>RPOG01000500.1:0-335357 GCA_008086565.1 Thalassoma bifasciatum | reverse complement strand
ATGACCAGGATGTTGCCGAAGACGATACACAAGACAAGTAATGACATGACCATGCCCAGCAGGATCATTGTTGCCTCGCTGTAGCCCTCCTCACTCGCAGCTGCGTCTGAGGAGGAGTTGATCGTCTGTGCACTCACATTGAGGTATCCTGGGGGGGTTGTACTTCCCATCTAAGGAGATTGTATGTGGATAACAAGCACAAACAAGCAAAAAAAGATAAGTGAATGGTTTAAGCCTTAATTTGCTCGGATCAGAATAAAGGAAAAGACAGAAATATAAAACTCTGATGTGCGAGTGAATCAAACCCTGTCAGCAAAGCTATAATGAGAATTTATATTAAGAATGCTGAGTTTCATTTTACAGGAAGAAAAGCAAACAAACAAATTCAACAGAAACACTTTTAAGTGTATTCATCACAACCTGTTGGACAACAGAAGAAACAAGTTGAAAATGTCAAACGTTCTAAAAGCAATTTAAAGTACAAACCTCCACAGGTTGTTGTCTGGTTCTCTGCCTCCCATGCAAAAAAGAATTCTCACTTTTCACCAACTTCCTGCAAAGTACTCCTATCACATGTCCCTCTGTCTACTGTCTGCGTTTCTTGATCCCTGTGAGCCTCACTCACTCACTCACTCACTCAGTCTCTCAGTGGAGCAGTCTTTCTTCTAATGTGTCTCCCAGGCTATTTGTCAGAGCCCTTATAACGTACAGTGATGACATCATGGTCAGTGCTCAGCCAATCAGACAGTCAGCCTGCAGAGGGTGCTGAGCGCTCCCGAGAGTTTGAACACATTGTCCCTGCAGCCGGCTGCTGCAGGGCTGCATGTGACGAGACTTACTCCTTCATTTTGAAAGAATTGTATGATCTTTTTTGAGTTTTTTTCTTGCATATACTAATAACCAGAATGTGAGTACTGTGTTAAAAGATAAAATAAGTTAATATATTTTTCTCAGTTGAGTATTAAGAGCTTTTTGCAGTCTCTCCTACCAGTCTGGATCTTGTTAAAAGCAGGTGAAGCTCCTCTGCAGTCTTTGTAAATAGTTGAAAGTTGGATGCAGATTTAAACAATCTGGTAAATTGAAGCAATTTCAGAGTCAAGTCTTTGATTTATAGGGAAGTTTGACCGATTATGTCTTCCATTGCCCTGAGGAAACCTTAGTGTTTGGGTGATGTGCTTTCTCCTCCCGTGCAAACATTTGAATGTAAATTGAAGCACACACAAATAAAGTGAGTTAAGCTTTTGCAAAAGGAGAGAAAACAAACTGTGTTTTTGGGTTGCTGCATTGATGAATATCTGCAGCCTAAACAAAAAAAACCCCTCCAATTTATATTGAGAATTTACATCTAAGACCTTGAATTTCTACCCTGTAGGACACAAACATCCTGGCATGTTTCATGGCATTTTTGTAGAGCTCTACAAAGACTGTGTTGACAGTTGATACTGAATGGCTTCAGCCAAGGATGAAAAACGCCGAACTATTAGGACAGATTAGCTACTGTGAGATGTCAGTGTTTTTTCTGCTTCTGTTTGTGTCCCCGCCCTGGTTTCACTGAGTCATCATAATATGTTGACGCTAATAAACCATTGGTATGAGATCGTGTTTTTGTATACACCCATAATCTCTATGTGTACTGAAAGGATTAGCTATTTAAAGGATTAACAAGTCAACAACCACACCATCTTGTTTAAAGTGAGAGCCTTGGTATTATCTTCACCATCATTCTGCAATGTGATATTGCATGTCACATTGAAATGATTTATACTTGACACTGTCTGGTTTATTTAGGCACACAAAACACAGTGGAGGGCAGGTTTAGTTATATCAGAGCTCTGTATTTTTTGAGGAGGGTGTGATTCCATTCAGATTTAAATGAATTTTGGGGCTTTATGGTGAATTGTGTCACTACAATCGAAAGCTGTCAGCACCCTCCAGAGATCACACTTTATCAATACATGGGAAGATTTTTTCAGGCAGTTGTGTTTATTGATTTTGGTCGAGTTCTCTCCCTGACATGAAGAGGCAATTTAGTTGATCTACAGAACATCAAGAGATTGGGCTGGGTTTGTGAAGAATGAAACTATTATGGATGAGCATAGATCATGAGCAGGCCTTGAGAAAAGAGGGGGTGTTTTGTTCTCTGAAGGTGCTTTCAAGAGTTTGAATATGTGTGTGTGTGTGTGTGTGTGTGTGTATCCAGGTCTGTCATGACCTTACTGAGGGAAGAGTGCGATAATTTCTAGAGACTTAAAACAGCAACTGTGCTTAATCCATGTACCGCTTTCCACAATGAGAGCTCTCTCATGAGTCCATATGACCAATGACACAGGAAAAAACCCTGAGGATCGATCCACAATTTGTCATGTAAAGAGCTGAGATGCATGATTCCTGCTATGGTTTAAGTTTGGTTCTAAGTTTGAATTTATGCCGCCCTTACCAGCAGAGATACATTTTTCTCTTCAGCTGATACAATATTTTGGTAAAGTATCTCAAATTGTCCACTAGATATTCATTACCCAGCCTCTCCCAGAGTTATTTGACCCTCTGATACAGTGCTAAGTTTGAAACTTTTTCAAACAAAATCATGTCTTGGCATGCATTCACATGAACACGCATATTAGTTTTAATTTTCATATGTTTTCATGAACCTTAATCCTATGTTACTGTTAAGCCAAAATTTCAGATTATATCAAAGAAATTACTGAAAATGCACGATGTACTGCAACAGACACAACACTGAGCATCCCTTCTTCAGTTTTAAACTCTAACCCTCAAAGTCTTTTTGCAGCTTGAATGAAAACAACATCAAAAATTTGCTAAGCCAATGTAACCCAGGTGGCAGTATCATTTTTACAACCCATGGAGTGTGTTTGCTTACACTTGCTCTAGCTTTAGTATTCTGTGTTTTTTGTTTTGTTTTACAGATCTGTAACCTAAATATGATCAAATGTAATTTCTGTACTCTGCTTTGGAAACAGTGAGTCCATGTGTTCGATTAATCACTGGTTTCCTCAGTTTGTGACATCTGTCTTCCTGTATCCTGTCACTCCCAAACAGAGCCAAGTCACATTTGGATAACCCTGCAGTAGTCCCGACCTCCATTCAGAGCTGGATATTGTGCACTGCACTGTTTAGTCAAACACTGTCAAAATAAATCTGTCCTCCATCCACACCATCTCCTCTGGGATTCCTACTTTTCATCTTCTTGGAAAGTGTGATATTGACCTAGTGACCCCACCTGTGCCTGGCCTCCGACCTCCCCTCACTCTATTCCCCAGTAATCTGTGTGGAACAATACCAGGAGGTATTGTTCCTCTATAGGGAGAGGTTCCAGGAGCTTGAGAGGAAATGAGAGGGCTTATAAACACGGTCTGCCTCTTCTGTTTTCTTCAACGTGAAATTGCTTTTCTGCTAGCCTCTTTAATGCTGCATGTTTTATATCAGAAAAATCAAAAACAAACCATAAAATTAAAAAAAAACCTAGTGAAAACAGTACTTTATCAGTTTATTCTTGAAGTTTTATGACAGGATTGATACCATTTGTTTGTGTCCATGGATGTGCCCCAGTTCAGATATTGTATCCTTTGTAAGCCCTTGTTAGCAAAGGAGCCAAATAAATACATAAATAAATAAATAAATGAAGATAGATAGATAGATAGATAGATAGATAGATAGATAGA
Source organism: Thalassoma bifasciatum (assembly GCA_008086565.1). Classification (NCBI taxonomy): domain Eukaryota; kingdom Metazoa; phylum Chordata; class Actinopteri; order Labriformes; family Labridae; genus Thalassoma; species Thalassoma bifasciatum. The sequence goes on along the minus strand of RPOG01000500.1, from coordinate 331,677 downwards.
TAGATAGATAGATTAGGGTGACCATATTCTGTTTCTCTGAAAAGAGGACTCACTTCCAGCGAAATATTTTCAGTCCCCCCCCCCCATTTTAGGGGTTTTCCGTGGGTCAGGAGGCTTTCTGTGCTTCTAACTCAGTTAAATAAATATTCTGAATTCCCCAGAAAAGAACACTTTACCTGGATATACTGAAAAATAGCCCAAAACACTCACAAACAGTTGCTTTATAAATAATATATTTATTATTTTAAAGCAATTCTCCTGAACAATGCAATCAGTCACATACAAATATTGCATGTTCTAGTCTTTAATAGTTATTGACTCAAGTTCTTTAGGAACACAAGTATTCAGATGTTTAACAAAATAAGAAATAATCATCTCTCTTAAGTCTGATACTTACACCTTAGTTAGGAAAAGTGAGGTAGAGAACCATTCTTCAAGATAACCTCCCAATTATCATTTACGTAAATATTAAAATAATGTCTCAAAATATTAAGAAAAAAGAGAGGTAGCCTATTCTTCAATGCTTTTTGTGTCGATATGGGCTTTCAGATCGTTGGAACCATTATTAGCCATAGAGACATAGGTTGTAGCTTTGCAGACTGTACATTCTGCCTCCCATTTGTCACGACCCGGACGAAAACAGGGGTAACTTTTTTCTCATGTCATCAATGAAATGACATTTGCGTTTCGGCATTTTCTTTCTGTTCGAGTGTTCTCTCGCAGTGTGCCTACCTGCCTGTCAGCCTGCGAGTGAGTGAGTGAGGAGCGTGAAGCGCCTCTGTACTGATTTGTCAATGAATGAATACACGTTCCGGGGTTCGGCTCAAACTCCACCTCTAAGAGCGTGTTTCTAAAGGAACCATTCAACGTGAATGATAAATACACTGGTCTGTGACACGCTCAAGCTAGGCAAGATCAAAAACCTGGACATTTGAAGGACTTTATAAACCCCGACCGGACAGGCCGGACAGCCTCTTAAAAGAGGACAAGTCCGGGCAAAAGAGGACGTATGGTCACCCTAAGATAGATACATAGAATTGGTATTGGTATTATGAAAGGTATTGTGCTGCAGTATTGAGTTTGTGGCTGTCTAGCTAGATTTAGCATGAAAATGGGTAAACAAACTTATTTTGTCCCAGATTAACGAAAAAAAACACAAACTGACCTTGTCATGTTAACAAAACACAATGAAGAAGTACAAAGTTGTGGTTAAACAGAAAGATCCAGAGGGATTTATCTTACACCAATCAGAGGCAAGAAGCTGTAGCTAGCAGCTGAGCTAAGCCCCATGGCTCCAGCTTTGTCTCGTCCTACAAAAATAAACGTAGCGTAACCTTTTTCCACATACGTCCAACCCAAAGGAAAGTCTAAAGTACATAACCATAGTTTATCTATTCAATCTGAAGCTTTGACAGCTTTGACTGTAACTGTACATTACATTACAACATAGCATTATTTTTTTTTGTTCCCAGTATAACTTTGGATGTTTGTCAAATCCTTGATGTAAGTTTTGAGCACTTCAGGCTTGCAGATTCACTGTTGATACTGATGTTTGTGTGTGTGTGTGTGTGTGTGTGTGTGTGTGTGTGTGTGTGTGTGTGTGTGTATATGTGTGTGTGTGTGTGTGTGTGTGTGTGTGTGTGTGTGTGTGTGTGTGTGTGTGTGTGTGTCTAAATAAACTAATTTATCTAATAATAAATACATTAAACTTTCAAGGATTGATGCATATATAGTTAACAATATCCAACTTTGTGTTTACATCATTTGCTACATGATTGCTGTTTTTTCACTTCACCATTCCAGTCACCTGTCAGCACATTATTGTTCATGTCAGCTCAGATGATTGGCAGAGTGTCCTCAGCACTGACATGGTGTCAGGTAATAAATGAACCATGGGTAACTACATTCAGCGTTGTCAATCACACACATGCAACAAAGGAGAAAAGTGCTTTCCACCTCCATGATGTTCTGTTCCCTGACCTGCTCAGCCTACTGTGATACTTCAGCCATTTTCACAACAATTTTTTTAAGTGTAACAACACCAAATGTACTCCCCTCATGCTGAGTGTCCAGCCATGTCTAATCCATTCATCTCAAGGAGTCAAAGCGTTATTGTCCAAACCAATTATGTCCTTATTTAACTTATTCCAACAAAGACATTCCCCTTGGGATTAATCCTGACTCTGACCCTCTAATTGGTTCTGCGGTAAAGGCCCCAGAGGGACAGAGGGTGAGGTCCACCTCTCACAAAAGACCAAATGTTGTTTGTTCTGCCATAAGACGAAAGGAAAAGAGTGTTTTTGTTTTACTAATAGAGTAATAAAGTTGGTACAAAGTGTGGTTCTCATGAGCAGAAACAGTGATAGACATTGTTACTTCAGAAGAATCAGACCATATATAGACTGAGCAGTTTGTGAGTCACTGTTCATTCAGTTTGCCCCTGATAAAGTTCAGATGAAGAGGTTGTAAAAACACTTCACTGCACTTTTAAACAATTGTAGGTCTATAGCATCCAGAGCTCTTCAGATACTAATGATGAATTAAAAATTGTGTAATGAGGTTCTCACCATTGACACAAACAGTATATCATACACAATGCTGTCAAATTGTGGTGTAGAGCTTGAATTACTACAGTCTGTGAGAAGTAACAGGCTTACTTTATATCACCTCAATTTTTCTGTTTTTGTTTCTAAGGAAGAATTCTTTTGAGCCACAATCTTCAATAAATATTTCCAGACGTGGAAAAATGGTATCAAAAAAAGATTATTTGACTGTTTCCAGGGAAAGAGGGCACCACGGGCATCTTTCTCCTGATAACAGCAGAAAAATTGGCGTCTCTCAATGAGTCACTTTTTTCTCTGTCTTTAATGATGATGACACACAGAGGCAAACACTCACAGAGGACATTCCTTAATAGACATGTTTGCAAAGGTTAAAGGTTAAGTGCTGCGATTGACCCAGTGACCGAATCAGTTAACCCAAATGTAGGGAGTCGGACTGAACTCTGGAATTTAAAGGAGGATTTACATCCAAGCTGGGCAGTCAGGGTTTGAGCTGAATTATTAGCTTTGTGTAAACCTCTGGGAGAGAAAATACAGCATTACTGTCCTTGTAGGGATTTTAATTAGCGTGAACAAATTCAGCAGAACTGTCCCTGTGGACCTCCAGTCAGCACAAAGGCGAGTAAGAATCCATCTCTGCCAAAGTTACACCACACAGGGATTAAACCCTGAATTAATTTACAGCAAGTTTCAGAAAAAAATTCTTAAGTAATAGTGTCAGACTTACTGCAACAAACTGGTGTTCATACTCTTTGGCCTTCTCAAATCCTGGTGATTGTTTCATTTAATGTTAATAACCACTGACAGTGCAGACATCAGCTGATGGTGGAGTAGTTGATACAAATATAAAAAAATGAACAACTGCCATTTGTGTCACGGACAAATCGATGAAGGTGTGGAAGAGCAAATAAAAAAGCTGCCGCTGACATTAACTATGTACATGACATTAAAAGTCAGGTGGTATTCACGGAATTCAAATGGTAAATGACGTTTTCTCATCACAACAGATTCAGTTTTGGTTCTCAGACCTCAGTAGCACAGTGTATGCTTTGCATGTGATCCTAAAGTCAACATTTTTATCTTCCTGAAGACTATAACAATGACTCTTTGTCTGTTTGCTCTGAGGAGCTGTTACGGACGACTATGAAAACATCTTTTTAGATGGGCCGGCTGAGCCAAATTCCAACTCTTTTGTCCTTCCGACTTCTACACTGATTACTGTGAGAATAAAAATCACGCACAGATTTTTTTTCTTTTTGCCACTTAAGGAAGCAACAAGCAGCTCAAACATCCTTTAACTTCCACCAATAATTTTGTGCCTTTTTCTGCCACCTTCAAAACTCTGTTAAAGTAATTGACTGCAGCGAAGAGTCAACTTCTGACCTGCTCCACACCAAAGACGGAGATCTGAAACCCACAACTGTGTCAGGGTTTGTTATTTATCGTATTGTTGGCAGACATCCAACTGGTATAAATAGCTGCTGTCGTGAATGGTTTGTGTCTGCTGGAGCCAGGAGACACAAGAAGGATTTCTTGTAAGTGAGAAAGAGACAGAGCAAAGCAGTTGTGATGGGATCCTTATGTTACAAAGATAACACTTAGGAGGAGATATTGCTGTACATTTGGCATTGTTTAGTCCAAAAACAGATGAATGGCTACACACAAGCCAGGCTCAATTATTTATTACTATGATGCGAGGAAAAACCCTCAACACTCATATAGCGTACAGTTCCATGTAAAAATCAGCAGCAAGCAGTGTTAAAATGAGGAAACTAAACCCCATCAAAAGGCTAAAACAACTCTTAAAAATCCCTTTTAAAACGTGATGAAGCATTTCCTCATAAACCACAGTTAGAGGAGAGACATTTGTTCAACATTTGATGTGACTTGAACAACCGCAACCACACACTACTGAGCATTTTTGTAGGATTGCGTATGAAGATGTTAACTTGAAATGTGGAAACTTTGTGAGCCAACTTGTGTGCCAACTCTGTGTCCAATTTCATTGGCTTAAGTAGGTGCAATCTATGGGCCATGTATCAAGGTTACACATAAACATCAACAGTGTTTACATTTATGTTCTGCAGCTGCACTGAGCTACACTCTCTCTTTGCCGTCCAAGTCTCCTGCTTGTTAAGTTCTCTTATAGCCATGACGCTCTGCAGAAATACTAGCACGGTACCTCTTGTGAACATTGTCTTATCTGAAATGTTATCAAGGAGTTGTAGAAACGAAGAATCTGAAGCCTGCTCCATCAGCAGGTCTACATTTCCTGAGAGTCAACCAATTTGCACTTCGTCTTGCATGAACTGAAACCTGAGTGCTGGGATCAGAACAGCTATAGGAACCTACAACCACACAGAGTTTATGTGTTTACACCATGGTGCATTTTGACTTGTGATATCTCTTCTTGTCAGCTCGGTGCATGCATAAAAAAAAGATCCTTACTTTTGCGCATTTGTAAAATGTGCTAGTTTATATCCATTTGGATGTCAAATGCTTTTTTAGTGAGAAATACTTAAATGCATCGGTGCTTTGACACTAGTGTTGGTGACTCTGACTTGAAGCTTGATTTCAAACAGATGTGTCATGTAAATTATTTTTATTCTTCACATTGACTCAAACAAAGTTGCTTGAATTACATCTTAATCTTACTCAGACTTTACAATTCTGAGGGTAAAAAAAAATTGTTGCACCACATTATGTAATAATGCCACATTATATAATGATATAATAAATTGCCATTTCATTATGTCATAACGCTTTGCATTGAAATCATTGAATGGAATATGTAGTAAAGTTTGCAGCATTATGTAATAAGTTCTTACACATTAGGTCATAATGCACCAAATTCTTACATTTTTGTGATAAAAAGTCTAACACCAGCTTTTAGTAACAACTGCAATAAGTTGTCTGACTACTTTGTCGTCTTTAAGTATCTGTGGGTTTTTTTAGTATCTCCAACGGGCCAGGTAGGGGGCCCTCTTTTTTAGTTTTTTGAAAATTGTCACCCTGTTTTTGACCAACAAACTTCAGAGCTGACCAGAAATTCAAAGCTTTATAATCAGATAAACACTTATGCTGATTTATGTTCATCCTGATGGCATAAAGATGGTGATCATTTCTTAGAATGTATTTTATCCACACTTTTATCCAAATCATTGACTATTTGCTCTTTGTGTTTATACTGCTGATGTGAGACCCAAATCAAATCTCAATATTGTTTTCTGCTGAGTTGATAGTCTGTCCTCTGCTGTCTGCCTGTCCCCTGTTAATCTGTATCAGTCAACGGTTTACAGTGCATATTGATGAATAATGAAGTCCCCAAAAGAGGTCAGACTGACTGTCAGCATGCATGAGCACACATCCTGACACTGACTTTTCAGGTTAACAGCTTCATGTTGTCTTTGCTGGGCTCTCTAGGACTCTGTCTGTACAACCCTAATGGAGATAAATGTAACCTGAGTGTTCTGCCAGTGATGAACCTCTGTGATCTCCGTCTAAGAAGGATGGGATGAGCCAACAGGATGAAGCTGATTAGCCGTCATTATCACTCTAATGACTTTAAGGGACAATGACACAGCCTCGCAAATGTACAAAAATCACAGGTTAACTCAACAGGGCTAGTGTCCTTGGATATTTTTTTTCAGCCGCAGTCTCCCATCTGTGCAAATTTATGTTAATATTTCCTGTCTGGGAAAAATTACCTTGTTTTGATTTCCTTGTCCGGCTGGTCCTCCCTGTGAAAACAGAAGAACAGAAGGTTTTCTGGCTCATCATAGATATCAACAATTAATCTTTGACCCTATTGTAAATCTGCCAGCAGACACTTACAAAACTGTGCAAACACATAATGTTTCTTTGGTTACAGTTAGTGGAGGAGACAGCCTGACCCCAAGAATATAAATGAAAAGAAAAGAAAAGGAAGAAAAAGGAGCGATAACTGCAGAAGTAGTGCTAAAAGCTTGCTAACATTTTTACTGTGCTGGTTCTGATGGCATTGAGATTGGCATTGAGTGAGAAAGACTTATTCATCATGTTCATTATTGGTGTCAAATCAGTTTTGTATAGCTTTCAAAAACAGAAAAATAACACTTGAGAAATGTGTTAAAAAGCAAATAAATTTTTTGAAGTCAGCTTCAGATTGGCATCAAGAAATGATAGTTTACTGGGATGATTCATAACTTAAAATAACAAGAACTGTTAATGATGCATTTTAAATATGAAGTTTATGATGACAGCCTTTTTTGTGAAGCCACATAATAGCGTGTAAATGCCCCTTTAAATCCTGTGCTATTGACGAAATGGGGCACCTAAAATAGCAAATGGTTCAAAGGAGCCTTAAAGAAATAACTGGCAACCATAAAGATGAACTGTAAATGATGACACATGTCATTTTACATTAGATTAACACAGAACATTGTATACCTTGACACAAAGAAATTATGTTTGAACTCAGCCGCTCCCCTAATTATGTCATGGCAAATGCTGCTCAGACTATTTTCAGACACAGTTTTCTCAAATTGAACCAAACATTTTATTTTTAGATTACACTGGAGCTGCAGAGAAGTGATGGTGCTGGATAAATGAGTGTTAAAGGTGCAGGATTATCAGGCTGCACATCCAGATTCCTGTTTCTGATTAGCAACAAAAACACACTTGGTAAGATTAGTGAAATCAGTTTTGTTTTAAAGCTCTGATGAGATAGTTTCTAAAGACTGAGCTGATTCTTTCAGGGTAAAATGTAACCATGAAATAGTTGAATAATTTGCAGAGTACAATGTAATTACACTCTCCTCTGATCTAAAAATTGAGCAGTAAGCGATGAAATAAAACAACAAACTTTGTCTTCCTCAGAAGCAAACTGTTCATTGCTAATCTGAGACGGCCTAACCATGCTGTTGAGAGCTGTTCTTTATAGTTTCTGCTTTCGCCTTCACTTCTCGTTCCTCTTTTCTGCTGCCAAGAGACACACTGTTCAGCACTTATCAGATACCACCCAGAGGAAGAAGCAAATTGAGGTTGTGTAATCACTTAGGAGGTATGAGTGAGGTCAGTGACTAGCTGCTGGCTTGATGTCAAACATACGTGTTTCTTTGGCATTTAAGATCAGGAATAGTAATATAGAAGACTCAAACATAGATTAATGATAACAAATGATATAAATGCCTGACAGGAACAAGTTTCCAAGGTTAGGTTGAATTTTCCAAGTCAGACATATAAAGTGTCTGTAGACCACATGTTCTCAATCTAAATAAAGTCATCAGTTCACCTGTAGTGGCTGCTCTTAAGGCTAAAACATCACGCCACAGGAACACACTGCACCTCAGCAACAAGGCACCAATTTTTCTCAGTTTCACATTTCAACATCACCCCATAAAACATGCACTGAAGTGATGCAGATTCATCCAGATTCTGTCATTTATGGAGTTTTTATATAAGTTGTATAGCATTCAACTGTCTGCTTGTCCAAGAAGCGCGCCAAATGTCCTTAGATGGGCCTGAGTGAGTGTTTGCGCATCATCTCTCTCTGTGAAATGACCTTTAGGATATTAACCTGACAGGAGTCAATTTTCACATATTAATCACATCACAGATCCCAATCACAATTCATTCAGTTTATTTCTTCAATGGAGTCACTCACACTCATTCACTTTCGTCATCATCAATTCTCCTCATCAATAATCATATGTGAGTAAGTTAGAGTTGTACTACTGCCTGTCACTGTTAGTGTTTGGTGACATTTGAACATTTACTCACTTGTGCTATCACCTTAAGTTATGCCCCACTCCACAGTCTAGTCCTGGTGTCAGACAGAGGACTACGTCTGAGGGTTTAATGTATTTCTTAAGGACACTTCAGGAGAAGGAAATTAAAGCTTACAATCACAGTGATGCGTAGGTGCTCTTATTCATCTTCTCTTATTTATACACATGAAGTGATCTGACTATTCATAGACATAAGAGGGTCAAACCTCTCAAAGGAAATTGTTAAGAAGAGGAAGACTGATTGCACTGAAGAACACTTAATCCATTTCAAATTGTTGGCAGTATGGAGGATGGTAAAGGCCATAAAACAAATCTCCAATTCAAATATCTGCCATCACAACACTGAGGTCGAGAGTATGGAAATCATTCCTCTTTATATTACTTTCTGTTTAATATACAGGGGAATCCACTCCATCATTGCTGTTTCTTTTTTCTTCAGTGCAAAGCACGATGGTGTGAAGCATCAATCTCAAGTACACTATACACTTTCAATGATACATAGTGGGATCTTTTTGAGTGTACTATATAGACTGCAATGTATAGTAAACTTTAAGTTCTTGTAAATCAAAGTCACTAAATATTTGAACACAACAGCAAAGCCATTTTTTAAAACAACAAACTAGAAAACTTGAGTTGAAAATAAACGGGATTTGAAAATGAAAAGTCAGAACAAAATAAACATGATACCTTTTTTATGTATCTGTTCACTCCAACAATTTTGCTCAACTATTCATTCCCTGGCGTTTTAATCAGCTGAGAAATGTGCCTTGGCTTTTAAGAGTGGCCTAAGAACCCTGGGAACCCTGACTTTGGTGTGGAGCTATAATGTATAAGGTCAGATGTGTGTGTGGGCTGGGGTGTTTATAGAGAACAAGAGACAAAAGCAAAGAATGGAGGGGTCTCATGACCACTGTCAGGTGCTCTGAGGTTACGTGTCGACATTTGTCTCCGCTTTGCTCGGGGGAAAGTGATGCATACCTGTCATCTATATGTTGAAGCTTTGATGTATTGGCACAGTTTCAATCCATGATTGATACTTTGTCTTTTTCAACTGGTTTGATAGCTGACATCAAACTTGATTGTACTCCTTGTTTGGAGAGAGACAGGGTACAGCCAGAGCCACACTTTAGACTTTGACTGCAGCCAACAGTCTGTGTAATAAGAAACCTTGTTTAGTGGAAGGGTAACACACAACCCTGACGTACCCAAGAGTGGGAGGTATTTGCCCATGAGCCTGCAACTGCCAACACATGCACGCAACTGTAAATCCCAAAGGACCACAGTGATCTGTTAATGTTACGCCTGCTGAGGAGAATGGATGGGGATATGTGCATTAAACAGGAACATACTGTAGATTAGGTTTAAAATTGAAATTGAATTTTTTTTTCTTTGCACTCATGGAAAGTAATTGCAAGTGTGATAGTGCATGCTTCTTTATCTATGAGCCAGCCTGCAGACTTTAATTCAGTATGTTTAATATGACGGTAGGGACATTTATTTGATAGCTGAATGAGGAACACTTATTTCTTGGCAAACAGGCAAACTGCACTTGTATCACTTTGTTTGCATTATATAGTTATATTTATGTAATGTGGTGGGTTTTGTTTGTTTTATGTTGTATTTGTGAAACCAATAACTCTGGTTTTGTTTTGTGGCTGTTGCTCCCCGTGTCTAGTTTGATTTCTCCACATATCCCTGTGGTATCCCTATGTTGATTTCCCCTCATGTGTTTCATCTCTGTCATGTTTCACACCTATGTTTTAATCACTTTGTGTTTTCATTGACTCTGGTTTTCTTCAGTCATTTGTCATTTCATCGCTGTATCTCTCTTGTGTCATGTTTTCCAGCGTTTCCCCCTCTGTGAGGTATTATTTGTAAGCTTTTTGTATTTTGACTTTTTGAGTTTGGTTAATTGAAGAAGAAAGAAAGAAAGAAAGAAAACAAATAAGCAAAGGACTGAGGATGGATCCTTGTGGAACTCCACTTCTTATTTGTTTACTCACTATCCCTCTGAAATGAGGAGACTGCATTTTTTTTAATACCTAGCTTGTTTACTCGTCCATATGATGCTTTATATGGATAGGTCAAAACCCTTGGCAACCCTTTGGCAATGGTTGTTAACTTTCTCTAACATGGGCAAATCCAATGTCTTTTCAAGCCGAGCTCATAAAATTTTGTATTCCAAAAAATGATATTAGGAAAGTACTTGTGCTTAAAAAGTGCTACAGAACAGTATTGACTTAAGTTTACTTTGTAACTGTCACCACTGGTTACTGATTTTTGTCCAGCTGGACAAAAAAACGAGCTCTTAGAATGATTTGTTGAACATTAAAAATACAAAAGATGAGTACTCCAAAACTCAGCTTGTAGACTTGCAAACAGAGAACAAGTGAAATCATTTTTTGAACGAGAAAAACTCATTAAAAATTTTTTTATACTGGTGTGAGACTACGGATGGGTATTGATGTGATTTTGTTTCTCCTTTTTTTCTTTTTATGTATCTGTAGTTTGCAAACTAGAAACATCCCAAGGGTATTGTTGTAGTTGAACTTCTTCCAGCATGAAGTAATTGGTAGCTTACAGTTATGCTTTCAAAACAGCTTAGTGAGTGTAAGTGTCACATTCAGACACTAATTTGCCTTCACAGAGTAAAAGGAAGTTGCACCTGCTGTTAAAATACACTGTTCATTATAATGTGTTACATTCACTCTGATGAACTAAGCCATCTTCCTCGTTCCTCTTCTTTATATGTAGGACTGCTATCGAGGGACTTTGCAGATTAAATGCACACCTCTGCTCATCCTGCTGACCTCAGAGAAAAATGCACAGCTTGCATCAGGATTTTAATTTAAACAAAGAGAAATCTTTCTACAGTAAGTGTGGACAAGGCTGAACATACTGGGCTTCAGCTAATTACAAATGAACCCTCCTGTGATCCTCTGCGTGCTTTTTTTCTCTCCAACTGACCTCGTCTGCTCAGGCTGAGATTGGCTGGTCTGGTTTTGCAAGGAACAGTAAAGCCAAATGGTTCTTACCCACAGAGAGAGACACAATCATTCTTTACACCACGCTGACAGGATCAATACTTGCTGTGCGAGACAGAGCTTTGACACAAGCATGCATCAGAGACTGTGGCCTTTCATCCTCCCCTCTCCCATTAAAAAACTAATCTTTTCTCATTACATAGAGGGTCTGCATGAGTTTGTTTTTTTCTGATTGGTGTGGGCATTGATCTTTAACATAAAAGACCAAAGAGCTGGTTAACAAATGATCAGCCTGTATTCTTTGAGATTCATGAGCTTTAAAAGGATTTAGACTTTGTATTAATAGTCATATCATATTTTGGTGAAAGAGACACATGGCTTATTTTAAAACTTTTCAAGGATAAATGGCAACAAAATGAGTCCCTACTCACCAAATGTGACCTGCTCCAATGTGTGCAGTGAAATTATGAGATTCTTAATACTGAACTATTTTGCAAACACAGCTTTCATCTGAAGCTAAATTTAAGTCTTTTAGATGCTGACTAGGTCAAAGCTGTACATCACAGCATAGAAGGGCTGATGATCAGTAGTTTTGACAAGCTGTATGGTCCACAGAAGCAGGTTCATCATGTTTTCACACCACCCGAGCATGCCATCTTACACGTTTTGTCCCCCTGAGACACTCACTGGCTGTGGAATGAAGACCTTAAAATGACATACATGAAAACCTATCTGAAGAATGTGAAACCTGTGCGAAGCTGCATTTGAAAGCTTGTTATTTAAGGCTCTGCATGAAGGGTACCACCCCTGAACTTGCTTTTCTCAAGTTCAGGGGTAGCTTTATATAACACAAACTGGACACTTGTGTACATATGAATCCTGACGTACCTGTTGGCAAGTTTTTATTTTACAGGACAGGAAAGACGAGCCCAGCATGTGACAGACATGAGTGTCAGTACAAATCATCAGGCAGATGCTACAAGACATGACAGAGATGGTGATTTGATATAGATACTTGCAGAGAATATTGAATCCTCGGAGCATCGCATGTGAGATATATTTAGCTGGTGTTAAAGTAACTTCATCTTTCTATTTCCCCTGTTCAATCCAAGGCTACTTAAAGAGTCTCCACATCCAGGTCGAACACATTGCGCTGTTAAAATTATGGTTCAACTTTAAATCCCACAATAAATGCTTTTACTTTCTTAAGAGTTAAATTCCCATAATGTGCTTTTTCTACACTTGTCAAAAAACATAAAGACTTAACTGTCACCGTCTCTCTTAAGCACACGCCTCATTACGCTGTGTGTCAGTTTGTCACTGCTGTGCACCCACTTCTTTATCTGTGAGATGTTCTGTTCTTGTCCGTCACATTTGCACTCTCTGAAGCAAATATGTTGCGATGTGTCAACTCTCAGACAGAAACAATGGAACAAACTACATACCTATCAGTCTGAGGTACTGACATGTCATTCTTGCGAGCATCTGAACGTGCTTAATGTCGACAAGCCGGTCTTACACACATTTGCACTCATCATTCATCCACTCCACTTATGTTTCAGAGTAAATGCTTCAACTCAAACTACATCAGGAAAACTATATATATACATATATATATATATATATATATGTGCTGAAACTTCCTGTAGCCACACACTGATAGGAAGCCCTTCAGAGTTTGGCCATGTGTTGAAGAGAGTGTGAATTGTTCACCTTGTTGTTAACCTCTTTTTTTTTTTTCCATGTTAATTTTTCCATAACCTTACTTCCTCAAGGCCACAGTTAGTTCCTCCACCCACCTTCTCCTCTTGTTTGCTGGCAGTCACAACTTACATCCACAGCCAGGTCACACTTCCTGTCTGGTCATACATTGTGAGGGGGAAACACGTCATGATCCTCTGCTCACTTTGGGTTACACATCTGCAGGTCAGAAACGGAGCAGCTATAGACAACATTGAATTCATGACACTTTACATCACATGAAGGGTGTGTTCAGAAGTTGTGTCTGCAACAGAGAAGTCTACAAAATTGGAAACGGCACATGAAGTGAACAGTTGAACAGGGAATAAGAAATTGGTGTTTGAGGACCGAAATAATGGCAAAGAAAGCTGATTCATGTAGTCTTGTTCACCTCATCTAACTTCATTTTGAAGTTGAAATGTTAACTTCAATGTGATTAAAAACAGTTAAATCGGGTCAATCTATGAAGGCTACATAATAAATTTTTAAACAGCTCAAGCTGTGAGAATAGTGGACTGTTTTTGACAACTGACACATTTAATTATGATTTTAAGTCAATAAAATCAACTTGCAGTGAAGTTGTCAACTGATACAATTTTTGAGGCAGTGGGACTCTTCTACTGTAAGACAAGATCACTTCTCTTTTGTCTTGCAGTCCATCACCTCTGTCTGAATATAACTCCATGGCTTTTTGAAGTTGTTCAGAGAGTATAAGACATTGTATTGAGGAGTTTGGAATCCATTGCACGATCATAATCACTCTCTCTGCATTACCCTTAATATAAATGTATTTTATGCAGCATCATGCAAATTTCATACAACTGCTGTCTGTTCATTGCAATTTCTTTTTTGGGTCTGATTGTTGAAGGAAAAGTAGCCTTGGCCAGGCCAAACCCAAATAAAACAAACTCTTAATTATACAAATCACCACAAGGTCAAAAGAGGGAACAAAAAGATTCTCAGTTGGACAGGTAGTATCACTGTTTGAGGATGGTTAGAGGTAAAATAGAATGGTTAGGATTTAATGAAGCATTTTAAATACCCAAGTAACAAATTGTGTTTGTGATGAATTTAACATAAGTGTTGAAGGACTTCATGGTTATTAAAGTTTTATCAATTTTATGTTCCTTAAAGCTCCTGTAAGGAGTTTTACCAGTAACAGCCTCTTTTTGGCCTATAAAGGCAATTCAAACCATTAGCTGTACCACTTTAAATGACAATATTGTGAAAGAAAATAGCTGCAATCTTTTATGTGTTTTAGACCAAACCCTGTATTAATAGATTTTTAAGGACTATGACTAGACATTATGTTCAATGGGACCAATAGTGTATTATAATGCTTTGGGTCCACTATCCAACTTGCCACGTTTAACAGAGATTGAGAATGAGCTGTTTACAGGTTTCGTTGTACCCGTTTGGCTAATCAGTAATTTAAAATGTGAGAACACAATGTCCTGATACAAAGTGACTCCTGGGCTTTTGTAAACCTGAAAATGAGGAGCCGTTTCAAACTGTACCTTCTCCAGGCCTGGTGACAGCCCACTTGCGTACAATGAAATGGGATGAATGTATGCAGGGAACCACAGCTCTCAATAAGCTGGAATCATCAATTATTCACCTACTGAATCACAAGTGCTGATATTGCATGAACAATGTCATCTTTGAGAAAAAGCGTGTAAAGACTGAGTAACTGTGAAACCAAAATGAAACCCATGGAGGCTATAAAAGCATCTCTTTGTCCCTATAGGGATAAAAGTGCCATACTTGTTCTCTGATGTACAGACAAGTATCTCTCTCATTGGGTTATGACGCTTCAGGGACTCTTTTAAGCTGTGTTTCATAACTTGTCATTAACCTTTTCACTCTCCTCAAAGCACGATGATGGTCAATGATGCAGGGGACACTTAGTCAATAGCAGCCAAGACTAATCACACCTGAATCTTCTGCTGATCAATCAAGGCAAGATTACCAAAGTTTAAAACTCTTTGTCAAATGTAGTCTGTTATGTGTACCCTTAAATTATGAACATGTAATCTTTTAAACTAGCATAGGTTTTGAGAATTTGAATATAAAGTCATTGTCCCCTTTGAGAGTAAATAAATTTCAGGTAATGATGAACAATGTTCCAGTGATAGGACACATGGCTGTGCAATTGTTATGAGTAATTAGCTGATTTTACAGCCTCTTGAACAGTGATTGGCTGCAGGTGGTGCCTCATAATTTTTCCCTTTTATTCTATCTCCTGATTGGACAAGCTGATGACAAAATTCTGTAAAAATCTCCAACTGGCAGCCAATTTCCTTTCTCCACTTGTGCCACCTCCAACAACAATTAAAGTCAGCATTGTTGAACAAAAAGTAATCTTAAAATGTTACTTAGTATTGTGACGCACGAATGAGTGTCTTAATCTTTGGATGATTATTTTCCTGAACAAGTGTTTGTTCACAAAGGTGTCTTTTTCAGTTCCATGATTGGTAAGTACCTTCATGCATGATTTATGAGGTAACTGGGCCAAGTTTTTAATATTTTATTTTCATAGCTTAAGCAAGAATGAATACTGCAAACTTTAATGGATTGATTAAATAAAGACATATAAACATTTGTCTCAGATGGGGGCTGCTGTATAGAAAAACAAGGATTAAAACTAGTGTAACAACATAAGTTGTTTCTGATGGTCAGTAACATAAATCTGCATTCAATTATTCCTCGCGTGGTGTCAGTTTGCCTTAAGTAGCTTTAGCTTTTACATCTGACTTGTTAATAAGAATAAAACCATGTCATTGTTAATCAAGAGTTAACCCTGACCAATTTGAATTGCCACATAATGTTTCATATACTAGGACAAAAAGTTGTTATGCCACCATGAATTTATGCACTGTCAGTAATGTAAATGGATTCAGTTCTGTGGACAGGTGATCCATCTTAATGTTCGCCAAACACATAAAAAATGTGCCTTCTTGTTGGAAGAAAATTAACAGCTAGTTATTGCCTAAGCAGTGGACATTTCTGGGCTTCTATTGAACATTGGGATTGCGAGAAATTTCTGGTCCACTTGCGGTAACTGACAAGTGGTTTGCTGCTTTAGTGACTGCTGTGTGTGACTGAGTCCAAATCAGATTCATACTGTACACCTTGGCACTCTTGGAGGAGGAAAGAATGGAAATGACATCATTTCCTTACAGCCTGTGGATGTGTGTTTTTTCTTCTTGCTCCTAATAACAGACCAAGCCCCAAACTTGAACGTTGGGACAATTCAACAGCTAAACACAGGCCAAGAAACACTTATCAACTGCACTTTTTAACTTGCAATATATGCTCAGCATCTTGAGAGGCAGTAACTTGCTCATGAAATGACAAAGTACAAATAGCCTCTGGCTGTAGGTTTTGTGGGTAGCTTTTAAAAACGGGCAGTTAGAGGCTTGCCTGAGTACTTAATGACCTAGATTGCTTTATATGACTTAAGACAATGCTTGGTCCAGCTTTTGCTCCAGGGTTTTGTAAATTTAGCTAATTGACCATGCACTTAGAGTTGTGGCTAGAACAAACATGCAAAAACTTCCCTGACAAGTTCCTTTGGAACAGACAACCTGCAAAATAGTGTAGACATCAGATCCTGAATCCTTGCAACAATGTAAAACAAATGAAAAACGAAAAATCTAGAGGTAAATAAAGAATGGTGAAAAGCGTAGTTATACGCATTGACATGAAATACACTGCATATTTAGGAAAATTATAAAGGAAAAGACTGATTAATCCTGGACACACACGCCAAACAACATCTCCAGTCCTGCAGGGGGCGATCAGTCAGTAATTTTGTTCTTGAAAAGAGAGCGGAGTACACATGGAGAAAGCAGATTTGTGACTTAAAATATATGTGTGTGTGTGTGTGTGTGTGTGTGTGTGTGTGTGTGTGTCAATGGCTGTTTGTCTTAACCTATTAGCTCTGTGATAGTCCAGCAACCTGTCCAGTGTGTACTCTGCCTCTCCAGCAGTGACAGCTGGGAAAGGATCCAATCTCCCCAAACATGGATGAATAATAGATGAATGTATCAAAGCCAGCACAAGCTGATAAAATATTTTAAGTAGGCTAGCTGTTGCTAGGAAAAGGCTTTATCCAGTGTTATTCATGCTACAATTGACGTGCAACACTGGCGGACTGGAGGACAAAAAACGTTGTTGTAAGTGACTCAAGTTTGTTTGGTCTCTGGCACTGCCATCTAAGGCAAGAAATGCCTTTTTACCTTTTTTTTTTTTTTTTTTTGCAATAAATCTAATCACTGAACAGCAAAAACAACATTTAACAATGTTCATTATTCTGTGCTTATTATTCTCTAAGAGTGACATCTGAGACCTTCTGGATGTTCTGCCCCTGAGGACAAAGAGCAAAAGGATCAGATTAAGTGCCGAAGCTTTCCCTGAACAGCTGAGTCTTCAGACGTCTCTTGACAGAAGAAAGGGACTCTGGCTGGAGTCTGGCTAGAAATTTTGAGTCACGCTGGTCCGGGGGCAGCAGGTGTCTTTCACAGCGAGCGACAGGGAGTGTAGACCTGGATGAGGGATTCCAGGTAGGCTGGAGCCGTTCTTCTCACTGTTCTGATTCAAGCTGTGACTAGAAACCAGCGAAGAGAGATTAACCACAGGGGAACATGTGTTGTTTTGGGCTGGTCAAAGACGTGCTGCTGCATTTTGGATCATCTGCAGAGGTTTAAAAGTACACTCAAGATGGTCTGCTTGAGGAGAGTTGCAGTGGTCGATACGTGAAATCACAAGAACTTGAACCAGAAGCTGTGAGGCCTGTTGTGTTAGATAAGGTTTGATCCTCCTGATGTCATATAAGACTCATCAGACAGAGCAATCAAGGCCACATGAGCCTTAAAGGTCAGTTGGACACAAATCATGACACATATTTCTGGCAGAAAATTTTATGCCACTAATGGTACCGTAATATAATCTAAGCTCTTAATACAGGAGCAAAGTTGTGTTTACCTAAAAAAAACGTCATATGACAGTTAGATAATAGTAGATTTCAGAGGGCTAACCTGAACACAGTCAATTTTGTGTGGCTTAATCTACTGCTAATACTGAGCTCCAACAATGCGAAGTAGCTACAACGTGCTTCACACAACTTGAAACCACTAATGATACATTTAGCCAGTAAACCATGTTCATAATGATATTGTCTTACATTCCATACTCTTAGTTTTGAATTGCCGCCCACATTAGACAAATGGTTTAGCATGCTGACACTTTTCACAAAGGACTCGTAGTACGCAGATAATGCAGTAAGTGATACATCAATTTGAAGAGTTAAAATGAGTCAACTACAAGAAAAACACCTGTGGCATAGCATGCTGATAATACCTCGTGGTGTGTCAGTATTTGTTGATGAAAGGTAATCTTTTTGTCTTCAAGCCAGGTCATTTCTTTGCTCTGTCTTTCTGTCACTTGTTTCCGGGCAGAGATCAGGAGGAAGCACACCCACGGGCCTTTCAGCAGATGGAAATAACCTTTCCAGATTGTCCCTGCTGGAGATATAATTATTTCAGCAGCCTTGGTCGTCAATGGATGTGTTTAACTGGCCCCTGATTACCTCACAGGGTCCCCCAGTGACGCTGGTTTCCCATGACCGCTCATCATCAGCGGTCCACACAAACCTTGAACAGGAAAGAAAAGAAATATGACTGCTCGCATACAAGTGTGTGCAGGTCATATAATGGTTCACCACCTACATGATGGAGAGAGTCTGTTTCTGATTGGGTTCTATTTTAGAGTGAGTCAGATCCGTTTTGTTTGGCAAAGCTGATTCACAGCTATGACCCTGAATGTGGCCACTCTCCACTTTCTGCACAGCAAAGTTGGCAGAAAAAGTCTACAGAACTAGTACAGACAAACATCTCTGGACAAACTCTGGAGTACTAACTGTAGCCACATAGCCCCCAGGAAACTATGCAGTAAACTCGTTATCACTGTATTACTGGGTTAAAAGGCGACAGAGGAACAAAGAAGAGAAAAGGGAAAGAATCAAGCGCGATGTCTGCACTTGACGCCAAAGAATCAAACACGTGCTTTCTGTTTCTGTAGCAGAGACTGCATCAACCCTGCAGGTGGTTTCTGTGAAGTCACTCACAGTGTCAGGCATATTAGGAGAGAGAGAGTGTCTGTTATGTAACTTTAGGGAAACTGAAAACGAGATTCATTTCATGTTTTACCGTTCAGCCTATGGGGATCTAATGTATTTACTTTATAAGAAAATGTCATTTATTAATGTTGACTTTTTTTGGCTGGATGACGATGAAAAATTTGAGTGCTGTTTCAGAAAAGGAACTTTTGCCACAGCAGTTTATATCTGCAGAGACTGGGAGAGAAAGCAGAGTTCATTATTTCCTACTGAGCTCAGAAAAAAATCAGGCATATGTTTCACTGTGATAAATTTCTGTGTAACTGCAACAATATTCTGGTGTTTTTTAAACCCATGAAGGTTTGACAGTTTTTGTGCATGACACGTAAATGAAAAAGCATATCTCAAATGAACTATTTATCATTCTTGAAAGTAGTGGAGAGATAAAACTGAGGCACCTCTTTAACCCTCCTGTGCGTCACCTTAGCTATGCCCCTATTCTGACATGACACCTTGAGATCTTCATCTGTACTGACTTCCGTTTTCAACCCCATGTTGCTGCTTGACTTGGCTTTGCCTGGTTTCTTGGTTACCACACGTTCCCAGTCGAGGCCAAACCTATTATCCAGTCTTTAAAGAGAAAAGTTATTTTCTTTGTGCTGTATGTTAACCTGCAGTGGTCCTTTGATTTGATGAAGACTGAACACAACAGAAACTGTTTCTCCAGGGACATTCTTTGCTGAATAAGGATGATTACCAAAACCCAAATCTGATTGGCTGGCACAGATTAACGTCTCAAAAATGCTGTCATCTATGGGTCTGGCATACATAAAGCTACACTTTTTGACGGATTTGCCCTGTGATCTACTTTTATTTTGTAAGCCGTCAGGTGTGTTTAAAAGTGTTTTCAGAAACAAATGAGGGGGGATATATATTTTTGACAGTTTTGACAGACACCTGGCTACACGTGGGCAACGCCTCAAACTTTTAGAGCAGCAGCTGTATCAGGTGCACTGATAAGTTTGAAGCAAACACAATAACTTTGAGACTTCAATATGAACTAACTGTCTGCTGTAACTGTAACCAAATAACTTATACCCAAACACATTTTATGGCCCCAACTATCGCGCCAAAAAAAACCCAAACTGTGAGTTTCATTTTATACTACAAACATACAACTGCATTTCTGTGTTTCCTTTTAAGCATTTAGAAACTCTTAACACATCCTCAGTGTCTGTTGACATGTTCGTATGTGTATGACTCAGTGCTTGTATCAGAGTGGAGTGCAGCATTTATCTGCCTGTGGGGACAAGATACCAGTTTGTCACCCATTGCACACAACATATGCATTTGGGTGAAATCAAACCCTGTTCAGCCGGAGTGTTCCTGTGATAGTGCAGTTCACTGCAGGACAGCGTGGTCCCAAAATGACACACAGACATGCTATTTATACTGTGAGGTACTTTCTGCATATCACATGACAGAACATATAATGTCTGAGTCTTACTGTGTACTGTTCTCTGGGTGTTTGTGTGTTTTGTTGAAGAGTATTCTTTTTATTTCGGTGACTTTTGAACTGAGACAGCTCAAACCTGGATCTTTGGTTTCAGGTTTGCACTGGTTTCTTATGATGGAAAACATAAAGCAAGAGCCTTTGACTAAAATCTGTTTAATCCTTTCTGAAAACTTCTCTGAAAGCAATTCAATTGTGTGGCACAGGTGCAGCAGTGACGTCAGCACCTGGTCACAGAAATAGTTTCCATTCTACTGTACCCCAAATTACAGGGAGTGATTTAATTTATGTTTAATATGTTTTTCTACTACAAAAATAATTTGACGCCAGCAGTCTGACAAGAGGGCTTCATTGACACAAATATATCAGTCAGTCGGCACCTCGGTCTGAATGCTCCACTTCACTTTTATGACCTAGAACAGTATGTGAGAGGCCGACAGGCAGGAATAGAAAGGTGTGAACAGGTCTGGCTGGTCTGCTGAGTCCCGCTGTCTGAAATTCAAGTATGAACCATCACAACAACGCTTTCAGGTAACTAACACCTAAGGAAATTCAAACATGTGCACACCTGAGGACTTGATGTAGGCCATGTGCAGGGACTGTTGATTTGTGTACACAGTGTACATTTTTAGCACAGACCCTATAGAAAGGGGAGAATTAAGGTCTTTGGAATGTAACGCTACTCACATTCATAAACACCTGCAGTATCTAAGGTACAACTTTGAGTTTAAAGACAAGCTGCATCAGAAAGCTTGTTTAATGGAGCACACTATGAATATATGCCTGAGTGAAGCTCTCAAATTGGAGAGTGCTCTGGTAATTGCGTTAGTGAGCTGCTCTTTTTCCACATGCTATCTGACTTCCTGCAGGTGTCACACAAGGCAGCTTCAAATTGCTTGCATTTCAATTCAACATAAATGTTCCCTCAATAACAAGCCGAGTCAAAAAGTTCCCTGATGACAACTAGAGAACAGCAGTCACCTTAAAACTTAGAGCAAGAAAGTTATCTTAATAGATGTGTTCATCTGTGCACAGATATGAGTCATAAAAGGAGAAAGTTTAGTTTAATGTGGGTGTTTGATTCCCTAACGCCCCGGTGTGTTTTTTTTTTTTTGTGTGTGTCTCTGAAGGAGGTTTAATGATGGGAACCAGACTCTGGATAGTCTGTTTTGCGACACTCATTAGTATGGCTGAGACAGTTCAAACAGTAAACTAATGAGAGCAAACAGATTGTTCTGAGGTCAATAAATATAAAGTGAGGTGAACAAAGACAAAGGTTTCAATTACTGTAGTCTTTGACTCACAAATAGGAGAAAGAGAGCGCATCAAAATGATATTTAATTAGTAAAATCCCACTCCTGTGTGTACAGTCTGTTATACATAAAAACACCTTTTCATGTGAATGTGGTTCAGGTTTGAGAGGTGCTGGGATCTTTCCCGAGGGGTTGCTTTGCTGGAAAAGAGAATTAGAAAAAAACTCTTCTACAAGCTGTTTCTCTAAATTGATTTGCAAAATGGGTTGAGGATGAGAATGACTCACTCTTCTCTTCTTCGCTCACCTTTATTGCTGCCCTGCCTGGTTGCCATGCCCACACAGATGCACACAGAGACCAGGGGGGATCAGTAAAGCACAGCTCTGGCCATGTTGTCCTTCACTTAAAAGGAAGCTAAAAGGCAGAACCACAAAAGAGCAACAATTAAAGGCTACCTGGGCAGTGGAAGGTTTGGAACAAGAATGCCTTGTCCTTTAAAGGAAAATAATAATCTCTTAAAACGATGCCATTAGCATGAGGAAAGAAGCTGATCATGATTCACCATCTTCCTGGTTGAGTGGCTGCAGATGCACAGGGAAGCGTTGCACGTTGTTCTTAAACAATGTGTTGTGTAAAGCTGCAAAACTGGCTAATGACTCAAAAGATCGTCCAAGACATTTGGGTAATGATGTTTGACAGTATAAAGGATGGATGACATGCGAACTCCACACAAGTGAGGCAAATATGTTTGAAAATATGTTTGAGCAGAAATTGGAGTGTAATGAGATGACTTAAGTATTAGTCCGAGCCTGTAGGTGAATGCTGAGAGCGTGAAGGGGCTGAAAGTTCAAGCACAACCAAATCAACCATAAATCTGGTCACCTTCTGTCTCTTTTCTGCCTACAAAGACTAAGGAAAATTTGTCATGCTGTCTGTTTAATCCCTTTATGTTTGCCCTATCATTTGCCAAACTATAGGAGAACACCAACTTTTTTTTTCCAGTGACCCCCCATAACACTCAGCACTAAATTGTATTGTATGCCGATGACATTTTGTTGTATTTGAATTTCCAAATTCATCATTTTTTAAACTAACTGACTAAAAAAAGTTTCAAAAATGATTCCCTGAAACTTCATTTGATTTGATGACAATAAAGCACTTTTTATGAGCAAGAATATTTCTAACCATCTGACACATCTTCTTTTCTTTATTCAGGGAATCAAAAACTGCAGGACATCTTGATCCATGGTTCAAGCTTAAATGTTACATTTATTTATCAGACAGGAATATGACTGTCCTCTGATCTTCTCCGCCCTGCTGTTCTTCTGTTGTACAAGTCCTCCCATCCATCTGTCTGCTCCAAAATAACTGGCAAAATAACTGTCATCAGTATTGAAATGAGGACTTAAAACTCAATTTTCTAAACACTCTGGGTTTCTGTGTCCATACATACATTTTAACCAAACTGTTTGGAGCTGTGCCAAATAAAAAGGCTTTCATTCTATGAGCTTTTTCCATCTTGTCCAGACATAGTTAAAGTCAATGCAGTGTAAATGTTAACAGCTTAATAAACATAAAGCTCAATTGCCCTTCATGTGGTACTCAATGCACAGGCACCAAATCAGATGAATAGAAACTGACAGCTAAGTTGCTTCTGGAAAGGAAAGTGTTAAGTCATAAAGGGCTCATTCATTGCTCCCAACAAACCTAGTCGACATTTAGTACATTATATAACTAATTTACGATACAGTGTTCACACCCTTGAGCGCTGACACAGAATGATTCAACCATATAGAAAAAGCCAGGCTTGGTTGAATGTTGAGAACAGTTCTGTAGATGTTAAAATGTTTGAGATGCATTGATATTGTTTTCCTCACATTTTCTGAAATCCTGCAGATACATTTTGCCAAGCTCCATTGTCCAAGGATCTCACTCGGCTAAATACTGACCGGCCCAATCAGGGAAGAGAGATGGAAGCTGCCGGCATGGTGACAGCAGGAAGCGCCTGAATGTTTGAAAACAATGGCAGCATGTGAAGCGATCTCCATGGACGTGGTTATATCTGCAGTTTCATCACAGGTGGACTCAATTTCTTCTTTAAAAGAAGAACAGAGAACTGAGGTGTTTTTTCACTCTTTCAGTAAAATCCATGACAAATTATTGCTTCATCATTTTATGCATGATATATTTCTTGTATCACATTTGACATATTGGGCAGTTTTACCAACTATATTAGTGAAGGTTTTTTTGTTGTTTCTTAATATGCATTCATTTGATGCAGAAAACAATTGCTTACAAAAATTAGTGACTTCTCAGATGTTATCTTTGCTGCAACCTCTTGAAAACCAGCAATGATTTTCCTGAAAATATGTGAGTAGGTGATTTCATGAGAGCAGCCATTTTGAAAAGGGTCAAAATACAACTTCAGCTGACTGTAGTGATATAACAATCCTCAAGGTGGTAGAATACTTTTATTTTTTTTTTCAATATATTTTATAACAGATTTTTAAACTAAAACTATTTATCATGTTGATGAGATAAATGTCTTGAAAAGTTGTATTCCCATCCATGTGTATAACATGGTTTCAGCATCATCAACAAAAGTTTATAATTAATAGGCCTGAGCTTTGACATCTTTGGATTAACAAGTCAGCATAACGTGGCTTCATTCTAGAGGCAACTCGAGTTCATTCATTCAGGAAGCAGGCCTTTGACAGAAGGAGACCAGAAATGATAAAGAGACAGACAGCTTCTGTTTTATGGGTCTGATAAACCAAGTCATGTGTTAGGAGCAATGAGGAGCAGTTTCATTATACTGCCTGTCACTTTACATCAAATATGATCAATGTGACCTTGCTGCTTGGAACAGTTTTGTGCTGAGAGTGCTGCAGTATGCACAGCTGCAGGCCACTTAATGAAAATGCACTGAAACATTTTGTGCTTTTAAAGCCAAACTTCCTTTTCACCATGAAAGAGGGCTGTGTAATTTATCAACACTTGACGATTTTAATCTGTCCTTGCACATTTTTAAAACTTGTAGAACAATTTAAGGAAGCCATGAAAAAGTGACTGGTGACTAATTCAGTTTAAGTGCTGTCTTTTTCTGCAAATTCAGTTGTAATAACCCTGACAGACTGATTATTTACAACATAAACCAAGCTATATGAACACTTCTTTCTCCAGAAAAATGCTGTAGTCAGCTAATACAATGTACATGCTTGACTTCACAATGTAAAAGTTGAATAAATCAAAGCCTTTGGGAACATGACTTGAAAATTATACTTTTGTACACAGTTTCTTTATTAAATGTGTGATTATCAGTAAAACCCTTGAAAAGCAAAATCCACAGGTACTATTTAAACACCCAAATCACATCTAACAGTTGTGCTCACACTTTTGCATACCCTGGCAGAATTTAAGATTTCTTGGCCATTTTTCGGAGAAAATTAATAATACAAAAACTTTTCTTTCACCCATGGTTAATGGTTGGATGAAGCCATTTATTAACAAACAACTGTTTACTCCTTTTCAATCATAATGACAACAGGAACTTGAAAAATTACCCTGATCAAAAGTTTAGATACTCCAATTCTCAATACCATGTATCCCCCCCTTTAATATCAATGACAACTTGAAGTAGATTTGTCTCTTCAGGTTTGATCTGCTACAGATTGGTGGCTGCACTTACAGATAAACATCCAATAACTTCTTCACCATCTTAGTCATTTCTAAGTGGACTGTCCATGTAAAACAAATGGAAACCAAAACACTTCCTTTACAGAAATCCTGACCATCAAGGACAGACTAGTTTGTTAAAAGTTATGTTTGCTGTACATTATCAAGTGCTCTGACTGAAGCTGAGAGAGTTCTTTGACATTCTTTATTCATAAATATCACTAGCACAGTTCAAACTCACATCCTATGGAATTCAGAATAAAGTTTGAATGAACCTGAATAACACTGAATACCTAATTCCAAATACTGCATTTTACTCAACATGTGTCATTTGACTGGGAAAACAAAATGGTATAACTTCAGATGAAGACTGATTATCTCTTAACACTTAAGATGTGTCAAGCAACTCTTTTTTTTATCCCACAGACATTAATTAGTGGTCAATTTAACCTTTGCTCCCTGGCTCAGTTATATTATGCAGCCTTAATGGATTCAAATATCTTTTCTTTTGTGGTTGAATTTAATGTGAAAGCCAAAGTCCATTTAGCCTTTCAGATAATTTCTTAAGACGATTTAATCAACTGTTTCACCTCATTAAAGCCTTATTGTAAGCTCATGCACGCACAGCACGTTAATAACCAGACCTTACATTGATGAGGAGCCTCAGACTCAGACTGGCCAATAACTATCTGCTGCCATGAGCTGAGAAAATGAAATAATGGGGGTGCAACAAGAGGAAGATGAATAGAGACAGACATTAAGAATCCATTTACATAACATTTTGCAATGTTTCAAAATGCAAAAAAAAGAAGCAGTGAAGAAAAATTTGCATTTACATGGAAACGCTGAGGGATTTAAAACGCTGTAGTTTGCAGGCCAGGACAGTAGTTGGCGATACAGCTGTAGGAGTCCAATACACAACAATGGTTTAGAGGCTGAAGAAGAGGTGAGCTGATCATCTGGTGTTTGAATTGAACGTGTCTTCGCTGGTTGAAGAAATAGTGCAACAGATGCACATATTGTTGAAAGGCAGTCAGCAGACTCATCGGCTTAAGTAGGACAGGGTAGTCTGCTGTTGTTACTGTTGTTGTTTCAAGAAGCAGAGAAGCTACTCCTTTGACAATTTCCTGATCCCTATGATCAGACACATTAGTTAAAAAATGAAATCAGACCGTGGCTCGTAGTTCAATTTCTCTTCATTTGGGCTATATTAACAAATGGGGTCTTGAATAACAAACTCATTTTCATTTTTTTTCATATCAAAAGGGAAAAGAGGGAAAAAAAACATTTTCACTGTTTTTCTTTTTCTTTTTTTGTTCCTAATTGAATATCAATTGAAATGAATGATACATCATTCACTTGGGAATTCAACATTCTTTAAACAGTGATTTTAAGATGGCTTTTTAGAGTTAATACAATTTTTTTTTTTATTTCCATTGAGACACCTGATCAAGTGACATTTAGATATCTCTGTACATTTCAACTCAAACAAATGGCTCCAGTTTCCCCTCCTGTGTCAGCTGATGAATAATGCAGCTTTTAAATCTGAATTTAACTGAAAGATGCATTTGCAGAATCTCTAATATTAGCGTTGTGTTCCGGAAGAAGGCTGATATAATTATTGAAGCTGATTGTTCCCCATCTCTGACGTGTTGTTTACGAAATACAAATCAAAGGCATAATAGACCCACATCCACCTACTCACTCTCTCACCTGCATATAAATGGGAATATTTAGCTAAGACAAAGCTGCATCTCCAAGAACATGTAGGAGGGAGGGAAAGTAAACGGATCTTTTCTCCTTTGCCTGAAAATCCCATTATTTTTAAAGGACATGACTCAGTGTGTAAAGTTTACTTCGAGGACTTTGTGGACCAACAATAAGTTAGATTTGTTTTAAAACAACTGCCCACTCTTTATCCCTTGATAATACATCTTAAAGTTTTCTCAGAATTACTTTTGTAGCTCATAAAATACAAACTGTTTTGTTTATATTCATAGACAGTGAACAACTGTTGTTTCTATTTGAGAGTTGTTGGGGGTTTTTTGTATTTGCTTTGAGTTACATCTAAGGCAAGCCTAGTAACAACATCTGTTGCTATGGCAGCTACATCACAGACAAATAGAGAAGACTTTGTTGATACAGGAAAATTATGTGAAAAAAAGTAGTGAAGGAGTCTTAATGTATTCTAAATAACTCAACAATTAACCACCTCAAAAAACTGCTTTATTCCTGAAAGCAAAGTAAAAAAGAAAACCACTTTGTCTGATGTTTTGCCATGGTATGCCCCTTTAAATTCTTCATGCATCAACATGAGAAAAGAAACACTTGAAATAATTTGCTCTCTTTGTTTTGTAGACAAGAAGAACTGTGAACATGGCACAGCAACTAAAACTTAAGAGAGGAACCAATTAGTTCACCATTCTGTGTCTGAGTTAGGCAGCTGTAGAAGTGAGAAAGTCACACACACACACACACACAAACCATTTCCTTTATTTATTTATCCTCATCACATTGTGGAACTGCTGCTTGCTGCTTTTATGTGAGAGGATCCAACACATAATTTATAGGGACCAAATGTTGCCTTTTACTGGTTGTTTATTGAGTTTTAGCCACTTAAAGCTCCTTTTTACAACCAGTCAAGTAACCAGAACTAATAATAAATAGCTTTCACTTGTAGTTTATGGGTTTAAAGTCAATGCTTGATAAAAAAAAAGACACATCAGTGCTAACATAACAATGTCTTGCCTCACAGTGAGCATAGGCTGTCTTTCTATCAGAGCAGGGACAAAATGGTGCAGACCTAATGAGAGGTGGACTCTCCCACACCTCTGAAGGTGTGTTGTGGTATCTGTCACCAAGAAATAGCAGCAGATCTTTCATATCCTGTGAGGTGTGAGGTGTGAGGTGGAGCCTCACACCTCTCCAGCTTAGTTGTCCAAACAAACATCCCTCACATGCTGGATTGAATTGAGACCAAGCCACAACCTTCGATCTGAAAATATGAGACAGTGCTGAAGTGTTAAAACCTGCTGTTCATTGAGTGTCTGCTTGAGGCTGGCTTCGGCAGTACAGAAAGTCAGATACACACTAAGCCAAAAAAAGCTGTTTTCAGAGCAGAAATTAACATGCCTGGTCTACAGCCTGGTTCAAAAACTCTCTCCTGTTTGAATTGCTAATTTTGCTAACAGCAGCATGAACTGTAAGGGGGTGAATTTTTTTCTACCTCTACAGCTCAGATCACATGACTAACAGGCGCCCAATTGCTGTGAGTTTGGGCACTCGTCACCCATCCCAATTCCAAAATGGCTGCAACAGCCATTTTGCTTTAAAACTCAGCCTCAGAAACAGACGGGTGACATCACAGAGACTTCGTCCACCTTTTTACAGTCCATGATTGAGATGGTTTTGAGACCAAGCTCACATTTTGAACTTGCTGTGTTTGAATAAGCTATGTTTGCCTTATGGTTCTGTTCTGGTGCTCACATGACCTTTATTCAGGGGTCAGAGATCATTACCTGACTCTTTCTGCAGTATCACAACCCCAACACAACAAACAGCAAAGCACTGCAGAGGAACTTGGCTCTGACATCTTCCTGTTGAAACCTCAGGTTGCTCTTTGGACAGTTCACACCATTCAGGTAAGCATCAACAAGCCTTGGCTGCCCTCGATCTTGTTGTCTGGTTTTCCTTTCTTGTTTCACTACTGGTGGTTTGGTATCGACTACTGCAACTAAAAAAACATCCCACAAAAGCAGCAGGAAAAAAAGATGATAAAGAAGACGCAATTGTGTCTTTCTCTCAAAGAGCCTCCTCCAGGAGTGAGATATGTACCCTGTCAGTCTGTGGCTGATGATATGCTTGGCTCAAGTTCAGCAGACAAGAATCTTGGCTGAAATCCAGACATGTGGCTATTTCACCAGTATTATCACCATGGAAGAGGACCACAAGCCAGCTGCGCATCAATAATGAGGTGCCAGAACAGAATAGCAATAAACAAAGCTGCTTTCTGAATCAGTCAAGCATTTTTAATATCTGCGCTTTCTAAAAAGAGGGTGTTTGTTAGGCCAATCAAATGTGCTGAGCTACCCACCCATTCACATCTACAGGCTTTCGATATGGTTAAAAAAAAAAAAAAAAGTTTTATGTCACTATTGTAAGTCTACTTTTGGACAGTCTGGGTCAGTGGTGCAGTCCGACATCTCTCAGTTTAAAGGTTTGCAGTCTAATCCTAGCCTGCACAGTCACATGTCTAAGTGTCCTTGGAGAAGGCATCGAGTGAGGCACAGATTCCCCCCGTGACGTAGTCAGCAATGTTTGAATGTGTGTGATTGAAACTAGACACTGGCTGTTCTGATGATGTCCTATGGTAGCAGACTTCGCCATCAGTGTGAATGGATAATTGAGACAAGTCATGTAAAGCACTTTGAGAGACTTGAAAGACTAGAGGATCACTGCATGATTACAAGTCCATTTACTATTCACTCAGACAACATTCAGCATACAGTTTGTTCAGGAAAGACTCTTTGGCATGGTGCCGAATAAAAGTCGCTCCAGTTTGTGTGCTTTTAGAGGGTTGTCACACCTGTAGCCCATTTGCTTTGTTAGGATCATAATAAAAAATGTTTTCCTCTTTTGGGACTCCTGGGACTTATTGTGCTCGCACTGCTTGGATTGTAAAACTGGCCAAAGCCCCCATCATCACAGGGCAATCATTTTGTCACAGCCTCCTTTTCCCTTTGGTATACAAATACCATGCATACTGCTCACACTTTGCATTAGGAGGAGACACCAACTAACACTATCCAGATACAACATTTCTAACAAAACCAGAAAGATTGAGATACTTAATAATCATTACAACTGATTAATTACAGAATTCGTCAAATTTTGCAAACCACTCACTAATTACAAAAGTTAAAAACTGAAATCAGCAAATGAATAAGACTCACTATTGGCAAATGTCAGTAAAAGAGACCAGCAAAGCAAAAGTTGAGGTTCCAGTTATGACGAAGACAAATTCTTCTGGTGAGAAAACCTGGACAAATTATCAGAACTAAACCACTTGTTGAACAAGTAGGAAGTGTTGAGTCATGTGATGTTGCTGCTCTACAACTTGTGCAGAGTTGGACTGAAATGGTAACATTTCCCTTTTGTTACTTTCATGCCAATGCTGGACATTTAACAGATCCATGTCTGATCTCTCTGAATAGTTGCTGTCTGGCCATATCCTCCCTTATGTGTGGACATACACTGGCTGTCTTGTCAGGAGCCATGTAGCTAGACAGCTGGACTCACTGGACAGAATGCTTCATAACCCTATGACAAACTTTTCTTCATTTGCCTTCAGGTACAGTGCTGTGACTGAGCAGGACCATTCAGACACAGATCTAGTGAGACTTAGCTGAACCTCTCAGCTGTTCCCAAAGCTGCCAAATGGCTTTAAAACTGCATCCACTTACACCAGAATACTACTACTTTAACTCTGAAATACTGACCTCTTATGTTATTAATACTCTCAAACACAACATAAATGAACGATATGTTCAAAAAATATCTCAAATACGCTCAGTGATGTGGTGTATGAAGTTTCTTTAAAAGAAGAAAAATGTTGGCACAGAGATAAACTGACCAAATCTGCATAATTTACAGCTATGGATACATTCTTTCTTCCTTTAGCTTTACTTAGTACTCCTTAATCGGACATTTATCATATGTACTGACAGATTGCAGTGTTTTCATTCTTGGAAATACCTTGTTTTTCATCCTCCCTTAGTCACTCAGGAAGAACTGTGCAGGGTCAAACCTGAAAGAAATATTGTCATTCTCAATATAACCCCTGATGTATCTGGTGTTTCTTTCTCTGTGGACCCTGAGATGTTTCTAAGATGACAGGTACAAGATGCCTGAACAAAACGGTTTTGACATTTATATAAGACTGGTGTGTCATGCAACAAAAGTGCCATGAAGAGAACAGGCACTTGAAAACTCCCTACAAAAAAAGTTTTCCAGATGTCTCTTCTTCCCAAAAACATTTGGTTCATGTGCCCCGTGCACAACCACAGAAACATGTTAATTACTGGACTGTCAGGTAACTATTTGGTAACTGGTCAGTTTCAAATTTTTTAACTTGGATGCTATTTTTAAGTCCCCATTCGCCCAAAATTCATGTTTTGCTTATTGTTTCTGCACGTGCATGTTTGACTCTCATGCAGAATGATGCATGCAGAGTTCGACAGTTGTTTCCATTCTTCCCACCCATTTATCTGCAGAGTTAAATATCCACTTGACCTGTGTGCTACATGTTTGAGTAGGATCATGATGATATCATAAGTACATTGGAGGAAATCCTGTTATATACAAAAAAATGACGTTGTATTTCCTGTCTCTCATTGAACCAGGACTCATCTCAGTAGTGTCACACAGACCTTTTGTCATTGCTGGTTGCTTGGTTGTTATTGTTATGTTGGACAAAAAACTCATAATTTTGCCGTTACTTTCGGTGCCTGTTACCTATTGACCATGGCCCTTCAGCCAGGTTATGATGTTGAAACCTGAAGCCTATAATCAAATAAACTTTGAAGTTCTTTGGTGAGGAAAAACAAATCAAACATAGACTGAGTATTTATATGGTTGAACATTTGACATTACAGAAGCTGTATTCAGTTTTTTTTCATCTTTTTTTCATCAGATCAGTCCCACTTTGGTCACAGTAAGTCTCTTGTGTATGACACAGTTGGTCAGGGGTTACCCAAAGTTTATCACTCTGACTGATTTGATTTACCTTATATGTAGATGCTTGTGGCTTCATCATCAACACACCATAAAAAGTCCAAAAATGATTCCGGTTCTGTTTGAGTCAAAGGGAAATTAAGTCCTATCAGTACTGTACTCATCGCCCCCATGGTGCCTTAATGTCCAAAAACTACTGTGTTGAAGTGCCTTTTTGGATTTCCTGTCATATAAAAAACATTACAACATACCTTTTTTGGTGCCTTTTTAGCCAAAAACACATGAAGGTGTTTTTTTTTAACTTCCCCCGTAGTGGAAAAAAATGTGCCCTCTGGGGGCCCTTCCAGTGAACCAGATCTAAAAACAATACAGTGCCCTCTACATGCCCTTTATATGAATGAAATGTAAACAAAGAGGTCCTCTGGACACTTTTTATGTGAAATCTGTTAAATAAAGAATCAGAAAAAAAGTAAAAAATATTGAGTTGGCTGTCATGCCATAAAGTCTTTTTACAGGCAATTTTACCTTTTAGTTTCTGCTACATTGCTCAGTTTCTGACAGGTAAGATCTTAAGAGTCAAAGAAATAAAACAAAAAGAAAATGCAATTAAGTTTGTTTAACTCACACTTTGAAAGTGTCCATGTCAGATTGGTGCAAAGATGTAAATACTGGAGAGCGTTGTTACATGCTGAAAGAATGTGAACCTAACTGTGTTCACATAGAGACATGTGAAATACTCTTTACATTGGGCAAATTATTATTTTCAGAATCAGAATCAGAAAAGCCTCTATTCCCCAAGTATCTTTCAGAGGAAAAAACAAAGCTACACTAAGAGAACAACATAATTAAAAAGTAAAGCCTAAAGCAGCACTCTATACAAGGTGACATTAGAAACCGTTTGTGATGCTATGTAGCTTATAACGTTCTGGTTACTTCCATAATTCTTTAAACAATATATACAGTTCCATAATTGCTTAAACCTTTTTTCCTTTACAAAGAGTGATGCGAGTCTACTTGTGTTTGTTCTTGACTTAGCAACTAAATTTTTTATGGCACTGAGGATGTGTGTCTCCAGGTTTGTGTTCACTTACACAGCTAAGCCTGCTGTTTTAAAAACTTTGAAGGAAAACGTTCAGAGCTCATCTTATGTCTTTCTCACTTTCATTCTTTTATTATTATCATTATTATTGATGGACTTTTGAAGTCAACCAACTCCTGTTAAATGTTTGATGATGCTTTTTTCCAAGAGGATGTGCAGTCCAGACAGTCCATCATCACCTTTATGTCCTGTTGATAGCTGAACTATGCTCATTTCTCGCACACTTTCTCACTCAAGCTGTTCATCAGGCGTGAAAGATAAAACAATGGCATGTCATGGCCCTGCCACTCCAGAGGCAGCTATCACTAGACATTTGACATTCCCCTGGCACAGCTTCACAGGTCTACCTCTCCTCATGTCAGCTTACACAGCTTAAATAATACAATGTGACCAGACTAAAATAGTCCATTACACTGATTGTGTCCTCCACTTCCACCAATTGCGCAACCCTGTTTTTGATCCAGAATTACTTGTGAATGCTTTTGAGGTAAGAAACTTCCTTTGATCAAATGTTCAGACTCAAAATCTGCAGTTGCCTCCAATGTTCTCCCTGTGCATTACACAACAAACAACCTCTCTGTAAACACGCACTTAAGGCTTAAACAAGCTACTGCACTTACAGCATCAAAGCATGTTTTTTAAAACATTTGGGAAATGATTATTCACAGTCACTGGTAAAGTGCCCTATACAATGCTCTAGGTTTTGTTTAAATTAGTGCGTTATCGCTTAGATTTGATTTGTCAACTTAGATTGAGCCTTTTATATCAACATAGAAGCAACATCTTGCTCCACCATGCTTCTGCAGTAGCACAGAATTACAAATTAGCAACAGTAGTTTGTGCTTTTGTATTTAGTGGGTTCCAGTGTAAGATACACAGATTGAAAGAAAACCAGGAAGAAAGGGATTGTTGTTGCATAGTTTGACCATATGTCCTCTTTTTACCTGGACAAGTCCTGCCTTTTAGTCATAAAATTAAACCCTGGGGGAATTTTCTACAAAAATCCCTAATGTCTAAGTTTTGCTGAGCTTCTCCAACAGACGTATAATAATAATAATTATAATAATTCAATGATATCCTTGACATCTGGTGTTTACTGTTGAGACAACAGGTCTGAACTGCCTGAAGGGCACGGTGTGATTTTTGTGATATACCCATGTCCAGCAGAGTCTCATGTCCACTGCGTGCCCTCCTCACTCATGGTCCCAAGGTGATGAACAGTAAAATACAGTCAATTACTGTTACAGTAAAAAAATGTTTATTTTGCAGTAATATAATGGCAGCCCTGCCACCAGTTGTTAACTGTTTTTCACAAAAAAACCCCCCAAAACGTTACAGTGTGTTTAAACAATCTCAGAGTTGATGAAAAGGTTAAATTTGTAAATAGCAGCTTTTAATGGCTAATAATGGCTCAAAGAATCATCAACATTGCTAAGGTTTTCAACTCAAGTCCACAAAATGACAACTTGTGACGACTATTTTCTCCCATTTGTCTGAGGTTAGAGTGAAAACAACCAGACACACGAACACGTGAAGGAGATTTAAAGTGACAAACATAACAGACATGTTTTTGGTTCGTGGGTGAAAGCTGGCGTATTCAAAGGAAGAATATGCAAACTCCACACAGAAAGACCCCAAATGCTGTGAAGCGACAGTGCAAACCACTTGCAGCCCAAATGCACCACTTATCCCATTCATTCTGTCTGACACTGGGTGAGAGGCAGGGCGCACCTCATTTTCAAGAAAATTCCCAAACCGTTTTTAGGAAGTGTGAAGTGAATTATCACAATGAGGCACAGTATAACTATAAGGTGAAGCTGACCTAAATGCTCTCTTTGTTTGTCCTCTATAATCATGCCCATACACGAAAAAGGTCTTCAATGTTTCTATGATTGAGCTGTGATGTACCACTTTGCATCATATTTGGACAGATTAGCTCATTATTGTGTGTCTCTGATTTCTCCATTTGAAAAGGCTCCAGGCAGAATGCAAGGGTCGAGACATTTGCCCCCTGCCATTATACAGACATCAGAACAGGAAGGAACACATTACTTGAGAAAAAATGAAAGATACCCTGGCCTGATGCCTAACACGTGTAGATTACAGCCAGGTCAAAGATTAAGTTGTTCGAAGCAAATACAAGGAAGTCTTTTTGGCTGACTGAAGTCCCTGTAACAGGCACAAAGTAACACTTTACTGGAACTGGTCAGTGACTCAAGATTATTTTTACGGTTTAATTTTAAGTGTGCTCACTCCCTGTGCACACAGAAAGCAGTCTGATCTCATGAGACAGCCTGATCAAGTTGTCAGACGGAAACAACATGTAAGGCATCAGGCAGTGTCTTTTTACGCAACAGTATCACCCACAGACTGAGACAAAAATAAAGACAGAAGCTCTGCCCCCCCCACCATGGAGTCTCTGAAATGGAGAACTGTTCTCCCCACCGCAAAAAGAAGATACAATACACTGTGTGATTCATTGAAGCAAAATCCTGCATCAAAGTGTCCTAAATGGAATAAGCTTGGGTAAAACTTTTATGATGACCATGCATTTAATATTTTTTGATTTATAAGTGCTGTGTTCTGTGTGTGAATATGTGTTATTTATAATGTGTAAAAAAAACAACCTTTGGAATCACTCTCAAGCCATTTGTCATCATGGATACTCATAATCTTGTAAATTATAACATCAGTAGGTTCCAGATCTGGATCTTGGGAAATATTCTGATTCATGTTTGTTTGGAGAGTGACGACCAATTATGAACCAGCAGGCTTTGGTTTCTGCAGCAAAAACAGTAAGTAGAGTAACAGCGGGTGGAAGACAACCCACTGTGATGACATCACAGCTCCCCAGAGCTATTTTCTGACTAAGGATTTTTAATTTGGAAAATGATAATGATAATGATGATGCATTGCAAAAAAAAAAAGTAAAAAAAAAAGAAATCAGTTTTCAGATTTCTGGACTTTTCTCAATGCTAATTAATCTTCCATTAGACCTCAACACCATGATAAAAGAAGTTCTAAAGAGTTCTGTTGTTGTTGTAAGAGCTTGCAATTTGATGTTAAAAAAAAAATTGCATTTAGACCCAATGATGGCAAGTAAGTTATGATAAAACCTCAATTTGTTTTGCATTTATATCGCTTGTGTGCCAGAGTGAACTTCTGTGTAACTTATTAACAGTAAAACTAAGAATCACCACATATGAATGGGCCCTCCTTGCATGCAATGAACCAAAACAATTTCTTTCTCCTGTTTTTTCCCCACTGTTGCCGTTGTTTGTTTGCTTTGTTTGACTACATTTGTAAAATAATTGTTTATCTCTAACCCCCCAGATACACTGCACTGAAATAATAATGGAAAAAAGATCTAATACATGCCATTGTGTATTATACTGAGAGGCTCATATTTTTACATACTGAGTAAAAAAATCAATGATTCAGCATTAACGTGGGATTAATTTCCGTTTCAGTTAGGAAACATTTTCATTTTAATGTTTTTATAATTAATACATTTGGTGAAAATTTTTGATTAAGAAAAACAAAATGTAGAGGATTGGAAATAAAACATCTGTCAACGTGTTTATGTAAAGTTTTCTTCAAGGCCAAACAGAAAAATGGCAGCAAGTTTCCTCTGTTTCGTTAGGGTTATTATCCTTATACATGCTTTGTGCGTGGGCCTTGTTACACCAACCAGAATTGAAACAATCCAAGAGTAGAATTGATGTTCATCCTGAAAAACTCACTCAAATAATTGGTTCTCGAATTCATCCTACTCACAAATCTGATTTTGTCTTTCCTCAAGCTCTCCGTTTTTCCTCAAGAGTTGTGATTTTAGTATTATGTAATAAATCAATTATGAGATAAGGGAAAAAAATCTCCTGCTCATGTCTTTACAAAAAAACTGTCAATGTGCACTTTCCCATGACAATCACTCCTTCCTGCTCGAACAATAGGAAAATCAATGCAGCAAACATTATCTGTTGTTGCTGCATTCTCAGTTGATTGTTCTCTTCCTCTTCTCCTCTCTGTTTAGAAAATGATCATCTCTCCTTGAGAATCCTGGTACAAGAAAATTATCTTCGTCTCATACAAAAAGCCTTATTGTAGAGTCAAACTATCAGGCCTTTTGAGCAAGCTTTGATCACATCATTATTGCAAAAGCCAATGGTATTTTCCTCTGTCAGTGTTCATGTCACAAAAGCCTAAAAAGTGAGTTTACTTAGGTGTTTTAATACATGCTTTGAAAACAGTCTGGAATAGTAATATAGTGGCTGAGAAAATCCTTCCACCTCACCTTCCTCTTCGCCTTGCCGCCCCTCATTGACGCCCACTCCTCTGAGAGACAGTGATAAACAGTGAGGTGTCAGCCTACATTTCCCTGAGAGAGCACGATAGAGAGACATTGGCTCAATGACTTAATTAATTACTCTTCATCTGCTGTAAAGTCGCTCATTGAAACTTTCTGAACTCTGTGAACTCCCTCGTTAACTTTGAACTCTGGCTACTTTGACTTCCATCTCAACTTGAGCTGTAACAAAGATGATTTTAAAGCAGAGACTCTGATTGAAATGTGAAGAACAGATGTTTTGATAAATGTGTAAAATATCTATTAATCAGAAGTCTTTTGAGAAAAGTGTTGTCTTTTTTTCTATCAGTGAGGTCAAACAGTCTCTGAACCAAAGGATAAGGATATTCTTTGAAAGAATCGTTCTACACACTTTTTTGTCAATTTTCTCACTTTAAGGACAACTGTGTTCTATGACTGCCACATCTTTAATGTTACATGTAGACAATAACTTTTACCCCTTAGTTTTCTCAAAAATCATATATAAAAGAAGTGATCAAAGACTTGCAGGGGTCATCAGAGTTAGCATTAGGGATGGGTCTGACTTGTTTGGGTTATAAGAAGGAGGTGTCAGAAAAGTTACCTCAGGAATTCAATCAGTTGTACTGACTACCAATTCACATAATATCAAATAGTGCCATGTTTTGATACATAAACACATCTTTGTGACTGGGAGGAGGTGGAAGAGTAGACAATGTCCCTTGCTGTGTGTAGAACTGGGTTTTAATTTGTGCATTAATGAGAAAAAAACACTGTGTAGTTAATGGGTAGTTTGTTGGGTTGGTCACATTCAGGGGCCTGCCCCAAGTCAGCGCAGTGGGAGAGGGGTGAGGATGTGAGAAGGAAGAGGAAGGGGACCGAACAGGGGGAGAGGAAGAAGAGGCCAAGTATATAGGAGGATCCCTGATGAAATCAGAGCTAAATCTATGCTCCGTACTGTCAGTCATGACCTCACAGTAGCTGAGGCTGGTCAAAGGGTGCAGTCAAATGTTGGGGAAAGCACTTTAATTTCAAGTATTCAAATATTTTGTTAGGAGAACAGGTGTGTATATTGTACAATAATTCAGCACTAAACAAGTGGCACTGCACTACTGTAATTGTGTTATACATGAAGCTTGCAGTGGGAAAAGAAATTCTCACTTTTTACATTTAGACTTACAGCTGTACAGCAGAACAGATGTAAGGTATTGTAGTGAACAGCATGTTACAGTAAGATTTGTCATATTTACTTTATAGTCATGTACAGCAGCATTTTACAAGTGGAAGCACTGTTATTGTTCACCCCAGTCATGTGGGTTAATGCAGTATATCTCATGTTTACTATACATCACTGTAATTCTAAATAGGATTGCAAGATAACATCTTAAAGGTGGAAGAGAAACCCTTTTTACTCCACAACAAGAGGAAGCCATTTGTGCAACAGTGACAGAAAACAATGTCATGAGGTTGAGAGAGATACAAAGTACTATTATAGAAGATGACAATATCTTTGGGTATATTGAATCCTTGTCAAGCGCTGCTATTGACAGAATGCCCTGGAGAAGTGAAGTGCTCATGAAAGCAGTTGTACAATGTTCGGTCTGTGAAGAAGATCAATCATCGGTGTGTGCAGGTAACACATGACTGTGTTCTTTATGTAAAAGTGTGTGCATAATGCTGCCTTGAGCCCCTTCAGATAGTGTCACTAAGATCTGATTGTTTTTGCATTTGAAAACACTTACAGAGTGAACTGTAATAATAAAAACATGACAAAGCCATTGTCTGTCTTGCTCTTAAACAATGGTGTCAGGACTTTTCATCTTGATGACACCAACACTCTCATTTTCTTGAATACTCTCTTTTGGAAATTAAACTATCCATTCCGAGCAAGTGACTCGCTTTTGCAGGTTATCAACTAGGTTTTGCAGTTTGTATCGATTGTTTTGAGGAATGCACTTATTTTTCACAAATGTTCAAAGTGATGTGAGAAATGCACCAAACAGAATGAGAAAACTGTGATGGATGGTGGAGGCTCTACTCCTAAAATGATCCAAATTCAGCCTTTCTCAGCATTATTCCTCATAAGTGGTGTGAAAAGTTTGTTCATGAACTCTCTTTGGGTAATGCAGTAGTTTATTTGTTTTATTCTGTTTTTGCTTTTATTATGTTGTGTTATATGGCAGGCAGAAACAATTACAGGCTCAATGGAAAATTCTCAAGTGTACTTGTTCTCTTCTAATAGAGAAAGTACTACAAACTCTCTCTGGTGATAACAGTTTAATAATGAAGACATATTGTACCTTTGCTGAATCAAATCATTCATTTTAGGAAAAAGATGGGAAGGATTAGAAGCGCTGAGTTAAAGTGTGATCCTCTCTGGATTTCTGTGTAGGATGGGATGGAGAAAGAAAGAAATGGGTGACAAATAGTGCCGTAAATTAAACACATATTTAGCTATATGATTCAGTGACAGTCCTTCATTCTCCTCTGGCTTACAGCCATTTCATAAGCACAAATACCTCAACTGACAGTTTGACTTCACTGTTATTAGGCCAATAAATCAGAGCTTGTATTAATAATTAGTAATCTGGAAGACAAAGATCAGAGAGTAATGTGTGACAGGACCAACTAGAGAAAGCTCCACGAATCTGTCCATCTGTTTACAAATCCAGTCTCTCTCTTTCCCACAAATCTTTTCAGAGACTCAGAGGAGAATTTGCATAGACACAGACACGCACATACACAAAAAAAGGAAGCCTGCCAAAACAAATTAAATGCCACAGAGGTCCATGTCTGTGCTGAAAAACAAATCTGTTGTTGCTCACAGTCAGAAAGGGCTCGCTCAATAAGATGGAGGAAGCTGTGGATCAGAGTGCTGAATCCACGATGTTATATGACTTGACCTTTCTCTCCCAGCATCCACTCCTAATCTCATTCGCTCTGTCTGCAACACACACCCACACTCTACATCATTACTGTCTCACCTCATTCTCTTTTTCTTTGTTTCTCTTCTTTCTATCCCTCACACTGGTGAGATCATTGCACTGACTTCAGGCCAGCTGTTACCATTTGGGGGCATCTGGGAGAAATTCCAGCTCACACAGAGCCCCCTGCCCAGCCGTGTAATTTTTAGCAGCTGCAGAGCATCCACATAGGAAACTCCAGCAGGAACAGCAGACATACTCAGTTGATTCTGAACCCATACTAAGCTAAAGTACACATGTGTCACAGCATGTGCAATGTAATGATAATACCTGGATTGTGCACACAGCTTCATGGAGCAACTCATGAGAGGATTTTCCCGCTGGTTGAAAGGATTTTCACTGTTAGACTCCAGCACTTGTAACCCTTTAGAGACATCTAGTGGAGAGCTTCACATATTACAAACAATATTAATGATATATAACCAGTTCAGACACACATGCCAATTTTAACTAAAATTTTAGATTGTGTCCAACATAAACGAACAAACCAATGAATGAATGAATTAAAAAATGTATTATGATCTAGAATCAGCACCCCTCATTGTTTGTGTAGAATTACCTTTATCTTTTTTAGATTATTTTGGAGTCAGGGTGAATTTTAGTCATACTAACACAAGCATTGTGTCAGTTTGGGCATCATCAACAACAACAACAACAAAAACTCTTAACACATCCAGTTTTTCATTTTTATATTTTTAACTAGCGGAAGTGGGCTTCTACTTTTTTTCAGTAGAAAAATGTGGATGCCCTAAACTGACCAAAATTAAAAATGAACAAAGGTGAAAATAAATTTTAAAAATGCTTGCTTTTCTCCCTATCGCCTCTTGTTGCAGCCATACCTGGTTGGTTTCTGCACTCACATGTCGATCAACTAATAAGCAAACAGTTCAACCCAAAACACACTTAGGATAATGTTTGCAGCTTGAAATAAATCAACATGAAAGCGGAGCACTTTTATTTATCAGTATTTCATTCTATTTATATGGTTTTTTGTATTTTTTTCTACATTTTTTTCTAGTTATTTCTAAATTTTGAATCCTTTTTGTATTTTTTTAATTTTTACCTATGTATATTTTAATGTATATATTTTCTATTTTGTGTTTACATCCATTTATATTTTTCGTTTTGTAATTAAGTTTTGATTGTTGGTCTTTCTATTATTTTTCACTTTTATTTATTTTAATTTTTGCAGTTCCTCCACAGCAAAAGAAAAAAAAAAAAAGAAAGAGAAACATAAATGACTCGCTGCGAGCGTCCCTCCACTCCACTCCACGCCAGATGGTGGCGGTAATGCGCCGCTTTATCAAAGCTGCTATCAGACAGGCGAAGAAGAGCAAACCTGAAGTGACGTTGATCGGGACGTTTGCAGCTGCTCGTTATATTATTGTTTGGTTAAATCCTGTTTTTGCTCGTTTTTCTCAGCGTATACATTGAGGATTGCTCTCCGCATTCTTGCCTGAACCACAGAGTTTGTTTTTTAGTCCATAATCCCGATGGGAGCCCACGGGGAGCCCGAGTCCATCGACTACTCTGTCCACGAAGCCTGGAACGAGGCCACAAACGTTTATCTGCTGGTTATTCTGGTCAGCTTCGGCCTCCTCATGTACGCCAGAAAGTAAGAGCAAGATCTTATTCTGTCTGAAACAAGATACACACAACTGGGTCATTTTTTTTTTCTAAGTCATCTCTCCACACCTCAATCTGTGTTTTAGAATATCGGTCTCTCCATACAATGGCTCCATTGTTGCATTGAGATACAGTTGCTGGAGAAAGTATTTGTATTAGTGCTTTATTTAGGACATGTGCAGTAACATAAGAAAGTAAACTGAAGATAAGTAATAATCAAACAAAAAAATTCAATCTTTTCAGTCAAATAATCAATCATAATTCAAGTCATTTATCTGTTTAATGTCTCCATTAATACTGGAGTGGTCCTTAAGGTCTGGAAAACAGCTCATGTTGTTGCTTTGCATAGATACATCTGTAATAATTATTGATCAATCTCAAAACTGTCCTGTCTTCCAAAAATCCTGGAGTCATTGGTTAATAATCAATTTAACACATTCCTCTCAACAAACTGTATTTTAATCCCCCACCTGTCTGGCTTCAAAGCCAAATACATCACTATATCTACCTCTACATCAGCTGTGAACAATATTGTATCATTGACAAAGGGAAATTCTGTTCTGCCCTGTTTTTTGACCTCACCAAAGCATTTGACTATCTTGATCATTCTATTCTTCTGCAGAGATTAAGTGATGTTGACTGTAATGACATGTCTGTAAAATGGTTTCATGTCTACCTGTCAAACAGGCAGCAGTGTGTGAGTGTGAGAAATGCCTGCTCTTCATACCTGGCTTCGTCAAAGGGGGTCCCTCGGGGCCCAGTGTTGCACCCCTAACTATCCTTGATATATATCAATGACATCAGATCTGTTTTATCAAACTGTAACCCCCACTTTTATGCTAAGGACACAGTTCTTTGCTGCTTAGCTGATACTGCACAGTTGGCCACTGACAAACTACAACAAGAGCTTCACAAACTCCAAAATGCTCACTTCAGTTCAAAACAGGCTTTTCACTCAACCAGAAATTCTGCTAATGGTATGGCACGAATAACAACTCTAGAAGGTCAGAATATAGAAAGAGTATCTCAGTATGAATATCTTCGTATCTGGCTGGATGAGCAATTCACATTTACACACACTAAGATACAACAGGCACTGGTTAATTTTCCTCCATAAAGCTCTGCCTGGACATCTTCCATTATACCTCACTCTTAAATATAACCAACAGCAACTATCAAACTCGTTCCAGTGACTGGATAATGCTTGATGTCCCTGAAGTCAAGACTAAGTTTGGAGAAGCATCTTTCAGCTTTTCTACAGCCCACAGTTGGAATACTGTTCAGAAAACACTAAAACTATGTTCACTTGTTGACACAGAAAAGTTTCATACAATAAGAAATCACTTTGTACATGTTTGTAACTGTTTTCAAAATGTGTTTCTTTATTTACTATGTGTATTTGCATTTTCTTTCTTTCTTATCTATGCTTTTATTGCCTAGCAAATATTGTTTTTGATGTACTCTCGATGTCATTACAAATGAGAGCATGCTCTCGAGATCAGATAC
Source organism: Thalassoma bifasciatum (assembly GCA_008086565.1). Lineage (NCBI taxonomy): Eukaryota > Metazoa > Chordata > Actinopteri > Labriformes > Labridae > Thalassoma > Thalassoma bifasciatum. Next base: position 287,794 of record RPOG01000500.1, on the reverse strand, counting down.
AGGTTGGGTGAAGTCCAACATATACGAAAAGAATGCAAACCTCATGTAAATATCCGGATTTCTGCATGAACTGATCAAAAATGTTTTCTGATCTCCATCTAAGTCTCAACAAAAGGCAAACAGTCTGCTCAACCAAACAATCTCTCTTGTTGCAGAAACAAGAGGAAGATCATGCGCATCTTCTCTCTGCCACCCACAGCCGGCAGCAGCCCGGAGCCAAACTTCTACGACAGCCTGCAGAAGGTCCGCCTGAGGCAGCAGCTGGAAATGTACTCTCTTGGTGAGAATCAGCACAGCTCCCAATAACACAAAGAACAAGAGAAAGACTGATACTTGGATATTCTTTGCCCATTGAACTCAAGTGTTGTGTACAGAGCAGTGCAAGCTGAAAATGATCACATTTTGCCGTGGCACAAGAATCTAAACAGGCTCATACCACCAACAGATACAGACCACCCAAGAACCCTCAAGAGTTACAGGCCTGAAGGTCTTCACCCTGTTGTCTAACAATCACAATGTAGCCCAGAGTCACCTAAATCCCTAAGTCTCCCAATTTTCTTGCCTCCAACACAGCGACTTGGGATAAAATGTTCCAAGTGATCAACTTACAGTCTAATATTTCTCACTCACTGTCTGGGTAATTGTAAAGAAATGACCAGCATAAGCTATGAAACATTTTAAGTTTTGCTGCAGGAATGTCGAGTAACTTGCTGTTGGAGCACTTGAGAATAAATTCCAGAAGATATATCCATGATTTGACCATGGCTCTAAAATGTGTCTTGTAACATTTCCCCTTAAAAAAAAACAAAGTACTGGCACTGAAAAAATGTGTCAAATTGTTATTGAACATCAGGCATGGCACCCATATTAACATCTCAGACTTATTATCTCACAGTCATTGTATCAGGGATAATTTTTTCACTTTGCTTTCTGTTTTGCGTTTTAGCAAGGAAATTTGAGCAGCAGCAGCAACAAGGGCAGACAGAGAGTGTGCAGCTCTCTATGGAATGAGAGTAAGCACGTCATCCCTTCCTCAGAGCGGATGATCCTCACCCTCGAGCCCTCTGTTCATGAAGAAGGTAAGATAAGTAATCAGAAATCATGAATAATATGATAACATGCTACAGTATTTTAGCAGTTTTTCTTTATTTTATGTTTTCTGTCTGTTTTCTGTTCATGTGGTAGGCACAGCTGGACCAATCGCGATGGACCAATGAAGCAGCAAAAAGCACAGGGGGTTGTTTTATCTTTGGGATCTGCTGTAAGGCTGTCAGCTGTGACTGTTTCTCAGATAGAGGATTTATAAATCTGTAAATATCTGTAAATGTTTCTGACTTCACTGAGGTACTTTCAGTGTGTATAAGATGAAGAATTACTTGCACATAGGACACAATCCTTTATTTTAAACACAGGATGTAGTTGTAATCTCTTTTGTTTTTTATTTTTGTGAGCTCTGCAGTAAATTCATGTGAAATTAAAAACTGAGTGACCTGTTTGAGTAAAGCATTGTGATTTTTGTCTGTATTTCTTTTTTAACTTTGCGCTTCATGGAGGAGTATTAGAAATTTGGAGATTTATTACAATAAAATTACTGATGAGTACATTTTCAGTTATCCTTGTGTAACATGAAGTCCTGGGTTTCACATTTAAAGGTAAAAGGAGAATGTCTCAAGTATTGTATTGTTTGCTGTTAGTTTTGATACCGGTTAAGTTTGTTAATTCTCAAAATATGGGGACACTTATGTCTATGGCCTGATACATTCTAAACTTACTTGTCCACAAAAAGTTGTAGCTCTATCATATTCCAGCCAAACAAACAGCTGCTGGTGAGGGTGTTCACAGCGCTGAAGCTGCCGGCTACTGGTTCTTCCAGTTCTGACAGACGGTATTGCAAAGTTGATGCTGGAGAACATGTTCACAGAACGATGAGAATAACTGACAAAATCCACCGTATCACATGAAAACAATGAGAAAATATGTGACATGACAAAAGATAATTGTAACCAGACCTCTCCTGTGTCATGAAAGTTATATCAACAAATAACATTTTTCTTACACTGATGTAAACAAATTTGTTGTCTTCCTCTTATTTTTGATTGGCAAACTTAAAATTGAAGTTTTATCTCCTCTTAGTCAGGCTGCACAATATATTGCACTAGTATTGTTGTCGTGATGTGCAATGTTCGTATTGCAAGGTGTACAATATGTTGAAATATATTTAAGCCTTTCAATTTATTTTATGTAGCCTGTCTACATCCAGTCGCATTACTAATATCTGTAAGTGAGAATCCATTTATGTATTTTACTACACTACATGCAATGACTCACAGTTAGAGCTTCTTCTTAGTGCTGTAATTTCACCTGCTGTTATCAGGGTCGAGCAGAGTGAAGTGTAGCGTGAGTGGTCAAGCGACAGGGAGGGAGCAGTGAATGTGAGTTGAGCATAGCAGGAATTTTGACAATCTGACAGTTGGCTTACAATTAATATCACACAATGTACTGCAACACTTTGAGATTTACAAGCAATGGCTTCGCTCAGTTTTGTATTCAGTCAGAACCATCTCCCTGTTTGTTTTTAAGGTCTAAGTTTTAATAGCTCATTTTACCTTTTATTTCACATCTTTTTCACATGCCACATGGTTTCATGAGCCACCATCAAACCTGAAATAGTCATAGTTTAATGTCCAAGTAATCTGTTACTTTAAGTTTAATTTACTTTCTACAGAAACCACCTCTTTTTTCTTTCCAAGGCAAACTATCTTTACAAAATGTGTTGTTCTTGTTCTGGAAATGTCTTTAAAAACTATGTTTCATTGATTGACATATCTAGCAAAAGATTATGCAATCCTACAAAAATGCAAAATGCAGGAGGAGGACAAACTCTGTGAGCCCCTGCACGTTTGCTCAGCCTGTGTGCTCTCTTGCTGTGTCTCTCGGGCTCTCGTGCACTGGCTGGAGGGCAGCAGCATGTTAACAGATTTAATTCCTGGATTATTATTTGGTTATTTGGTAAATGATGGAAGCTCTGTGTAGGACTGTGTGTTATCAAAAGTCTGACTTAATGGGAGAAAAATCACTTGCAAGAAATACTGCAAACGCAAATAGTGTTCAAGGAGGAAGGAAGTGGGAGACAGAGGCAATTAGGTGAGAGTATGTCATCATCACAGGGAAAGTCAGATAGTATTCAGCTGAACAGAGTGTGGAAGTAAACTAAAATTATTGCAATATATGCCTTACACATACTGCAACATATACTGCAGGAGAGAAAAAAAAATGCAATATCGTTAATATTGTGCAGCCCTATCTCTTGGACAAGTTCAACAAAAGCATTTTCTTTGCTGCAACTTGAGCAAATATGGGGAAAAAATGCTATGAATTAAACCTCGTATGCAGTGTGTTTGTGCATATGATGTTGAAACCATCTCTTACCCAAAGCAGGCAGAAACTACTGACCGAATATCACACAAGAATTCCAGTACTTTTAAAAGGAAGCAGAAATTGCCCTACATTTTACTTTTTCTAAGGGTCAGATTATAATAAATGGTTTAAGAGTAAGACATAAAAGCTGTGAAAATAAAACTGTAATGATGTATTTTCCAGGGAAATGGTGGAGTGTTAGGATTAGAATAACTGTAACCCTGATGTAACCACTTTTATTCATCTGAATTCAGCACATTGTACCTATCGGGTGTTCTTGATGGAAACTGAAGGAGGAGCAGAGGCTCAGACACCCAGCTGCAAGCATACACACCATTGCATCTATTCTGCTACTGCCAGCCGAGTCTGACAGTTTATTCTGCTTCATGTAGAGACCACCTGTTGAATCCCATCATACAGAATTTACTCATCAGAACTGATTCAATATGTTACAACATCAGTAGTGGCAACAACAAGAAGTGAGTGCTTTAAAGAGCTTTTCTGTTGAACTTCTTTAGATATGATTTGCATTTGCACTGAACCAGATGGTCCGTCACATACCAATGTGGTCACTGGGAGCGTTTATAGCTAAAAAACAAAAAACAAACAAACACAAAAGAACAAAGTGCAAGCAAAGACCTCATAAACAGTTTATCGACAGCATAACTATCCGACACAAATCCAAATACTGTCTCTCTCACATTTACCGAGGGTTTCATTAGAGTTTGTCTTCCACCTGATCAAAATGTACACACACCTGCAGCAGGTGTAGTAGTCATTCAGAGGAAGGACGAGGGTGGTGAAATCAACAAAAGTTGGCCTATTGCTTTCTAAAACAAGGACAAAGTCAAGAGAAGCAGCACAGACCATAACACCTCTCAGCAGCCTGAGTCCAACTCAACACAGTTAGAAAACCTGAGGAAGGTAAGAGCTTCCAGACAGAGACAATGAGAAACCGACGCCACAGTAGAGTCTTATTGGAGTTCCTGTTGGTCCAGGGGCAAAATGTTTAAGGCAGAGCACATGAATCAGTCTTCAGTGGGGGGTGAAGATGATGCCGACGATGTTTCCAGCTTACGAAGGCGGCGGCGCCTCAGCTCAGCAGCGTTGGGCTCTCCATCTTCCAATGTCTCCAATTCTTCCTCCTGATTCCTTTCTCTGCCTTCTGTGTCCGGTGCTACTGGAGAAGAATCTGTTGGCTCAGAGGAAGCCGTGTCTCTGCCCTCCTTATCAGCTGGAAAAATAAAGAAATACTTAAATGAAGACTCAGGTCTTTGATTTGCTCATCTTGGAAATCCCATCTGTGAGTGCACTTACAGTTCGTAGAATCTTTCTCCTGTTTGGGGCTGTCCGTGCGTCGCTCAGCTCCAGGAGAGGAAGTAGCATGATTTGACCCGCTGGCTTCTCCAGTGTTACCTTCTGCTCGAGGAGGACTGCAGGGAACACAACAGCAGAAGAAGAAATAATGAGTGCTGATCAAATATAGAAGAATATGAAACTAAACTCAGGTCGGCTGGGTTACCTGAGTGTAGCAACAGTGCTCAGGTAGTGGTGAATGTTGAGCATGGCGGCGTCCAGCAAGGTGTGGATGTTCTGGAGACACTGGAGCCTGGCTTCAAGGCCACGACGACCTTCTGCCTCCAGCTCCCTCAACTCCTCTTCAGACAGTCGAGACAGAGACGGGGGAGGTGGAGGCATTGAAGACACTGGAGGAGAGGGAGGAAAGAAACACGTATACAAAAGCAGGTCAAATCAGCCCTCCACTTTCTTTGCAACATGGATGTTTGTCTAGACAGTATCAGGGTGCAGAACATGACATCAGAGGAGGCAGGAAGTTTTTGTGTATCTGCTATCTTCTCACAGAGGCTGACTTTGAGTTCAAACAGGAGCTTCAGACAAGAAGCTTGGCAGGAAAAAGGTATGGTCGGGGATTTCAGCTGTAAATACAGTACCTCCACCACATTACACTTCATCTTTTTCAGTTTGAAACAAAGAAAGAAGAATCAGCACTCACCAAAAGGTGGGGGTGGTGGCATTGGCAACCATGGTGAAGTGGGAAAAGGAGGAGGAGGGAAGGAAAAGGGAAAGCCTGGGACTGCCGACCCTGGAGGAGCAACTGCTGCAGCGGCGGCATCTGCAGCAGATGAGGTCGGCTGGCTGGTGCCTTCGAATAATTAAAAAGAAAATGAGTGGAATATCAACGTTAGGGATGCTTTGACTTATTTTCCTGTTGTCTGAATGGAAAAATCAAATTACAACCAGGTGACAACCACAACTTGGCTCAAATAGCTCAAAACAGTCAAAAACAAGCACCATTTATGTAACACAACTTAACATAAGAGTGATGCACTCTGTGACAGAGGTACTGCCTCTCAAACTGCACCAAAGTAGAAGAGGGTTATATATATTTTTATGGAAAATTGAGATGCCTATTAAGTTGCATGTGGTATCCTTACCAGCTGCTTGAGTAGCCTCAGCACTGACTTGTGGGGTGTCATTGGGCCCAGGAGGTGCAGCTTCTGCAGCAGGAGGTGGCACTGGGAAGGGACCCCAAAAGGGAAACATACCAGGTGGAAAACCTGGTAACATGCCCTGGGCCACTGGGAAAGAAACACATCAGATAAGACTGATAGCAGCAGGAGAAATAAACATCTGCCAAACCGGTGACTGAACTCAGTGCTTTTACCACTCTGTTGTTAAATGTGGTTCTGAAAAAGCTGTTTGAAATTCATAGTTTGTGCTCTCCCACAGAGGTTGTTTAAGGTGTAGGAGCAGCTGATGTCACATGTGTGACTGCAAATAATGGAGGCACTGGCAGACATGATGTTAGAGCAGTAAAACAGGGTGGAGTTGTGTGTGATGGTTTCCACTCTCACCATTAGCAGGTGGAGCAGCAGGGGCATTGGCAGGGGCTGCAGGAGCAGGGGGCGGGGCCTGAGCTGGGGTTGGAGTCTGATTATTTGATGCACGGAGAACATCCATGCGACAGGTAGGACAGGTCTGCTGTCTTTGGAACCAGGAGCGCAAACAGCTGTGGGAAGAGGAGTCGACACCTTGATTACAGAAGAAAGGAGAAGAAATTCTCCTCATCTCCCCAACAAAGAAAAAAAAACTTTTACTGCATCCTTTGTTAAAAATGTGATACTATTCTATGCCAGTCATCAGCACTGTTTTGTTTGCAAGACTTGCCTCGAGTGGAAAATGTGATTACACGGTAGTTTCTTAGCACCGGTGACCATTTCTTCTCTGCAGATGATACAGACGTTGTCCGAGGCCTGCAGGTCTTCAGGAGTAGCATCGGGATATCTGATTACGGGATTCAAAATAACTGTTAGATATGACTTAGAAAAAATAATTAAGTTCAGCAAACAAATTAATGTTGTTTTGCTAAAATGAAATAAGTAGCAAGTTAGAGCTCATCAAAGTTACTGTAAAAGAGAAGAGCTCAGCCATCTTTCACATTACCATTTACATGTGAAAACTAACTGTACAATGCAAAAAATACAATGTTCTTTTAACATAAAATAAAGACTTTTAAAAAAGAACTAAGATGCATTTATTGAAGGCTTGACATTACTCACAATGTGTTCATGTTGCGAATGGCTCTTCGAGACATTATAGCATCTGTCACTGCTTTCTTAAACTGCCTGGGGAAAGAAAGACAGAAATAAGGTAAAAAAAAACGCGAAAGCACTTTTTTTTTCTTTTTTCATCCAGAAATTTACATATAACTTGAGTCTTGGTTTGTTAGAAAACAATGGAAATGATATTTGTCGTAAAAAAATATGACCACCAATATTGGAAATGACTTAACTACTTAATGTATTTCTTTAAGGGCAAAGTGAACCTCACCTCATAGCTAGGTACATTGGGCGGATTGCAAACAGAGGGAAGGTGTGGACCTTTATCATGATGGTCATGAAAGCAATGTACAGGAGCACCTTGATGAAGCCTGAAGAAGAACAGAATCAGGATATGTCATAATGTTTGTCACACAACAGTGAGACAAAAGACAAATTGTGACAGATTTAGAGCTGAAGTCCACAGAGCACCTGTGAAGAGCTCGGTGTAGAGCATGTAGACGGCCTTGTTGTCCCATGGGTTCTCACTCTGCAGATCAACAGTGTGCAATACATACTTTATGAAGGTTGTCAACACCATGGTCAGCAGGATGGCATACTGGGAATGAAGACACAATATTTTTGGAAAAACATTTTAGTTGCAATGTTATTTCTCCTGACTCACTGTCCACTATACTCAGTTTGCTCATCCGTGTGTGTGTGTGCGCATGTTTGTGTTTGCGTGTGTGTGTGTGTGCACCTGTTTGTCTGTGTGACAGAAATGACATCCTGTCATGTAACAAAGATAAATACACAAGGCTATTCAGTCCGTTAACTACAAAAAAACAGGGTGTAGACCTGATCTATAAAAAAGGCAATCTTAAATTACTGCTGCTGTGATCTGGCCTTATACAGAAAATAAAATTAACTCAATTTCCTGGGGGAGCAGGTGCCTTCATTGGGGGCCAGGGTGCTATCATACAATGGTAGGGGTAACAGTGCATGGCTCAACTTACAGGTCTAATCCTTTGACAGGCTTCATGAGATCGTGATTATTATGGTGGTCTTTTTTTAACCAAGTGTTTCAAATTAATTTTGACCCTGTCATGTTTTTACAAAGGAACTGGTTACTGGAATCATCGTCATAGTCTAAATCTGTGAGAAACTAAATCAATATCCAACAAATCTTTGTGTCATTTAGCACCATCAGCATGCACCATTAGGGATCAGGGTTGTGAGCTCAAAAACACAGAGGATGCAAAATGAACATTTAATCTTATATTCAGATGACACCTACTTGGGCACTGTGCTGCTAGAATAATAGTCTAATAAACCAAAAATTCATGGTGTATGTCTAATTTCTCAAATATACCAATGGGTCTAATGGGTAGAGGCAGGTCAAACCAGCTCTTTGAAGTTAAATCAAAATTGAAGCAAGACAAACCTCAAATCCGAAAACAAGCTGGACTGAGGCTCCTCGAGTGATGATGCTTTGACAGGCATGGTTAACAAACAGGAAATCCAGGACCCCCAGCAGACCCATTAGAGCTGCAGCAAACACATGAAAACAACACTGAATCATTCACATCCTGGGAACTCTCTGAATTGAAAAAAAGGAAAATGTGTTTCTTGTTGAAATGAATAAGCACAGATAAAATCAAAAGATGTGTGCTTATTTTGAAAATCAAACTAAAAAGATCACATTACATTGCAGAGCTATCATCTGTGTTTAAATGGAGCTGGCTGGTTGTGTTCTTGGTATAAATTTGGCATGTACTTCTAGGTAGATGTTTACTCCTGCTCTTTCTGCCAGTACAGAACTGACTAATTTCACCATCTTTCTCTGACAGGAGCAGCTTTATTGCCTCTCATCCTTCACGACAGAGACATGTTGCCTTGCTTTTGTCTGAGCAAACTTGGCTGACATCCTGTTCCCTCTGAACTGGTATTGTGGCGTGTGTGGCGTTTGAGTGCAAGTTAAGGAGAAAAAGAAACAGGTACTTCCCACCACGGTCGTGACCAAATGCTGGCATGAAAAAAAAAAGTGTGGCAAGCCTAGATTGAATGGAAAGTACCTCTTTCTCTCAGCCTCATCAGCTTCTTGAAGACATTCTTGAGAAGAAGTTGACAGACCAGTATGAGACTATGTCAACAACATTTTACCTGTCTCCTTTTACGTGAATAATTTATAGTGAAATACATCAATCACATCAGTCTACACAACACAGGCATGTCTTGAAATGGGCATGTGTCTCAGATTCTGGTTGGCTATAAGAAGAGCAATAAATGGATTGTCATTGGAAGCAAACTCTCACTGGTCCTTGGCCTTTTGCTATGTTGGATACTGGACTAAACTATATACTGTGCAAATGGCCCAGGGCCCAAAACTGTAAGTGGTTTCAGAAGAAGCAGTAAGAGGAAGAGAGGAGCAGTTGCGGTTGTTTGGCATGAATAACTTTGCATTGACAGAAATTTTGATACTTAACAAGCAAGAGTATTATACTCATGCAACATAGAACCAGTTTTCATCAACAGTCACAATCACTTCACGAACAGTAGGGCTGAGAAATACTAAGTATGCTTATCCTTTTCAACACATTGCTCCTTTACTGTCAGTCACTTTGTTATTCTGTCATGAAGCCACTGAACTGGTACATCTGGTCTTATATGCAAAAACAATGATTTGGAGAAAGTTTCATTGTGATACAGGCATTTTCCACAAGTAAAGAGGAAGTGATACAGAAAGAAGTCAAAGTAAACCAACAGGAGAAACGCATAGTGTCTTATGTGGCTGATATATTGTACTTACATAAAACACGCATGTGAAAAACCCAGGAAATATTTGGACTCCGTTCCATCTAGCAGTAAGAGGATAAGACACACAGAAACCAGGCATTAGTTTTATGATTCTTGAAACAAATATCTACCAATTTTTTGAATGAACTAAAACTCTGACTCAAATGTAAAAAGGCTAGATAATAGATGGATAGATGTCTGTGATCTTGAAGAGTTGGTAAGTAAAATCTCCCTTCACCATGAACTTTTTAGCACAGGGGATTATTTCAGCAGCACCTTGATGTAAACTTCTATTGGTACAGCTATTGAGTGGATAAAGTTCATTGTTTGGTGTCTAAGGTGAGAAAATCATTTCTTTGTCATCACTCACAAAGTCCACTCGATCCTCAGCCAACCAGTGAAAGCATTTCAGGAAGAGGAGGAGGGTGAAGAGGGCCACAAAGCGAGGGGAAAAGTCATCCCTGAAAACAGTGAAAGCCAGGCACGTCTCGGTCACTGCATACCAGGAGCGTTCAATGAGGTGCTGGTTATATTGTAGGGAGGAAGACAAAACAAGTGTTGATGAAAAACTAGCTCATATGATACACTGAAGTCATCTCTAACCATCACTCTACGTTGGATGTTGGCCCAAATGTGTAACATGAGCAAAGGCAGCCAAAAATGTTAAAATAACTTTACCTCCATTTCTGCAGCCCGTAGTTGTCCAAAAAAGACTTTTCTCATGAACTTTCCCAATAGAAACACCAGGACGAAGGCCTGAATATACAACACCTGGGACCCCAAACACAACAGAATCAAAACCTGATACTGCACAAAGTCTATTACTCGGGTACATAAGGGTTGTACTAAACAATCAAGAGGACCCCAGTTTAATGTCGGGCTTCTCCTGGACCTGTACTCACCGCCATGCTGGGGCTGCTCTTGGTTAGGTAGACCACTGTGGGGTAAAACTGGTGTTTGAGGAGATAAGCATGGGCCACCACAGCTCCAGTCAACGCCAGACTGGTGGCTGTCACCAAGGCTGCTCGCACCATTATGGAGTCACCAAAGATTACTGTTGTGAAGAGCAGATTCTGGTTTCACTTCAGTGCATTGACAAAAGGAAAAGAAAGTAACATTCATCTTAACATGCAAGCAATACTTAGGCTGTGGAGTCAGGATCATTGTGACATCTGGTAATACAGTTGTTGAGGCTTTAAACACGGTATTTCATCAACAATATATTAACTTTATTTCAGGAATTTGCCGGATTTTCTTCTTAATGTCTACACTGACGAGTAAATATCCTTGTTTACTTTCTCAATGGTAGAGGAGCACCAAACAGCTAACTTAGCTAACCAACACTATGATCAATGTGGACAAAATACGAGTCCTTTCGAGAGCTCTGAGCAAAGGGTGAATAAACTCATATGCTCGGGCTACACTTTTGGAGAAAATGAATACATGAGTTGTTTTCGTATGAGCTCACAAAGCGAACTTTTCTCCAGAGATTAACCAACTGTTAAAGACAGGTAATTAGCTTAGGTAGCGCTAGCTGACGTTAGCCGTGTAGTAACGTTACAGTTGTCGCTGCTCTGAGAGACTCACCGGCTCGATGTGTACAAAAGACCTGCTCCCTATTCACTTCGACAGGTGTCTCCTGCACAAATATGCAAGCAACCTCCTCATCAGCTAGTCCATTTTCACATTCGTCTCTTATTTACATTATCCTCGGCCGTCTGAATACGTGTTTATCGTCGGCTTGCTCACTGAGGGCCACCTCACATCCGGCCAACACACACTGTAAATGACGCAACAGCAATTTCACTCATTGCTGAAAGCTCAAATGTTTATCGCTGTTTGATGTAAGAGTGGACAGGGAATTGAAACATAGACAAAACGATGTGTTTTGAAACATGCTGACTTAAAAGTATTCCAGTTGTATCTAAAAAAAATAAGAAAAATAAGTCGTACTTGTAAATGAAAGAGTGAGACGAGTTTTAGGAGGTTTACGGTAACTATAAACGTGGACCAATGAGAAGTTGTCAGACTGGCTCTAACCTAACCTTTACGGTATGTAGCACTCACACTTCATTATAACACAATGTACTAATTTACCTCTCTATCGGTATAAATAAAAACGATACAGTAGTCCTGTGCTGTGGTCCTCATTAGGATCCCGTGGTTCAAAGTGGTTCCTTGGCTTTCTGGGGTCCACCAGACAAAACAAATTAAGAATTGTTTAAAAACCATTCAATATTCAGTGCACCCATAAAGCAGAGCAATGGAAGACAAGTATTTAAAGATTTAAAAAATACACATATCAATCCAAAACTATTCAGTAGCACAATTAGACAAAGAAATGGAAACAAACACGAATTGTTTTGAAAAATGCAATGTACCTATACTAAATGGAGATTAACATCATTTCTATTCTATTCTATTCTAAATGAATGACTTAAGATTCAAAACAGTGGTTGCAATTCATTAAAGACATTATTTGGACAATTGAGACAGCTGAGAAATCTGTTGTGGAAAAACGGCTAATGTGCTCAGCTTCATTGCAATTTTTCCATTTTCATTTTTTAACACCTGATCCAAAATTATCCATTTAGTATCAGTAGTTTCGTTCATTCAAGGTTTTGTGTTGATTGTTTTTGTTGTTTGTTGTTGCTTAAAGCACAAAAATGTGTCAAAGAGGGAAATATCATAAATTTTTAACACATTTAATTCAAAAAATACATTTTTAAAAAATGGACCATTTTTGTGGTTTCATTCACAAACCACACCATAGTCAATACACCAAAGAAGGATAAAAAAAGTGTCATTTCAAGAGACTACAGTGTCTCCTCTTAAGCATGACTCAAAAAGCATGAAACAAAAGCAGCTGTTCGCAGCTAATACAGAATGATTGCTTAAATCCTTCGGGCCAATCGACCCACCTCTGGTTAGTACAGGTAGAAAGATCAAATGACCCCTCTCTGGGACTTCTAGTGTTTTATGTTAAGGCGAGGCTGAGCTTCCCTTGAATTCTAAGAGAAATAGCCACAAATGTATAAAAAAAGGTATATATACAAGAAAAATAAATGTTTGTATTTATAAAAAAATGAATATGATTATTTAAATCAATGTGATCAATCGGTGGCAGGTGATAGACTAACTCCACTGGCCTAAAGTTCGATCACTCAACCTGACCGCCGCTTGCAGGCAGAGAAAAATCATCACGTCAGAAATCTGTGGCAGCTCCATTCAACTCAATGGGCAACTCACTCAAAAAGTGAAAGCCCCCTTCAGGCAGAGAAAAATCATCACATGCCAGTACTTGGGCAACTCACTCAAAAAGTGAATGCCCCCTGCAGGCACAGAAAAATCATCGTATGCCAGTACTTCGGTGGCAGCTCCATTCAACTCAATGGGCAACTCACTCAAAAAGTGAAAGCCCCCTGCAGGCACAGAAAAATCATCATATGCCAGTACTTCGGTGACTTATTCAAAAATTGAACGCCCACTGTATGCAGCGGTCAGCATCTTTTCCCCCCCCACATATTGTGCCTCTTGTCTCATTGAGCGAGGCAACAATTTCCTGCGTCCTGTCACCGTCCCTACAAAATCATTGTATTGATTCACCACCAAAGAAGTGTTTCACCAGGTGAAAAGAAAATCATTTGTAGTTTTCAACTCAGCTCAACATGTACATGTGCAGTAGGTGGCGGTATGCACCTCAGCGTTGATTTTAATCCTCCTGTAAATCCAAAGAAGAAGAAGAAGGTGACAGGAAGTGACTGTGACAGGATCTGAGTAAAAGATGTAGCTGCTGCCTGCATCAATGCGTCTACAGCTGAAACCAGATTACTCATTTTAATGTTTGATGATGGGAATATTTGACAGTGCGATGGGTAATTGTTGGGGTCAGTGTATTCGGCTCTTCAGGAGAGAAACCAACAGGATCCAGAGAGGAGGAGGGTAAGAGGAGAAGCTGTGTGAGCTATAGCTGCACTAGCATCAACATCAGCTGAACCTGCGTTTACTGTCACTGTAGAGAAAACTACAAGTGAAAGGGATGATGTTTTTACCTGACTGTGTGTGAGAGTGTGTGTGTGTGAAGACCATGTTAAGCCTGGTTTATGTGACCCCTTCTGAGTTATGTTTAACGTGGGTCATTGAGCCTCTGGTCTCTTCAAAGCGTGTTCTGCATCCAGACACTGAACCGTGTTAGGGATGAGGAGACTGTCCCATAAAGACCCCACCCTGAGTGTCAACACAGGGCGACGATCAGCCATGTCTGTCTAATGAACGTTAGCACGAGGCTGTCATATTAACTGTTACATAACTGCATCACTGTAACCATTATATGACAACGAACAAAAATAATGACGAGCATTAAGCAATAATTATATCATTATAGCTATTTACACCTGACTGAGCATTTAGATGCTACGGTTCAACTAAAGGAAATCTTCAGTCATCAGCCTCTGATTCAGATGCTGTTAATATTAAAGGGCCATTCTGGGGTTTTCTTGATACATAGGAGGGGCAGGAAATAAATGGTGTTGAAAAAGTCTTGAATTGAAGGAAAATCCCTGAAAAACAAAAAGTCAGAGTTAAATACTTCATGTTACTGGATAGTTTTCTCACTTTTATGACAGGCTGTCTACTAAATCTGTTAAGCTCTTTTATATTTAGTTATCTTTTTGTCTGTTTTAATACTCTCATTTTAAGAAACCAGGTTTTCCTTCTTTCATGTTAGCAATCAGTTTTTTTTATATCAGTTCTTTTTGTCTACATTTTTATTACTTTATTTTATTTTGTGCCATTTTCCATCCTTATATTCAAATACTTTTTTTCTTTATATGTTTATTATATTTTTTATTTTCATGTGCTTGTCAATTTGTGTTTATAAAGTTCATTTTTTTCATTCCCTTTGCAGCTGACTGTTTCATTTACAGGCACTCAAGGGTTTCCGATCATTTCTGAGTGTTCATGGTTTTTTTTGGCATCTACACAGGTCAAAATACTTTGGAAGCGGTAACACAGGAGAACATTATACAATAGAGGTACGTCTTTGTTTTGCAGAATTATTTATGATTTTATGTCAGATATTCAGATTAAGATTTTGTGTCTGACTATGACTTCTTCTCTTACAGTTTGAAAATCTTGTAGAGAGTGATGAGGTAGGTCACTCCGCATACTCTGTTCATTATACTAAATGTTTGATAACAAAGAAACACCTGTACATAATGTTGTCCAGTAGCTTTATAACATTTATCTTGAGTACACACAGTATTCAGTTAAAAAAATATGGTGTTTTTATGAGTTATTCCATCACTCTGCAGTATTTGCTTTGAGACGAGACGACCCAAAGAATTTTTATGTTTATCATCTGCTAATAATGGATAGAAATGATGGGTTAGCTGCTGCCCAACCGTTTTTATATTTAGTCAGACAAATACTGTATAACTGTTGGCAGGATCCTAGTTGATTGGGAACAGATTCATTATATTTTCTCTGTTAAAATGCCATGTTTTTCAATTGCAGGAGCAAAGTCCACAATCATGCCAAAGGTAAAAAATCATTTAAGCGATTCATATGCATCCAACAATATGTAAAAGAATCAGTTGTATTCATGTTTTTGTATGTTTCGTGTTTATCAGGCCAATCAATGAAGATGAGATCAAGCACCTTAATGAGCACCGCTATGCTGCAATCTCAGACAAGCAGATCCTGATCGATCAAAAGCTACAACTGGAAGTAAGACACAATTCAGAAAGAATATTTTTAATGTCTTTTGTCTGTTAGATTTACTGCACTTCAGTTTGCATCATTTGATTTGAAAACCCCTCTTTGTCTTTTCATTTGCTGCATTGTTCTGAGTATTTTTTTATTTTGTGTCTTTTGTTTGATTTGTATGTGTGTATGTCTGTTTCATTTTGATTTCTCTGCTTCAGTTAGAGGCACAAGAGGAGAAGTTAAGGCTAGAAGAGGAGGCTAGAAATGCCGCTCAGCGTGAGGCTGCCAGGTTGGCACGTGAACGCAGATTACAGGAGGTGAGGCAGCACTGAGCGCTCCCTTCTTCCTCTTTGACTTCTTAAATGAAACACTGTTTGACATGCTGGCAGTGTGTAGAGACCTTCCAACATTTCAACTCTTAAACCTTCTTCATTTTCAAGAGACTTTTCTCTTTGTTCACTCTTCTTTTTGTTCTCATTAAATTGTATTTGTACATCCAGTCAGGAAAAAAGTGTCACTTATCAGTTTTAAAGATTTGCCAGTGAGTGAAACACAATATACAGCAGGTACTGAAACATAGAAAAGAAAATTAAAACTGATGAAATATGAAAGCTGAACTTTGAAGTGTATAGATTGTATTAAGATTTTCTATTTACTGTGTTGAAATCTCCCATAAACATTCAAAGTGCTGATTTTTCATTCATGATACTGCACTGCTTTGATTTTTTTCTTGCTTGTTTGTCCATGTTTCTTTTTCATGGTTTCAAATTTATCAAGTAGCAGATCATTCTGTGTGTTTGGCCCTTTGGCTGTTGCTTCACCACTACTTGCAGATCTATTTTGCCTGCTGCTTTTGAATAGTGTTGACGTAATATTCTAAAACCACTAGTTTTTGCCAATTGGTGTGTCTTGAAGATACAATCCCAATTTTATAAGAGTTTGAACACTATGTAAAGACCAACTTTGATGGTTTGTGTTATTTAAAGACCAGATTTGCTTGAAATAGTACAGAGATGATTAAGATAATGCACTGGAACTGAAAATTGTTACAGTTTCTTAAAACACATGTGGTCATTTTAAATTCCACACCAGTAATGTGTTTCAGCACTGTTGGGACAGAGACTAAAAAGGAAAGATTGTCAGAAATGAACACAAAGAAGAACATCTCAAATAATCACAACTAATTCTTTTAAGAAATTTTTTTTTTAAACGCAGGACTGAACATTGAATCAGGCTGACTGTAGTCTTACTGTACTGGACACCATAAAGAAACGTGATTCAGAGACATTTGGCCTTCACTTGGAATAATAGGGGAATAATTTGACATTCTTTTAGAGATTCATGGACCCTAAAGCTACCATCTCTGGTGGTTAGAGGAAGCATACGTGCCCATGGCATGGTTGGTTAATGAGAGCAGACTGCTTAAAACAGCAGAGGATGTCAGGCTACATTTTGCATATATCACAACAGCATGACCCCGTAGTGGAAGAATCTGGGTGAAAAACTGGTCACCCGTTGAAAACATCTGAAACAAGAAATATGACAAAGAAGACCATCATTGCTGAAATACTACTATGAAAAACTAAGGTTTATGCAGCATTGTTAACAGAGGTTATGTAGCACAGTGGTAAATATTTGATAAGTAGTCATTGAACTACTTTCGATCAAAGATGAGCCCATAATGCTTCTCACAACATCAAATTCTGTCTTTCTCTTTTTTTACACAGTGTCCTTACTCTTACAGACTTGATGGTTTATAAGTCTTCCTATTGATGCAGCTGTCACTGTGTGTATTCAAATAATAACCATAATTTTATCTTTGTTTGCAGTTGTCAGCCAAGAAGAGCTGGGGGAAATCAGATAGCTCCAGTAATGAACCTCAACAAAAACAGTGAGTCTGTCAAGTCCATTAGATGGCAAGAGAGTTACATAGCTGAGGAAAAGAAACAGGCAAAAGGTTTTCTGGGTTTTGAGAAGAAAATAAGGTGAACAGAAATACAGCATCATGTACAGTAAGCTGAGCAGTTTCACTTTAGACATATGAAAACAGAAAGACTGTTTACATAATGCTTAAGGCTTTCTAAAAGAAATGTCTTTTTTTTAGAAACACTGGGTTTTAAAAGAATATATGTTATTGAACAAGTATTAAAGAGCTACAAGGATGTGGGTATTACTCAGTGTTGTAAGCTAGTGTTTTGAGTCAAAGCTTTGAGTGGAGGCTGTTACAGCAGGTCTGTTAATTTGATTGTTACTGTTTTAGACAAACCTCTGGGGAGGACTTTGATGTCTACCTCCAGACTGTAAAAGCCCAGTCTGAAGCTTTCAGGAGCAACAGTAAGTAGACTTTATTATATAAGCTCCACTTACAGGTGTACAAGACTGTTAATATCACTCTAAAATGAACTGCACCCACACAACTTTACTGTCTTTGTTTCACAGGATTGCCCTCTGACACATACCTGGTGACTCCAAACACAGAGTGCAGCTGGGACTTCACCACCAAGACTCGTTCCACCAATGATGATGGGACTTCACTGGAACTGGAGTGGGAAGATGAGGAAGGTCAGCGTGGTCATGTGTTTAGCTGTTGATTTCACCCCTCAGTCTGTGTATGACATCTAATGCTGCAAAGATGTCTGGTTTTGTCATAAAATCTCTGACAATTGAATCTGCTGTAACATCACAACTTAATTTTAAATTTTGACCATCCACTTGAAATTAACAGCTGGGATAGTTCACCCATCTCATTATGCTCAGGCCACATAACATACTCAGCGATTTATGTTTCCAAGTGAAGTTTTCCTTACCGTCACAAAATGTTTCTGGAAAAAATAACACAAAGAATCTCACTTAAAAAAAAAACCAACACAGAAGAAGCTTCAAATTCCAAAATTGTATCTTTTTACAGTAAACCAAATTATATACATACCAAAATGGATCAATAATAACCATGCAACATTCAGAAGATTTTAACATGATCACATCTTTGTTAGTCATTGTCCTTCCCAATGCTGCAACTTGAACAACCCTGGGAGCCTGAGGGGATTTTATACAATTACTCTTCAAAATGTCTAAAACTACAATATCCAATGAAATTAATTATTTTCCATCAATATAAGGGGCAGCATCTATCAATCACTCTTGGTTGTGATATCTGGGGCCAAATTTGAAAGAATATCTTTATTTTTAGAATCAGCATGCTTTACTATGTGCACATCAGACACTTATCTTCATGTTATTTGTCTGAACTTGATAGTTTTTTGATGAAATTTATTAAGTTAAAGTAGCAGCAGCTGTGAGAAATGAGCTCCAAATAATGTCAGAACATCCCTTCCTGTGATAAGAGTTTAAGTTTGGCATACAGGAGAGCATTAATGTGAGAAGAAGACACATTTAGGGTCCTGAATATTTAAGTTTCCTACTTGATTTTATTTTGCAATTTTTAGACGCCTCCTACATCAAGTCACAGCTAGCTGTGCAAGGAGTTTATTATAAAGTGTCCAGATTGCAGGACAGCTTGTTCTGTTGAAAATGAAGCCGTAGGTCACATTTGACCTGACTGTAGTCGGACAGAGACGTCAGCTTTGCAAAGTTATCCCTTTGTCTCTCACACATGTTCCTCTCAACTTGTTTTTTTCCATACCAGTTTAGGCCTTGCACTGATAAAAAGTGAAAGACTGTAATCAGTTTATCAGATTTGGGCTTCATGTCTCATACTGTCAGCCTGAACGTTTCTGTGTCCGTGTCCTGCAGGAATAACTCGTGCACTCCCACCCTGGGAGAGGTCTCGAACTGAAGAGGACATCCTGCGTGCCGCCTTGAGGCCCAGCAGCAAGCAAATTAACAGCGGCCCGACATCAGCCTCTGAGGATTCAAACGCGCTGGAGTGGGAGAATGATTTTGTGAGGACCCTTCCAGAGGACATTACAGACACTGAATTTGAAGGGTTCGTTAATCCTGTACCAGACTCTCAGTCTGAGGACGTCTTGCAGAGTGGTCTCAGGGCGGACGGCGGGGACAGATAGTGTTCAGCTTCAGATGAGATTTCCGTTGTAATCTTCCTGTTAGGGATCACCAGCTTTTTAGCCATCAAGTGGAATTGAACGTACTCGCTCTTCATTTTCTGTAACATAAGACTCAGATGTTGTGAATCTCTACAGCGCAGTGTGGTGACGGTTTTTCATCAATCACAAATAATCAGTGCCTTTGTTTGCCGTATTAGGGGACCATTTTATGCATTAGAACTTGACCTTGTTGGTTCACCACAAACTTTTACACATTTTTTAGCAAGTGATGATACAGAAGTTGCCGATCTACTGTGAAGGTAGCTCTTCTAGGGGTAGCACATTTTATTCACGCTCTATATCTGTTAAGTTACATTGTCCTTTTTTTAAACTGATTGAAAGATTTCCTCTGTCCCCTCACCTATCTGGACCCTAAGCACCAATAAAGAGCCACTGTGCAGTGTGAGGTTATCAGCTGCACTTGAGGAAAGGTCCATGCTCTGGAGTCTTCCTGAATATCTTCTGATGTGTGACAAGAGAAAACAAACTGCAGTTCTCAATAAGTGGTACTTCTTCTGCCCTTAAGTCTTACTCCATCATAAAACTAAAGGTGAACAATATCATAAAGTTGCATATATACATGTAAAGGTAAGAAGACTGGAAGAAATACCACCATGAATGTGTTGCACAGGCCCAGGAGCAGAGGGTGACACTAGAATATGAGTTTGGCAAAGAGGTGCTTATTATTACTATCTAAATCACCAACCCCCTAATCACACATTTAAAAGATCCAACTAAAAGCACTTTATAAAAGCATGTATACTGTATGATTAAAGGCTAAACTGTACCTCTTAATATTTGAATGTGTAATTCCAACTTTTATTGTTCTTAGTCCTTTTTTAGTTTCATTTGATTGTTGTTTATTAAACAGTGTTGCCCATATTGTTTCCAGCTACAAAGAGAGGTCAAACTAGGGGAGCAGAGATTGAGTGTCAACATGTTTTAAATGGTTCCAGTAAGGTGTAGGGCCTGCGACTGCTTTGACAAGGACTATAGCCGCTACATAAGATGTGCATCTTAGCAGACAGGTCATATCAGTGCTCCACTTTTTTGTGGTGATATCACATTCTCTGATCTCATGATTCATACTCTTTTTTTTTTTTTTAATTTTTTTTTTTTTTTTTGAGAAAAACTTGTTGCCTTGCATTCCTTGTAACATGAGCCCAAAAGAGAGGGCGTTAAATTGGCTATCTAATACACTGTCAAGTCAGGGGTTCCCAAACCTGTGCTGCCATGAAATGACCTGCAGTGACTGATGTTCTTAGTTTGTCATAGTCACTGTTTTATTTGCATGATTGTATCTACAATTGTACCACAATTTGAGTTTACATGATTATAGTAATTGATACATTATGCAGTTTTAAATCTTGAAAGTTTTAGGAATCTTGCAATTGTACAGAGTTTCAAGACTTCATGTTTTAACGTCACTCTGCAGACGGTCAGGTCATCCGCAGCACTCTCTGGTCTTCTGTGGCTTTGGATGATTGCTTTATCAGTTACTCCCAGTTTTTGCGAGGTAATTTTTGATCATCTAAACTTTTATAAAACTCTTTGTTTCTTCCTCATGATTTACTCTATACGTTTTGTATCCACAGGAGGGCTTTCAGTACACTGTCAGTAATTGAAAACAAGTCTCTAAATATCATTACCAAATGATCTAGTCAGAGTTTCCATTTTGGACTTCTCTTTAAATATTAACGTAAATAATGATTTCATAATGATATCATTGGGGCATCGTTCATCATTAGACACCAAGGAAGGTTTTTCCCTTTTTTTTTTTTTAAACCAAAGATGTTTTCCAGAGGTTTTACTAAGAATAAATTAAGTGACGGGAGTCTTGAACATGAGTTTCCAGAAGCCCCTGTTTTATTTCATCACTGCTGATAGTCTTTGCGAAGGTTATCAGCAGTGTTCAGTGATTATTTCATGACACTGAAGGGTTGGCAATGAATGATAAAGTTTCTCACTCTTGATGATGATTGGTCTGTTTAATTTTTTTTTCTAATTCTGAAGTCTTGTTTCTTTATTGTTTTATTTATTGCCTAATTTAGCCGGGATTGACTTGATTTTTTTAGTTAGGAATGTCCAGAGTTAATGTTTTAAAAGATAAAAACCATCTGTACTCATTGAAAACAGAAATAAGAAATTATATTATAGATAAAATATATCAATCATAGTTGAAAGCAGGGGTTGTCTTAAAGAGGACTATGAGAGAAACATCTGGTGATTCAAGGAACAAGTTATAAAAATTAGGATTTTGTTCAATGCCTGTCTGTGTATTTGATGCAGTACATAAAGTTTATGTCGCTGTTAACATCAACATGATTGAACAACATCAAATTGACAGCTTTAAGAATTTCATGTGCTTTGTACCATAGCTCTGGTATTCCAGATCTCCTCTGGCTCTATCTTCAATGACACATGATGAAAAACAATGGCCAAGGACAAAGTTAGAATATAAATAAAAAGAAGTGATGAATCCATAACACTTAAAAGCAGTTCATAAACCTCTGTAGAATTTTTGTCAGGAACATAAAATTAATGTTGTCTCACTTAAAAAAAGCAGGATGAAATAATAGATGTTAGTTTTTTCTTACATTTTTCCAGAATATCACTATCAAACTGTTAAAGTGATAACTGTGGGCTTTTCTAACATGTGACAGGCATTAAAGAGACCACCCATAATGCAAGTGTCATGACCAAACCAAGCTCTGTGCTTCAAACAGTTGATTAAGAAGGAAATAGTATAATCAAAATTGTTTGAGGCGTAATGCTTGAGAATTCTAAACAAAAATGTGTTTTCCTTCTGTAAGTCAAACTAAATGGGATAATGCAGACCCATGATGTCTCATATTAACTTCCATCAAACCTCTGAACCTATTTTAAACTGGACTTTTCCTCCACCACATTTACTGTAATTCCCTAACAGGCACAAGATAAATGGCAAGAATTTGTTTTCGGGAAATAAAGAAAATAAAAAAAAATATATTTTTTGTGATTGCCACTGCCCATTTACTAGAAGCTTACAACCTTTTTAATGAAATTATAGATGATATAGGTTGAGATTACAAGAAAACGAAGCTGATATCTCATTAAATAACTGAAATTAATGCTACAGAAACCAGACTATTTAAAGTAAATCCGGTTGAAGTGGACTGCAGCAAATCATCTGGCTACAGAACTTAAAAACTGTTGTGATGAAATGTCACGTTAATTTTTTTGAAAGATAAATGGCAATTGGATCTTTTTAACCCTACTTTTCTTTGTCCAAGACAACTCTTTATGGGATACAATACAATGAGGTAATGTATTTATCAACAGTTACATAGCACTGTTGTTTGGTATGTCACAACAAGACAACTTTGTAAGTGTGTACTGTAGTTAAGGTTACAGCAGAATGATAGTAAAAATAAAAGTAACATTTAAAATTTAAATTAAATTTGATTAAGTTTTAGAAGAAATAATAATAATAATAATAATAATAATAATAATAATAATAATAATAATAATAATAATAGCATAGACTGCGAAAATTTCAAAGATCTCACTGCAAAAGTTAAAACATTTCTGGAGATAGAGGGGAGCCCGAAATTTGTGACACAATCAGGGACCGCAGCACGACCAGCTTTTGATACTATGACCCATCAAAGTGGAGAGAGAAAGACTACTCGTGTGGTTTAATTTTCACAAAAAAAGTGTAAATGTTATAGTTGGTTTATGAAAGCAGTTTGCTATCATGAGAAAGCTGTCAAAGGTGGAGGTCTGTTCATTTGGAGCACTATGCGCATGCGAAACCATTTCATGATTTACGTACACTAACAATAAACACTTGCCGTTTTTCTTTCCATGTTTCATATTCAAAGCGGAAAAAAAAGTTATAATGGTTCCTGTTTGAACAGATTTTTTTGTGGCGTGTCTCCAAAACCTGCTCCGCCCGAGTACTGAAGTGAGCACTAGTTTATGAGGAAAGCGGAATGATACGCGCTCCGTCCCTCCAGCGAGTGTACGTATGTTCAGGATCTGGAGGATAAGGAATGGAGAGACAAAGGCAGGCAGTGTTAGAAAACGAGAGGAGATCTTAAAGAAGAGGGAAACTGTACTTCAACGACCAAGCAGCACCAGCCTGTGTCCATGGAGTTTGGACAGTGCTAGGAGGTATGTGAGAAGGATTATTCCTGGTATGTTTGGTGAAGTTTGAGTGTGCTCCAGTGGGCTACATCAGCAGGACACACAAACACACTCACACGCACACACTCACACACACACACACACTCAGGGCAGTGGCTCCATAACTTCCCTGGCTAACAGCTTAGCTTAGCTTAGCTTCGGCTGTGAGGAGCTCAAAAAGTTTCTGGAATGGAGGAAGAGAAAGAGAGAGTAAAGAAACCCAATTCATCAGCTAACACACAATTAAGTTTAAGTCTTTAGGGAAATCCAAAGAAATGAGTTTATATTTGAAGCTTTCATCCGAGCAGTGACAGAGTTTTTCTTGACTGTTAGTTCAAACTGAGCAAGTTGTGTTCTTTTGATATAAGCTAAGCTAGTTAGCACATTCTTGAGGTTGCTTACACCAGCCACACACTGCGAGGAGCTCAAAGCTGCTGAAACTGTTGGTCTCTAAGACCGTATGTTTTACTTTTGTCAAATTAAATGTAGCAGTACTCCATGTTATATGTATTTCAACCTGTTTTTAGGTTTGTGTAACGTGGGATGTGTCTCTTTCTCTCTGTGGGGTGGTAATGGTGGTGGGGTGGGGGTGTTGCTCAGTCCCACAGACCTGGTTTCCCATATTGTCTTCCTCATGTACTGCATACTCACCAAATAACACACTCGTGTATCATGCACGATTTTTAGTGTGGGTGTTGGTGCTTGGACCCCGTCACGATTAACAACACCTATTTAGGTTAACTTTATTGTTCATAAGTTCCTGTTAGTTTTATATTCTGCTGTTTTTCGGCAGAGCTGTAACACGTCTCTGTATAAATCATAACCTCGTGATCATCCAAACAGACTCCTGAAACTATATGTTAGCTTCAATGTGCTTAATGTGCTTGCATATGTGAGGGCAGTGTATGAAAATGTTTAGAGTGATGTCTCGACATGTACACAAGCTTCCCCTGTGAACCCAAGTCCTGAAATATTTAAGACAGCATTAGTAAAATAAGTCAGCTTAGAGCTCCGATTGATCATATTTAAGTATAGTAGTATTTTTTTTTACCACTTCCCAGATGCTCTGAAATCTAACCTTTTTTGACATGGCAATACGTATCAGAAAGAAACCTTATTGCAACATCAGTTTTGTTCAGTATTGTGCAACTCCTTTGAATTTTCAAGGTGAATATTAATATCAGGGAAATTCCCTGAAAGTATGACACTCAAAAAGGATGTTAGCTTGGTGTTGATTGAGATTCCCAGTATTTGATGTGAAAGACAGAATATTCTCAGGGTCTCTCATTCAGATATAAATCCAGTTCGGCTGAACTCTATCTTTCAGAGTTAAATGATTTTTTTTTCTTTTTTCATCAAAGTATGTGAGTAGGCTTTGAAAAGCCCAATTTCAACCAGAGTTGGGACACAGTGAAATGTTAATTAAAAAGAATTTGATGTTTTTCCAATCATTTAAAGCCTACATTAAGTTAGTAATTAGTTAGTAACAGCAATATTTCAAATTCTGAGGCTACAAAAAAGACTTCCCTGGTAAAATAAAGCTAGTGAATAAAGCTAATATGCCCATCTGAGGTTAATGCTAGCAACATGTTTCATTCATGTTGGATGACCTCTTCTTTTACTCCACTCTCTGTAAACATTTGATAACAGAAGAGACCAGTTTCTGGAGGTTTGAAAGTGAAACATTGTTGTTTTCTTGCTTTAAGCAGGATTTCATACACTCAGTAGTTCAGGGTCTGCTTTGTCATATATATTTTGTTGGACCTGTTATAACTCGCCAAATGTTTTCAAGTGACAAACCTTAACTGAACCCAGACTGTTCTTCTACAAAGCCCTATGCTTGCAATATGTGCAAATTGTAGTTTAGTTTTCTCTTGCTGCAAGGTGTTTCCTGAGAAAGGCATTGTCTAGATGGCAACATACAGCAGCTACAGAACCAGTGTTTATCTTTGACAACGTATTATATTCTCTTGCTGTGGACACTTGTGCAGCCCCCTACCATCAGAGGAGTGGGCTTTATAGATGTAGGCATTTATCAGTCCAAGAGATGTCTCTCCCTCCCTGTCTTTTTTTTTTCTTTTGAGCAGAGGAGGTGGTGTCCATGAGTTCCAAAAAGAATGTTGAATTTGATTTTCTCAATTTAGTGTGACACTTGACCCTCATTTTTGCACAGGTTTACACACTATACATCATGATTTGGTTCTTATGTGAACATAGACTGATGATGTAAAACTTAATAATGTTCTTTGAAGCGTGGGGCTCCTACAATGTAAGCTCTGAAGTTTAAATCATTGATGCATTAAAATAAGCTGAGTCTGGAGTGTCTGATTACAGTGAGAAAAACACTGAGTTATTTCACAGATTCACATTATTGCTCATATCTGAGCTGCTTTAATGAACTTTGCCTGTGTTTAGCCCTCCTTGTGCCATTCAAAGCATATGGAGGCATTGATCGTGTTTTATGTCAGGGTTTACACTGAAACACAGGACAGATCCTGCCATTTATACTAGGGATAGATCGATAATTATCAGTGACAATATTGGCATTTTGAAGCGTATCAGCATCAGCTACTTTTTTCTCAGTAATCAGCCTATAAATGATCTAAAGATTGGTTATTTTGTCCCACCCATAGGTGCTCAGCTTGGCAGATAGCTAAGGAGGGCTGAACAGAAAGACAAGAGGAAGAGAAACAGATCTGCTAAACTTTGTCAGTGGGCGTGGTGTTGTCGTAGAGGCTTATAATAAAAAAACGTATCCGTCAATCTCCGATTTATACATTACATTGTAAAGCATGAATAACAGACAGTATTCAGGGGGCAGGAACATGAAACATTTGGATAAACTAATGCCTGATGACACCTTTTACTATTTCCACTGAGTACACATGGGCATTGTATATCCTCTACTTTATGTACAGCAAGCTGCAATGCGTGCATTTCATTTGACACAGAGGAGGAATATTAAAACAGTGAAGTGTCAGGAGAGAGAGACAGAAAACAGAAACTCACAGGTTGCTGTCTTTGACAGTGTGATTATTTTTTGTCAAAGACAGCTGTGTGTGGAAAAAGTCAGCAGATTTTGTCCTGTATGAAGTCAGAAACTGAGCATGACTGACTGTATTTCCTCATCTCCTTCATGAATCATGGGTATTTTCACTGTGTTGTGTTTCTCTGTTTGTTGATCACAGTTTGGCCCGCACAGATTCTCCAGTGTTAACAAATTACACGCGGTCTTCCTCAGTGATTGAATACAGTCTTTACATAATCATCCACTGTTACCTTTTAACACCAGAAGTGTGTGGCCACATGTTGAAGGGCTTTAGAAGAATGAAATATTTTCACAAGATGCAGCAGAGAAATATCAGACAAGTCGTATTTGAGAAGCGGGAGGTGGTGTGTGTTACCCAACATGTTTGTTGGTCAGCACACATGAAAGTACACACGCTGTCACACCAATGTGAACAAATGTCTTCAGACCACCTCTGTGTGCGGACTAAGGGCTTGAGAGTCAACATGCATTAATAAGCTTTTACACTTGGAGCTGAGGCTACAATCCAGGTCCCATCCATTATTTATGAATTATTATCATTAGGAGATCACATGCTTCATGCTGTCACGCTGCCAACACACATCCATTCTGTTGTGACCATTAGCTTTAAATATTCCACTTTTCTTTGCCCTTCTCAGCAATTAACTCATGAATCATTAATGAGTGAGTGCAGCAGTGGCAGCTCGCTCTCATTTAATGTCATGTGGAAATGCTGCAGAATTGTCTCAGCTATAAGGGCTGACATTCTTGGTGACTGCTTGGTAAATGTAATTTTTTCGGTCTCTGAAGAAATTATATTTGTATCTATGCTTAAAAGACTGTTGTCTTGCTGAGTATCTTATTTTATTTTAAAAACTACAAGTTGTCCCACGGTGTAATTGTTGGAGCACTGCTCATAATGTGATCACTGTACACCAAAGAGGACGGCATAAAAAATAGTAACTCATGCTCCTGCCATTATTTAAATACTATCCTATAGCGAGGCTGTAATGGACTTCTAAATTCTGGTTCTTATTGAGAAGTTCCTCTCGGTGGGTTGTGAACAGGTGTTTCCTCTGTGTGGTGGGTCAGCTGTAGCTTTGTGGGATAAAGCAGATTGATGATGTACACCTGCTTCCTCACCTCTTCCATAGCTCAAGCAAACCTCTGTCATCCTGTGGTAAAGGATTGAAGAAATGTTACAGAAGAGGAACTAAAAATAGTAAAACAGATGACTTTGACTTTTCTTTATTCCTTTTTTTGAGTTGTTGATTAAAATTGACATCTCAACAGTGGTCTGGTCAGGTTTAATTGCTTTTTAGTGATGGAGAGATTTTAGAAAAAGAAATAAGCAAGATGCTGCATAGAAGCTGTGATGTATAAGTCACACCCCCAGTGTCACCACTGTGCCAGTATTACTGCTGTTGCTGGTTATTTCTGGGCTTCCAGATTGTGAGAGGAACCTGCAGGACTTAAGTCAAATCTCTCCACTGTAGTCTGAGGGAAATAGATGGTTTGCAGACCATGACTTTTCATCTTGTGATCTTTCCAAACATTGCTGAACTCTCAAATCGCTCATAGGTTAAAATTTATGCCACATATTCACAGTCATTGATTTACAGCACGTCAATCACTGATGTTTAAACAATACAGAGATATATTATTTAACAGCTCTGGTTCAGACGGACAAGTTAATCCCCATGATGCTGAGCATTAAACTTCTCTTGCTTTTTCTCTTCTCCGTTTTGCAGAGTGGAGTTGGAACCCAAACTGAAATTGATGGAAAAATCGAGATAGGAGGGCAGGGACTTGGTGCTGAGCAGTGAGGACTCCATTTCTCGCCTGTTTACCTGTTCTGGACAGTTTGACCGAGGTCCTGATCACAGCTGCAGCCTCCTCCTCCTCCTCCTCCTCCTCCCGTCTGTGAGGGTGGTGACCAAACTGTGGACAGCGTGCTACAGGGCCCTTCCTGAGCAGCAGCAGCTGTGTCCTGCTTGCTGACTCCCATTCCTCCCCTGCTTCCTGTCCTTGTTGGTGAGACAAGGCTAAAGCCTCCTCACCACACCCCTTATCTCTTTTGGTCTCTTATCCTCCAACCCCCACCCCTCCCACTCCCCTGCCCCCTAGTAGATGATCTTATTTACCTCCTTTCTCACACGTTTTAGGTTTCACTGTTCGGTTTAGACTTGGTGTTTAAGAACTTTGGACCCCCTTGGTCCCTCCAAGAGTGAGTCCCCCTTTTTACCTGTAATACTGCCTGCAACATGACCTCAATGTCCAGCCTCTTCTCCTTCACGAGCCCAGCGGTCAAGCGTCTGCTTGGTTGGAAGCAGGGAGACGAGGAGGAGAAATGGGCGGAGAAAGCAGTGGATGCTCTGGTGAAGAAGCTGAAGAAGAAAAAAGGAGCGATGGAGGATCTGGAGAAAGCTCTCAGCTGCCCGGGGCAGCCCAGCAAGTGCGTAACCATTCCAAGATCATTGGATGGCCGGCTACAGGTTTCCCATCGGAAAGGTCTGCCTCACGTCATCTACTGCAGAGTGTGGCGCTGGCCGGACCTCCAGTCCCACCATGAGCTCAAGCCTCTGGAGGTGTGCGAGTACCCCTTTGGTTCCAAACAGAAGGAGGTCTGCATAAACCCCTATCACTACAAACGAGTGGAGAGTCCTGGTAGGTCTTCTTTAACAGCCTCTCTGTTTTAGTAATGTTTCTGAAGGTGAATATTGGTTACATAAACTAAACGTAAGGGATCGACACAGAATCTGATAGATAATCGGAATTGGTATCAATAAAATCTTATCAATACCCATCCCTGAAATGGATACACACACACACACACACACACACGAGTTTCACACACTGATCAGTGAAGGCTTCATACCTAATTATGATCATAATAAGAATTATGATCACTGACAGACAGAGTAAGTTTTCTTTGTTGTCGTTTTTTTTAATGAACTTGTCGGTGGGTGGGTTGCAAGAAGCAGCAGGAGAACAAGTAGTAATAGTTGCATTGTTGGCAGGAGGAAAAGGCGAGGGCGAGGATGTGAGCCACTTTGACAAGCATCAAACTGTGATGGTTAGACCACAGGGTCTTGTGGTGTGTTCCCTCTCTGCAGTGTTCAGTCGCTTCTAAAAAAAGAACACGAATAATAGGGACTGGTGACCAAGGCGCTCATCCCTGTGTGTGGAGAACCAAGTCTGGCTAATGTAACTGAGTCTTGTTTTGCAGAGAAAAAAAAAATTCCAGTCTTCATAAGTCTGGCACTCATTAAGGTGTAACATCCTGCAACATGGGCGTCAGACTTGTGTGTTTCTGTGTCGTAAACAAGATGGATTTACCACAGAAGTTTCATCAGTGCAGATTATCTTTGGAATGAGCTGAAGAGGTGACTGTGACAAAACAAAACAATCTCCAATTTCCATGTCATGTCTGATTGAAAAACCATAATGATGGTTACCTTTTTTGTTAATTGAAACAAGAAAGTTGTAGACACCCTCACCAAGAAAAGCACTGTTAGCATCAGCATCCTTCTGACACAGTGTGGTTTGGCACCAAGACTAATGTTCCAAGTGTGTGCCAAGATTGCTGCCCGTCTTTGTCAATAACAGGAAGAACACATTATTTACTAGGATTGGGTATTCAAGCACAGCAAAAGCCAAATTTGACACAGGGTTTCAGGGGACGATGTGTGACTATTAGACACCAGCCTCGAAAATAAAAAGACCTACTCATTTTCTGATCCCCTCTCCTCCATCCAGTGCTCCCTCCTGTCCTCGTACCACGGCACAGCGAGTTCAACCCCCAGCACAGTTTGCTCGTACAATTCCGCAATCTCACCCACAATGAGCCACACATGCCACTCAACGCCACCTTTCCTGAGTCCTTCCAGCAGCCACACAGTGGAGGCAGCAGCAGCACCACTGGAGGAGGCGGGGGCAGCTCCTTTCCCATCTCACCTATGTCGCCGTACCCTTCTTCACCAGCCAGCAGTGGTACTTATCCAAACTCTCCTGCCAGCTCGGGGCCTTCCAGTCCATTCCAGCTTCCAGGTAAAGTCAACGTACTCATGTATAAGCCACTTTACAAACCTACATACAAACCTTCACCCATGGGAACTCCGACTCTGACAATGTAGGATCCAAAAGAAAAATAATAGGACAGTGTTCAATAATTTGACCACAGGCATAAACTTGAGTACAAATTGGTGGATACAGAGACACGTTGAGTGCTTTACATTGAAGATTCGGTTCTTTCCCTCTCTTTATCCACCAGCTGACACCCCACCTCCAGCCTACATGCCCCCTGATGAACAGCTGGGTCAGGAGAGCCAGTCCATGGAAACATGTAGCACCGTGGCTCCAGCAACCATCAACAGAGGAGGTGAGCAGTGCACACACCAACACTGACATCAGATCTGTGCTGAAAATCGTACACAAAATATTTGATGCTTGAACTTCAGTTCAACCCCCTTTCAAATCCAAGTAACTGTGTCACTTTGACCTTAACAGATGTATCTTAATGCATGCTATTTCATTGAGAGCTTTGTTTAAACAGGAAAATGTGATCCCTCAGTTTTTGACCCACCAGTTGTTATTCACTCAATGCTCATTTCAGAAAGCAGGTTCAATAAACTGAGTCTAAACTTTGAACTTGAATTACCCTCAAATGGGAAAGCACAAGTTAATGGTTATAAAACAGCTGATTCAAGTTCAATCAGTCAATTCTGAGAAGATCCACTCACTGTCCAGCTCATGCACCACCAACAAAAGATGATGTCGACAGAGCTCTGTTACAACAAATCACAGTGACAGTGTCCTCTGAGTATGACCATACATCCTGAGAGAAAAGCAGTATTGAGAAAACAGCTGCTTGAGTCGATGACACAGTTATTTAGTCATTGAACCTATAATCACACTAGTAATACAACTGAAAACTTGTGGACATCATCAAATGTAGATTTTTTTTAAATAGATTTTATCTGGAGAAAAGTGAATATTTTACACGTTAAAAGTGTCAAATTTTGTCAAGTGTCAAAAAGTGTCAAATTTTAATCTAGGTAGTGTCTAGTTTTGGTAAAGCCTCACCTGAGACAAAGTAAATATCCTGTTTTTACTTTATCAATGATGCCAAATTGAATGAACACCTGCTGCCTCGGTTCTAAGAGCATGCTCACGACAGGTGATGTTGGTGATCTGAGGTAGATACATAATCAAATTTGTGGGAAAAAAAAGACAACACTGGTTGTCTCGTTAAATTTGACGCTGCTGTTTAACACATGAAGGCAACTTGATAAGTCCATCCACCTGCATGACACACTTAATAAATGAATTTTTGTAGAGAAACTTGAATTGAAGAAAATGTCATAATAATAGGTTGTATAATAGCAGCTGACTCAGAACTAGAGAAGCCCCTCTTTCTTGACTAGGTTAACCCCCCCCCTCAGTTTTAGTCATTTCAGGGTTGACACGCCCTGGGTTCTTACTTTACCTGCATTCTCAAACTTGCCTCTGTTGCCTGTTTTTCACAGATGTTCAACCAGTAGAGTATGAGGAGCCAAGCCACTGGTGCTCCATTGTGTACTATGAACTGAACAATCGTGTGGGTGAGGCTTACCATGCTTCTTCAACCAGCGTACTGGTGGACGGCTTCACTGACCCCTCAAACAACAAGAACCGCTTCTGCCTCGGGCTGCTTTCCAACGTCAACCGCAACTCAACGATCGAAAATACCCGGAGACACATTGGCAAAGGTCTGTCCAGAGCCGCACGCAGCACATCAGGTAGATTAAAGAGGCTGCTTTAGTGACCTAACTTCATGTGTGTCTGTTCATCAGGAGTGCACTTGTACTACGTCGGGGGGGAGGTGTACGCAGAGTGCCTCAGTGACACCAGCATCTTTGTGCAGAGCCGAAACTGTAATTACCATCACGGCTTCCATCCCACCACTGTCTGCAAGATTCCCAGTGGATGTAGCCTCAAGATTTTCAACAACCAGGAGTTTGCTCAGCTTCTGGCACAGTCAGTTAACCACGGCTTTGAGGCCGTGTATGAGCTCACTAAGATGTGCACCATTAGGATGAGCTTCGTCAAGGTAAGGCTTCAATAAGAGAGGAGGAGGACACAGCCGACACAACAGCACAAGCCTCATCCTTTCTGTTAACAACCAACAAACAAACACGATAATTCAGTGCATTCTGTCTCCTTGCAGGGCTGGGGTGCAGAGTATCACAGACAGGACGTCACCAGCACCCCCTGCTGGATAGAGGTGCACCTGCATGGGCCTCTTCAGTGGCTGGACAAGGTGCTAACTCAAATGGGCTCGCCTCTCAACCCTATCTCCTCTGTGTCCTAATGCTAGTCTCATGGAAGCATCGGAAATCCTATCTACATGTTTTTAACCTTCCTGCTCTCTCTGTGATTTATAATTTAATTTGTTCTTAATGGCTGAACGGTTTACTCTTACCTTTGGGAAAGGATATTGAACTGTGGCTGGAAATCTAACAACAAGACGGTGTCATTTGTCAGAGTAACATCACAACAGCAACCGATAAGGAGAAAAAAGGAACACCAAGTGATAACAAACAGAACTGCTTGACTTTACCTAAAGGAGAATTGAGGCCACCTTTTGTCAAGCTTAAATATAAGTCAGAAATTTTTTTTTTCATTGTTGTTTGCTCAGCGTTTTATTTCTTAGTGTGTAATTAATTCTGAAGCAGAGATGTCATTACTCACCTTGCGTCCCACAGACACATTGGATTGTTACTGAAAGTACTTTCATCTTGGTCTCAACATTAACAAGCTCAAGAAACAGACATATTTGATAACAGGTCAATCAACTATAACAAAAGCTGTCTCCTTTGTCTCTGCTACTAAAATAAACACTGAGCCTCCTGCCTTAAAAGAGATGATTACTACGCTGAATGATGATTTCAACATGGGAGCTCCATTAACTGACCACGAAGCAACAACACTTAAAATCTATTGAGGTAGTAGTCAGAGGACGGACATCATGATTAGTTTTTATTTGTTCTCACTCACATGAGAGTGACTATTTTCCTTGCCTATTGTATTAACAGAAATGTGCACTCGTGGTTTTTACAGACATTTTTGATTTTGGTGTGGTCAAGGTAATATGCTCATAGAAAATTGACATTATTAGCTAAATGAAATAAAAAGGTTATTCTGTAATAATTATTGTTTCGTGTTATTTTTTCAGCAGGACATGCAAACAGGCCAGGGATATGATAGACAACTTTCAGATCTTTAATGTGGTATTGTTGTTGGTCTGAGTATTTGACTAACTGCTGATCTACTGGGATTTTCACACACATCCATACCTAGAGTTTACAGAGAATTGTCTCACAAAGAGAGAATATATCTTGTGAGCAGCAGGCCTCTGGGACTAAATGTCTTGTTGATGCCAGGGGAGAAATGTTATTTGTGTCATCATCTTTTTGTCTGAGGAAAAAGTTCTTTTGGTGCGCGTGCGTGCGTGCGTGCGTGCGTGCGTGCGTGCGTGCGCGTGTGTGTGTGTGTGTGTGTAATTGCCTTGACCTTCAGGGCTCCCTGTGCTAACTGATAGATCTACTCTCTTTACATGACACATAGTGAGTTCACACCTGGCGGTTGGTTTTTGTTTGCTCTGAAGGTGGAGATTACACGTTAGGTTCTCCAACCACTAGACCTGATTAACAGCGATTTGTCTTGACAGGATATCTATTGTGCTGTAGCTGTGGTTCAAAGGATACAAAAGTCACACAGACAAGTTCAACAGGTCTGCTGGAGTGAATACTGACCACCTATGTGGTTTGTTGACTCTTTCTTTAGTCAACTTAGATGACATTTCAAGGTAATAAATCCTGTCTTGAGCATTCAAACATGCGCTGCATTCAAGTCCTTTTAAAGTTGCTTTTATAAGTGTTGTTAATTTTTCACCAGTGGTCTCTGAGACCATCAGGCAAATTCTCAGAAATCTCATTAATTTCATTTTAGTGTACCTGGAAATCTTTGAACAACGTGCTAAGAAAAAAAAATAAAAGGGATGTTAGGCTTGTAACTTTAATTTGATAAAATTAATTCACTTTATATTTATTAAACAGAACATTAACAGTGATCACTGAACATCAGCAGGGGGAGGCCAAGTTCAACCTCTTCCCTGTTCTCTTCTTGTTGTCCTAAATTCTCATCTCTATTCTTTTTCTGCAAGCTTGATCACAAAACTCAGGCTCAAAGAAAGTGAATTTAAAATGAAATCCATGTGAAATTTAGGCCATAGAGTTTTGTACCTATCTTACCGTATAACTCAAGATGAGTTAAAAATGAATGTCAAAACACCAAAAGAGTGGGGGTTTTTTGTGAACAAGTTGTGAGAGAAAAAAAAAGTATAATCAAAAGTCTCAACTAATGCTTAGCTGTGAAATGGTATCACAGGGAATCTGAAGATCAAAAGTTGTTCAATTTTCAGACTTTGACTTTCACCTCATGCAATGGGAAGTGGTCTTCTTTCAGCTGACATACAGTGCTCACTTATGTATGTATAAACACAGTCAGCACCATCAACTAAAAACGAGGGTTTAATCATCAAACACTCT
Organism: Thalassoma bifasciatum; assembly: GCA_008086565.1. Classification (NCBI taxonomy): domain Eukaryota; kingdom Metazoa; phylum Chordata; class Actinopteri; order Labriformes; family Labridae; genus Thalassoma; species Thalassoma bifasciatum. Next base: position 252,465 of record RPOG01000500.1, on the reverse strand, counting down.
TTAATACGGGTCCTCGGGTGTAAAGAGAAATGCATGGATCTCGTCTTCAGTAGATGTGTTGTCCCGTTGGCTCACTCTCACCTTCTTGGTGACAGGCATGCATCTGGGCATGAGCTTTCTCATACTCTGGAAGAAAAAAAGAAGTTAGTTTGCTTCACGGTTTGTTATTCTCATAGACACACCTTTAACGTAAACAAAAAAAAATCACTTAGATCATGGGCATGAGCTTGTACACCAACTCATGATGCATCATCAGTGTGAACTATACTTAGGGTATTTGATATTACTTCAGGTTTTGATATTCAGTGTCAGTAATTCAACATGTGTTTCATGGTCTTATGCAGTGCTTGTTCAGTGAACCACTTACTATTTTCTTGGAGTCAGCCAAAGATTTTTCCAAGTACCTCCTCATCCTCTCCTTCTGTTTTTCTCTCTGCTCCTTCAGCTTTTGCTCACGCTGCCTGCAATGTGATAATAGAAGAAAGGATATCTTAATCAAATTTACCCTCACTAAGCTTGAGGAAACATATTTATGTAGTATCTTACAGAATGCCTCAACCTGTGTTTCAAGTTGTGTGTGTGTTTTTTTTTTCAGTTTTGCTTTGCATTTATTCCCTCTTTCCCTTTGTCTTAGTCATAGACCTAGAGATCCAGACTCCTTACCCTTGAAAATCAGTCATGATCCCCAGTATTCATCTGATATTGCCCTCCCCAGGATTTGAATATGAAAAAACCTTAACAGGATGATTTGAATTTTTTACTGATGTGTCTGTTTTGTACACTAGAGAGGTTTCATTTTTAGCCATACTCGCATGCCTGTAACGCCTAATACTTTCTAAATCTGATAAAAATACACAATACAATAAAGTTGAAACCAGGGAGGTTCAAGAAAATAAGCAGAAGTAAGAAAATGGATTGATGACTTATATATCATCCAAAAATGCATGCCATGAACTCAACATACAAGCACATTCCTTTCCACTCATCTGTTTCATCCTGTGAAAACGTCTAATTATGCAAAGTAATGAAATCAAAGTAAAAACTGTCAGCACAGCATCTGACTCGGCTTCATCTTCCATCTTGGATTTGTTAATGATACACTGTGACGAGTGACCCCTCAACAGCTGGGAGGAACATGTGATTAAGTAACTTTAGAAGAAGGGGGTGGACCGTTAAGACAAACCTGCTCCTCCGCTCGCTGTCTTTGATCTTTCTCATCATCACTAAGCTCTCCTCCGGGATGCTCTCCAGGTTTTGCAGCAGGAAAGATATATGGTTTTCAATATTTGTCAGCTTCTCCAAGGTGCTGAGGTTAGTCATCCTGTCATCCACACAGCAGTTATGGATCTCTGATACCTTCTCATCCAGAGTGTCCCACATAATATCCTGTCAGCATGATAAGGAGGTTTAATCTTCTGGCAAGGATTTCAATTATCTTTAATATGAGTTTCAGATTCTGTTTCTGTTTCTAACCTGATCTTCTGTGTTCAGAGAGACGTGGAGCTGAACCTTCTGTTTGAGCTTGGCGCCTCGTGCTTTCTCTTTATCAATCTTCTGGATCATATTGTTTATCTGCACAGTCAGCTGCTCTTCATCTTTATCACTTCAGAAAAAAGGACAAGGTATGTCAGATAAACATGAAATGAGGTCGGGAATGAAAAAAAGCAGGCAAAAGACAGGTTTACAAACATCCAAAATTACCTAGTGCAGGGCACTTGTGTCAGAACAAAACAGTTGTAAAAATAAAGCCAGGTTAGGAATGAATTGAGATAAAAGATTTTCCATGGACTTCACACAAATATCTGAAAGTCTGGAGAAAGAATAAAGTTAACTTTCAAAATCCTAAATCACCCCTGATACCCACATTTTCTTCCTGCTCTCCTCCATTGACTGTCGCAGGTCCTCCAGAGTCTCCACCAGCCGTGAAGAGTTCTGAATGAGGGACAAGTTTTGCTCCGTCAGCTCTTTAACCAGATCCAGCAGCTGCTGCGGATCAGTGAAGTACAGCACTGGCTCTTTCTGCAGAGAGGGTGAACAAGGATAAGAATAAAGGGCGTTGAGAAAGAGATTGACATGCCAAAACAAAGAATGATACAAAACAGAAAAGAGATAACTAGATATTTTCAAATCATACTTCTTCTGCTGAGCCCTCCCTCTCCAGTGTAGAATGATCCACACTGAAATAACAAATGTCAGATTCAGGGCTTAAAGGAAAATGAAGTCTGATGAATTATCACTTGATGATGATCATCAGATTTTCAAGAACATTGTCTAAAACAAAAAAGAAAAGTATCCCAAAAAGCAGAATTTAACGTTATTTAACTTTCTTTTAAACAAGGGCATTTTCTTACAGTGTGTTGCTGTGAGCCGAGGACAGCTGGGTCTCCCTGACGGACGGCAGCTCAGTGCCAGGCCAGGAATCCTTGCTCTCCAAACCTGTGTCTGTTTCATCATTCATTCAGATTATTATTTTAGTTTTATTCACACCAACTTAAAGAGGGTGTATCACACATTCTCATATTTTAAACATAGATACAAAGAAACAACACTGATTGCACATATTAAATGTAGGCAAATTTTTAAACCACTAAAAATCCCTGAATCTATCTGAAAACTTTCCGAAACTGTCTGTGCCAAAAAGTAACATGGATCTTAACAAGATTTGATACAATGAAGAGGCCATCGCACATCAATCTCCAAACTGGTTCACGACACATTGCAAGGGTGGGCCTTAAACACCAAGGTCTGCCATAGCTCTGCCTTAAACAGACTTCCACAGGACAGGCCAATCAGAGAGAAGGGGGTTTGTAAAACAGGAAGCCTTATAGAGACAGTAGTTAAAATGAAACACAGAGGCTGAAAAAGTGTTTTCTAAAGCAACAGACAGCAAAATATAGTTTTTTTTTGCTACTACAGGGGACACAAGAGGTGCAGTATAAAGCATTGAAAACCTCTCTGTAAGCAATGCAGAGTTAAAAGTGAAAACAACAAGACTGACCTTTCAGAATAACCATCTCCTCAGACTCTCTGGTCTCCTCATCTTGTTTGTCTTTGTGAGTCTGGACCTTAGCAGCCTTGGTCTGCTGGGCCTGCTGCCACTCAGGAGGAGACAGCTTGAACAGGAGTTCTTCGTATCTCTTGTAGTCTACCAGGATCTCTTCAAACTTAATGATTTCACTGTTACACACATATTAATTTCATTCTTCAGCCTTCAGACATGTTTAGCATACAAAGACAAGTGAGAGGAAAAGATAAAGAAGCATAAGAAAAATTATGCATTTGCAGAATGAAGAAACCAGGTTTACTGCACCAAAAAAAGATGAATGTACACACCTTTGCTTGTGTGTCTAAGGGCTTTTTGTATTTCATGCTTCAATGGAAAAACCTGACACATACACACAAACACATTCAGATTACTACCTGGTAATGGACCCAATTTCCGCAGACAGCCTCTTGATTTTAACGTTTCTCTCCTGTTTGGACTTGGCCTCCAGCTCAAAACTAAACAAAAGCGACAAGATAACCCACGTCAAAGGCATCATTTCAATGTTTACACCTCTCACAGTGAGTAACACTTACTTTGTTCTTGCCTCCACTGACTTCTTCTCATTCTCTCTGAGGATTTCTTCGTATTTAAGGTTGTCTTTTTCAAGAATTGTCTCAAGCTCTTTCAGCTGTCTTTCCTCTTTGGCGATGGCCTTGTCCATCCTCGAAATGACAAAGTTTTTTGTCATCACAGAGTACTAAGGACAGGAGAGGCAGGTTGAAGGAAACAAGAGAGCAAAAAATATACAGGTTTAATTAATCCTATATTGCCAAACGTGATATCATATTTGATAAACAAGTTCCGAAGTCTTGTCTTTCATCAATAAGATAGTTTCCTTGAAAACCTGTTAAAAATGTTTAAAGAATTATTGTGTTCCGCTAAAGGCAGCCGAAGTTTTTTTTGCCCTTTACAAAGTTGGCTGCTCTCAAATCATTCACTAATTATTTTTCCAGATAATCATTGCTAATTTTCAAGCAATGATCGGAAAGAATGCACATTTACTAAAAAAAAGGTGCCAAAACCGCCCTATTTATAAAATATGATACATAAAATTGATCACAAACAAAATAATTAAGCAATATTCTCTGTAGAGAATAGGGACTTGATTTATCACTTTATTATAAATTTATTTTATTTTTATTTATTTATTTATTTATAAATTTATCATTTATCAGTTGATTTAAATATGTGAAGACATCCCTTCACAGGATCCAAACTGACACAATCTGTTTGTAGTTTAAAGTCCCTGAACTCCAGCTCTAACAAACCTGCAGATATAGAAGAAATCCACAACATCTTCACATAGACACTGATGAGAGTGGATGGTGGAACTTCCCTTTAATAAAATTTAAACTGTTTATTATACCATTTAATTGTTTTCATGTTTAAATTCACCTCTAAAATCGCCTTTTCCCGTTCCATGGCAACAAATTCATGTTTGCTGTCTTTCCTGGAGCCTTCTGGGGAGGAGGGAGAAAAAAAAGTGAGCGCATTTCAGCTTTTTATAGTTACTGAATTGGGAAAGATGAAGATGACAGGAAATATAAGAAAGAGAAAAGATGACATGTGGCAAAAGGCCTCAGCTGCTGTTTTTTTACTTTATTTTTTAGATTTTTTAAAATAACACACAAGCACCATCACAAACTGATCATCTGACTTCTACACCACTCACCTTGTTTCATCGTGTCTCTCTTCAGCTCATGTCTCCCAGGTGTTTGTTTATTAAGAACTGTTCTCATCTTTGTTTGTTTCATACTCCCAGGTTCCTCCATTTCTTCCACTTTCTTCTTTACTTGCCTTATCTGCATTTTGTCCCTCAACCTGGTCGACATCTCATCAGTTTGCAAAGCCAGGAGTTCACTCTTATCCTGTGCACAGAGGATGGAGCAGATGTGACTCCTCTCTATGTGACAGTATCAAACAGTAAATATCAATATATGTGAAATTTGAAGTCAAACAAAAACGCTCACCTCTGTTTGGTCATCTCTTTTATTGAGGCTCAGTCGGAAAAAGCTTTCAGTGTCTGGCACTTTGTAAGGGCTCTTTTGAGTCTCCTTTCTCGTTCTCTTATTCATGCCTACAAACAATGCAAAGATGAAAATGTCTCTTTAAATCAAGAATGATAATATAATATTTTGATACTTGCCTTATAGATTTGTTCAAGTTGCTCCAACAAAACAATCCCAATCTCTATTCATTCTTGAGGAACTAAAGTGAGAGATCATATACAGTGAGCAGGTGCTATAATAAATCCTGACTGGGTGAAAAAAGTCCACTTGCACCATAAGGAAGCTATTTAACACAACCACTCGCTTACTGCTCTTGATACCGCTCATTACTCAGCTTCAGATGATAGATACAGTCATTGAATTCACAATAAATTACCCTGACAGATTTTATTCCCCTTATTTTTCAGAGTTTTGCTGATGTGGAAAGTAGCTGAGGGTGGCCAGCGAACCTGCTTGACACTCACTGCTTTGTTCTTATGCCTCATACTTAACATATTGTCCTGGATTTACAGCCACTAAACCAGATTCTCCTTATAAGAATGATGTTTTACATCAGTAGTATTTTGCACTGTAGGTAACAATTATTGAAATTGACTGATTGTTTAGAGCAGGGGTTCCCAAACTTTTCAGCCTGTGACCCCCAAAATAGCAGCTTCAGAGACTGCCGACCCCCTGCTGTGGTACAACACTAATGGGCCAATCCAAAAACAAAAAGACACAAACGAAAAACCCCTGAGGATACTTAATTTAACTGATCAGGAGGAAATTTACCGACTAATGTGCACTTTGCTGAGTTCACTGCATCAAACTTAAACAAAGAAATGTGAAAAACAGATAAAACATTTTCTGTCTGCATAATTTTATAGTATCTTTAACCCCTATTTTTGCTTTTATTCTTACAATAACGGATGAAATGTGGAATTGTTCATGGTTTTCGATTTTGGGACACATTCCACGACCCCCTGTCAATGTGTCGCGAACCCCCACTTTGGGAACCACTGGTTTAGAGGATCAAGTGTTGAGACAGAGTTTTATTATTTTGTTTCAAGACAGTGCCACTCATCTGTAACATCAAAATTAAAGTCGGACAACTTAAGGTGGGGTTATGATGCCTTATCAGTAAAATGTTATCGATGCAGCAGAGGCAGCCAAAAATATGGAGACACCGAGTGTTAAGATATGTAAATAAGTGGACTCATCATCCATTTTAGTATATGGTACTATTATCATAAGTTCTTCATTTACAAAAGTGGTCACGATTTATTCCATCTGAATGAGAAAATTCGATCCTAAGAAATTTGGCTGCGGTTAATTCGATTAACGTGACTTAAACTGGTTCTTTCCATCATCAGTGCAGAGTTCGTGTTGATAAACCGTATTTAATGTTAAAATAAACCTTACCTACCGTCTGAAATGCTGGTCACAGGTCTTAAAAATGCAGTAACAGACTTATTTGACCGTAGAAAGTCAAACAGACTTAAATGTTTCCCTGAAGGTCCGAGCTGCCCTTAGCGTTCTGTTGTCACGGCAACTGTTGCGTTCATGGTCCCCTGGAAGTGTGGTGTTTTCCAAGTTTATCTAAAGTGCCACTGCACTACTACAACTCAGGGGCGTTTCTAGGATTTGCACATTGGTGGATGTGACAAATATATGAGCAACAGAAACATTACACACGTTTTATTAAATGCAACAAGAAAATTTAAATCTTCAAATTTAGAATTTCATCTTTACTAACTACTGCAATAGAATGAAATAAAAATACTTTGGTGATCACGGATAGGAAATTTTAATATTGTAGAATTTATTTATTATTTTATTCATTTATTTTAACAATGACAACTGAAAATGACAATTTGGAGTTACGAAGAAAGTGTGCTGTTTCTATCTTAGTACACCTCAGGCAGAGATAGAGTGATAGATAGAGACGTTTCAGAACTTGTCAGATTTATGAGACAACCTGCAGCCAAGGGAGCACAGTCACCTGCCAAACTCATCTGCTCACCATGACTGGTATTCAGAGTTGGCCTCTCAAACTGTGAATTCAAGATTATTAGTGTTTGCTCTGCAAGAAATCCTTGCAAACTAATTCTGTGTTTCTTTGTCTGGTGTTTTGCAATCCACCTGCCTGTCCACCTGCTTCCACCTCCTCTGCCAGCTCCTCCAATTTCAACAACTACCTCATAGGACAATTAATTGTTTAAATAGCCTCTTTTTTTAAGTGTTGACTGTATGATCAACTCTAATGTCTAATAAGTGTCTATGAAGCATCAGATAAATTTCGACCAATAACAGCCGACCTTATATAGCCCAATATATAGCCGTGATGGTCACGAGGTTGAATGTTAAAAGTAGTGCCATTAAAAGTATTATGAAGAGAGCTCTTTTGTTTGTATGAATGGAGTATGAAGGTTTTTTTGTCACTTTTTTGAAAGACACTGAGAGATAATGAACTGCCTGTCTATGCCTACCCTTCTCCACCAGGGTGTCCCACTACACAGCCAGAGAGTCACCTTTGGGTCTTCACCAGCCATGCCTACCATTAACCAGCCCGACCCCAGTCCCATCCCCCACCTCTGTGGACTAAATGAACTGACAACACTTTATAACTGCAAGTGATTATACTATTTTTACAAGAGAATGAGGTGAACAGAAACATGAGGCAATAAACATACTCACAAACCAAAGACACATGCAGAAAAAAGTGAGCCATACTTTTTGTTGTGTGTCAAATCCTGTATTTTCCTAGTAGCCATTATTGTTCTCCATTTCAAGTCGGTGTTCAGTGTTTTCCAGTCTTTGAGAATATTGGACAGAACAAATCAAAACAGCCTCACATGGAGAATGGATTAATACTTAATCATGGCAAACAGGAAGCAAAGCACTGAAACAACAAGAGAAAACATTTCGGAACATTTTCTCAATCCTGTATGGAATAATTTTATCGGCCATTTTTGCCAATTAGGATATTTACAACCCATTATTTGCTTTTTTTCCCTCTAAAAACATGAAGGGATTCCACAAAACTCCCCCACAGCACAGCTGTGTATGGTATTCTGGCCTATATTTCATCAAGAAATCTGGCTTTTGGTCCAGGCCCTCTCCTGAGAGCCTCCTCTGAGAGTGCATGTCTATTTCTAGTCTATCTATTTATACATTGCCTGCTTTAATTGAAAGACAAATGAAGTAAAACCTTCCCAGTAATCAGGACAAGAAAACTAAGAGCTCTAATGGATCAACATCCAGTTTCCACGATGAGGCATGAATTCATTCAGCCATTTTGAAAAATATTTCACACTGTGCAATTCAATCCAAATATTCCATTTAATAATAGATACTACACCACAAAGAGTAGATCAGTGGATTAGACTAATATGTAGAATGAAAATAATTTATTAAAGCTGTATAAAAAATTATATAATCATGAAATAAGCAGTGACCTGAAATAAACTGGATGCCTGTCACCAAATCAAACTCTAAAAATGACTGGAAGTCACAAAAAGAGTTTAGGGTTGTACTGGCTTTGCCACTCTCAAGAAAATAAGATATGATAAGACTGTGAGATTTTTTTTTTCTGAATCACAGCCAAATATATATATATTTTTTTCTTCCATACGTCAACTCATTTAGGTTTTACATGGTTTGGTTCCAGTATTACATAATTCATTCTCTTGTCTATCTCTTTTTTGAGTATCTTGTGTTATTTGATTGAAATTTTGCTGGAAGAAACTTCACTCAAAACATTTTGGCTGCAGCTATATAAAGTTTAAAATAATTTGAGGTCATACAATTTCCCTGTTGTGCAATCTCCATCTCTTGCCTCCATCTCCTTGCTCCTCTTTCCACTTTTGCAGCAGATTTTGCAGATTTGTAAATGAAACTCATATAAAATTTGAACAAGACCCAGATACATCCCCTGAAATGTAAAAACGAGAAAGTTTCATTATTTAAAAAGTAAATCATTTGACAAATCAAAGAACTTCAGGTTATGTGAGGTTACATCAGGTTACTTTGTTTTCTTGAAGCTTAGACCCAAACACGTCAGCTGTTTGTATCTAACCCCTCCCTCTCTAAATCAGGCTACATGCTGACAGTGTGTTGGATGCACAAGCTGCTGCTGTCAGCTTTGTCTCTCCCGTAAGCTCCAGAGCTGTTTAATAGCACATTTTGATACAGGGAGTATTTGATGGGGTAAGCAGAGATGTAATTAGAACAGATAGTGTTGTTATAGAAATATACATAAAGACTGCTGTGTCTGCCATATCACATGTGCTACAAACATTTATTTTCATCAAAGTTTTTTAATTCACGGGGGAAAATAATGTTTTGGTTAACATACCTTGTTTTTATTGAAGCCCCTATGCCCCGAGTGTGTCACTGGAGGGAGCTCCAGCTGGAGCTTTCCTCTTTGATGGTGATGCCACATACTGCAGCACATGAACTGGAGCAGGGGCTGAAACAGGTACACTAGATGATAAGATAGTAAAAGAATGATGACTGGGAATAATTCAATTCTTGCCAAAATCAAAACTGACTTTTTAATGTTCATTCAAGAGAAACAAGTTAGGAATGAAAAGTTATTTAGCTCAACTTATATCAAAGTAATGGGGCTTATCAGAGCATCTTTGGTCTAAAGACTTTATGGGGATGTTTTGAGAGTGATGGACATCTGCACCTGCTTACATCCACCCCAACATCAGCCTTTAAAACATAACAAAACCATCAAATTTTCATCACTAACACTTGTTCCTGTGAAGCTGGTTCCCAGGCAGAAATAAAACAAAATATTAATCATCTGGAACATATTTGTCTTTAATTTAATTTACTAAACATTGACTCTCCATAACACATTCACCACTCTCAGCCATGCTGCAATAGCATTCCTATTTCAGAAAACATTATCAATATCAGCAACTCTAAAAGGACAGTGAAAATTCAACACAGTCACTTACTTCATTAACTCACTTTAACAAAAAAAGTTCCCTGCATCTGCCAGTCCTGATTTTATTGCACTTGATTGTCTGACAAACCTATGCAACTACAGGTAGGCGTAGTTCAAAACATGATAAAATGTTCAGCAAATATTTGGACTCTATCACTTGTTAGACTTGTGTTTAATGACTGATAATACATGGTTATAAACTGCCCTATATTTATTATGAACTCCAATACATACTACCAAGCAAATAAATTATTAGATTTTAAATCTCAAAATCAAAACTTGCTCCACTCTTTAAGATGCTGAAATAACACTGATTTCACCTCTTTGATTTGTTTGCAACAATAAAATTATAATTCATTTGTATTCACTTCAAAAGGAGAACACAACAGAAACAGGGACAGTCACAAAGTAAAGCTTGCACATTGGAAGAAGGATACTTTCACAGCAGCTGAATTCATTAACCTAATCTTCTAGGTGGGGGGCATTTCTTCTTTTTTCTTCTTTTTTCCTCTCTAGAGGTTTCTAACTGGATGATCCGTCTGCTGCAGGCTGTTGCTGCCTTTGCCTGGAGGCTTTTGCAACAGTCTGCTTGGAGTTTTTACTCACAACACCAGCTCCAGTTTAGAAGAACTTTTATAATGATACTGAAAGTTTTTTGATGCTTTAGTTTGGTTCAACACAGCTCTATAAGACAATCACACTTTTCCATGTAGAGACAGGAAAGCTGTACGACACATTTTAGAAACAAAACACTTCAGAGAATTTCATAGAAGCATTCAGGATCACTGTAAATACTACACAAAATAGAACACCCAGGCTCCTCCACTACTGAGCCATTTTTCTGCTGCTGTACTACACCTGAGACGCAGGGAGAGTAAGAGTGGAAATATAGAGAGAGAAATAGAACAAGAAAAAGAAAAATTGTTTTTAAGAGACATGAAATGTTCTTCGCTCTAGAGTGTCACATGAAGTGACGTCTGTTAGTGATGACGGCTTCAGGTGATCATTTCTGGACCAGCTGTCACTCAGCTTTTCTACTGTTCAGCTATTTTTATCTGCAAACGTGCACAGCATTCACTCCAACTAAATACACACATAATCATTTATATTCCCTTATCCTGTTACCATTCAAACACAAAAGCATACTTTTTGATGTTTCAGGTGAACTGTAAAATTATTTCCACCAGAAAAAAAAGGTCACACACTTTTATATAGGGTTTGACCGCCTTTAGCTTTGATTACAGCACTCATTCGCTGTGGCATAGTTTCTATAAGCTACAATATTTATTTTCATCCAGTGTTGCATTCATTTTTCACCAAGATCTTACATTGATGATAAGAAGGTGCATCACTTCACTTGCCTCTCCTCCTACCCTGATGCGCCCATCACTCTGCTGTTCCTGTTGAGGTGGACTGGAGTTGGCAAGGCTTTCAGCTGGGTCCCAAGCTATGGCCAGGCATCATCAAAAGCATTTACTGGCAGGGGAGCTTCTGCAGCAGGGGTCTAACAGAAACATCAGGAAGCTTCATCAGCAGGGCAGGGAGTAAGCACTCAGGTGGAGGGTGTGTCAGATTTTCTGAAGACAGTGATGTCTATCAGCTTCTAAGCCTACTGGATCTAAGGCCCTGTTTACATGACGATGGTTTTAGGGTGAAACACAAAAGTATTGTTGCGTTTCAGAATACCGTTTACAAGGAAACACCGTTTCAGCCGACCTAATTTAAATCTACTGACGTGTGCATGCATTGTATCGTTTCTGTAAACATTGAAGAAGTTTTATAATGTAAAGTCCAGATGATCAGCTCACCTCTTCTTCAGCCTCTAAACCTTTGTTGTGTATACAGCTCCACATCCCCATTTACAGGCCTGACTTGCATACTACAGCGTTTTTAGTCCCTCACCGTTACAGTGTAAACAGATTTTATTCAGTGTGTTTTTTAATATTTTCAGGTGTTTTCTTGTGTAAACCGGGCCAGGCAGCTAACACAGCTAGACCAAGAGGTGAGAAGAGACCATGACGATGAGTGAGTCTGGAGGTGACGGGACAAGCATGACTTCTGCCGATTGACCTGTCTGTAGGTTGTAGCTCTTCAGAAAGCCTTTGGACCTTTGTCTGTGTGACATCTCCACAACTGATAACAGGCTTGTTGAGCCACCACTATAGAACAGTTAGACATAAATACTCTAAGAGGTGTGATTATTAACAACTTCAGCTTAGCGTAGAAACATATCTCAATAAGCATTGAGGACACAGAGAATAAAAGCAGAATTCTGTGATCCATTAAAGTGTTACCTTAGAGAGACATCGGCAACACAGATGTCTATCAATCAGACCAAACAAAGAAAACTGTCAGACTCTAAGAAACTAGTTAGAGTGAAACGGTCAAAAAACCTTCTTTGTGAATGTAAATGATGTTTGTTATTCATCTGAAACCAATCTTTCCATCTTGGCCTTTCTTCCTACCCTCCTCTTTACACTGCACGCTCCTCTGCATCCACACTGAAACTGGGTTATTATTGCATTTTTTCCTGCTGCAGGGCACACAGCTTACAAAGCAGAAGAACCAGTTTCAAGGTATCCTGGGACAAACTGTATGAAAGACTGTCACACACCCAGAATCACTACAAAAGAGTGAAATAACATTATCAAAATGAACCAAGTTCAAATCTTAAGTGTTTAATGAAAAGAGTGCCCCTAAATGTTACAAATGATTTAACATGATTACATTATATTATATAAACTTAAATCAGGACAGACTCTCAGAGAAGGTCAGTGTGGCATAATAGGGACAGTGTGACTGTTCCTGTGACATTTCAAGGCATTTCACTGCTCTGTTTTTACAACCGTTTTTTGTACAGTTTGTCCAAAGTGTGTTGATTATGAGGACAGTTTGCAACATAATAAAAAAAGGAACAAAAAATGAAAATACAAACTTTAAAAACCTCCAGGAGAAGCATGTTACCAATCCTCCACTGAGCCACTTTGCTCTAATGAGTGTGGGAGGACTTGTGTGGGATGTTGTACACGGGATGGAGCTCTGTGGTCTCACAATACACTTCATAGCTTTGGTACACATCACATACAAAAAGGGTTTTCCTTTACTAGTTTTATGCTGAATGACAACTCCAGGTTGTAAAGCCCTTCAGTTCGATCAGTCATGTTTTCTCACATAGGTGCAGGTTTATATCATCTTTTATTGAAGGAATGAAGGACGTGATTTCATGTTAAGTCTGAGGGAAGATGATAGTGGTAATTTAACTTCTAGACACATCAGTATGGTGCAAGTGAGGAGAACATGATTAAAGTCGTTCAATGTAGAAGTGATACTGAAGGACCCAGTACAGGTGAGAGATGGCCAGGTTAGCAGACCAAGAGAGCTGGGATGGGGGTTCAGAAAGCCGACGGTTGGAGGTAGAGCCAGTATATTCCTCGTTGATACTAAACAGGAGGCAAAGTGAGGGGCAGTGCCGAGACGAGGTGATGATGAGGAGATGGAAGAAGTGGAGTTTGCTCTCACTTCTCCTCTCCTTCAAAGAGAAATCAACATTTGTGGAAAAGTTTCACAAGAAAAGAACAACAAAGACAACAAAGTTAAAACAGTGAGCAGACAAAATGGCTCAGATGTGGGTTCAGAGGTCAGTGAAGATGAAGAAGACTATTCTCATCTTACAGACAGTGAGACATCTGAGTGAGTCGCTAACAAAGACAAAGAAATAAAAGAAACCTCAGTGTTGAAAATATCAAAATGTACCCATAAAAAACAAATCATGTGGGGTGTAAAAATAGAAAACTACCCCCTGATTTGAAACTTTTCTTTGTGTCTGATTGGAAATAAAGGAGTAAGATGATTCACCGACAAAGAAACTTCAAGTGTGAACAAACATGTTTCCAAATAAGTAGAAGGCAAGTTCAGGAACAGAACCATGCCTTGAAAACCAAATCAATCACTTTCAGTTTAATACCTCTTCCTGTAATCCTCTTCATTCCTTGGCATGAAAACCAACACAGTTTTTAGGATGCATGGCAGCAGAGAAGCTGAAGTTGTCCTTCACAACTGACTAGACTGTGCAGGAAAAGCTGCAGGCCCTGATTGTGTCACTCCCAGGATTCTCAAAGTCTGTGCCCCCCAGCTCTGTGGAGTCCTTCATCATGTCTTTAACCACCTGTCTTGAAGCTGTAGCGACCCGAGGAACCACAGACCAGCAGCACTGATGTCACACACTGAGGATCCTGGAGAGAGTATAACAAACACAGTTACACAGGTTATGTCATAGACCAGAAGACAGACTGGGGTCACATCATACTGAGACACAGCAGCAGTGATGGGTTAGCTGTTATTCAGAAATGCTCCCCTGTTTTATTCACTGTGTTAAACTCATGTCACCAGGCTACACCCAGCCGCTCATTAGATAAATTTGAGATCTTATGGGAGCCCACACACGTTAGAACAGTTCACACCAGTGTTTTATAGAACAATCTTTGAATCATACACACAAAACTCCTGCAGCAACGATTCATTAGACATGATATCTCACAGAAGCTCACGAGATCGAGTGTGACTTCAGATAATAAAGAAACACTGCTGGCTATAAATGTCAGAAAAGCCAGATGTCCTGCCGTGTGTTTCACCATGCAGCAACAAAAATGAGGAAAAAATCTGGGTAAATACTGCCACAAGCTGCTCTTCTTTTCTTGTTTTCCACTTTGCCCCAGGTTAGGTTCTGTTCCTATCTGTAACATCTGGTTGATTATATTTCACAGTCTGCCTTTCTCATCGCTTATTTGGCTGTTTGAGGCAGTCCGACCAAGAATCATGTATGTGAAACATATTTAATAGTCACGATTTGAGATCAAGGAGACTCTGACCTGGTTCGAAGCAGTAAAAAAAGTCACATAGCGGTCCAAAGTCAGTATGCAAGGTGCCAGTCTACCTTGCATAGTGTTTTCCATGATTCGCAGCTGTGATGTTGTTCATCATTGTCTTCTTCAGGTTGGAGCCCTCCTGATGCCTGTGAAACAATGCATCAACCGGTGCAAAACCAACTGTTGACGCTGAGGCCTTGCACACACATAGTTGGGTATTTTCAGTGATATTTGTTTTTGAAAATGCTTCAGTTCACTCCTGATTGTTTACAAAGTAAATCACACGTAACTGGGCAAACCTGTTGAAAAAGTGGGGCTATCAGCATGCCAGACCCTTAAGTGGTAGTGTTTTTCAGATACGAAACCCCAGTCAGTCCTCCACCAGAGATTTAAACATGGGACTGGGATCTTTTGTTTGGACCAATCTTGAAGTTTGCTCTTCAATGTAAGTTATATGATGTACGTGAAGAAACAAGTGAGCAAGAAGTGTTTGCATCAATGTTAAAACTAACATGCCCATAGCATTTATGCTTGCCAGAATATTGCATATATGTGATGTCAATAACATTTTTGTCGCAAGCAGTGACATTTGAGATTCAAAAGCTCAGTTTCCCAATGTAAACATGAAACTACAGTTTTCCAAAATCATCACTTTGGCAGAAGTTTTGAGAAGAGATTGTTTTTAGTGATGTTAAACTGAAGTTTTGTGTGGATGACAGGCCTAAACTATTAAAAATATATCCGGTTTCCCAGATACCCAGCTCCATGTGAACATGACTGAAGTCAACACCTTACTGTGCAGAAACAAAAATAGTTGGCCCACACGTCTGGAAGATCAGAAGTCCATTCAAATTGAGCGCAGAAAGCCTGGTGGTTTAAGTCGCGCTCCATGAGGATCACCCTCATGTGGGCAGCCCAGGTTTGAAACCAGTCTGTGGCCACTTCCTCACATCACTGCCCACTCTTACCCTGTTTCCTGCACTATCCACTGTCCTCTCTCCCTTTCAAATAAAGGCACAAAAGCCCAAAAACTAATTTAAAAAAGAAGTCCATACAAACACTTATTAACCTTTTCCAGACCATAATGCGGTTTAACCATCAGCTTTTCTTCTATTTTCAAAAACCAAATCCATCCAAAGAATTTGACAAGAGTGATCCGACAGTCAAGCTGCATGTGTTGGGGACAGCCACTGTCTGTCTGTTTGCTGGTGTCAGTGTTGCAGGGGTCGTGTCCTGGCTGGGGGTCATCAGCTTGTTCAGCTACACCTGGGCATGTTGGACTTACAAGAGGTCACCCGTCCACCACATTAACTCCTTGACTCTCTGGCTAACTCTGGCTCTAATTTCTGCTGTTTGAGTCAGCAAATGTGCTCTCCACCCACTCACACATAAACTCAACACTATTGACATCATCATGAGTTAGGTTTAAATACAATTTGTCTCCTTTTTTCCCACCGCCTCCGAGCTGGGTTGTGACTGCTGTGACTGAGGTGTTTGGGTGAAAGCTGCTGGTGGTTTGTGCTCAGTTTGAGAAACGAGAGCCCTTCTTGATTAATATTGCAGCCCTGCTACAGGAGGAGACGGTTTACCCTAATGAATTGAACACTTTTCTGGCAGTGCCACTCCAGATACAGTTGTGTTTTCAGGGAAGGATTTTAACTGAACCGAAGATGACTCTGTCGACAGAAATCACTTTGAACCTCATCCAGTTTCTTAACGCCTGTTGAAGCAAATTAATGAGACTCATGAGCTGGATGTTTGGAGGGTATCTCACTGCAGACTTGAAGAGCACTGTCTCAAAACAGGGGCGATTTTACATCTCTAACCACATGAGATAATATTTTAAAACTTTTCTGAACATCATGAAATTGTTGAAGTTATAACGCTTACCTTTTTTGGTACTTCAAATGGAGTAGTCTATGTTTGAGTTTGCCATTTAAGTTGAATTTCTATTACTTGTCACTCACAGAAATTAATTTAGCTTCATAGATGTAATGGTGCTTTTATTTTGAAGTCATCCCGATTATTAAAATGTTCTCCTGAGCACAGCCTCCACATTATCTGAGAAAGAGGGAGGCAGTAAGATGGCAGTTAATATGTAACTGCTGCATGGTGCAAAATTTGTACACACCAAACTGGCCAAACCAATGATGTTACAATGTATGTTTCTATTTTAATGCATTCATGCCTCTAAACTTCTGTCCTGTTGTTGGTGAAGGGAGAGTCTGGTTACAGTCTTCCTCAAATCCCTGGTCCCATGTTAACAGAAGTTTTCCTCTGAGTAACAAAAGAATCGAGGAATGTGTCCTGCCACCCTTCAGCTGACTGCTCTACCTTCCCTTCCTCTTCTTCCTCAACTGCTCCTGAGGCCCTTTAACCTTTTCCTTTGGGCAGTGTCCTCTGATAACGAACACACCTAAACCAGTCAGGAATAAGGCAGTCCTCCATGTATGATTCAGTCATTTTCTATCAGCAATGATAATAGTTTTCACCAAATCAGGTGCAAATTCGCAGCTGAAGTCTCAAAATTTCAGTGACATTGCCATTGTGCCGGCCAGCGAGGAAACTTGCATCTTTGCATCGACTTGACCCTCGTTTTCATGAGAAAAGCTTTAGGAGAGTTTTTTTTTTATTTAAGGAAAAATTTTCAGGTCTGTGTGTCATATTTTCAAGTCTTTCTGGCAGTGGTGGTGTTGTGGTAAGGCTGAAATCAGGAGTGTCTGACAGCAGTACACTCTCAATGTTATACAAGTCATTACCAGATCTGTGACAGCTCTGGAGACTGATAGTGTGGAGCTTCAGTCTCTGATGGATTCAACAGGAAATCAAGGACATACCTCGACCTCCTCACTGACTTTCCCCAAAGCAAGCTCATTTTTATCCCCACTGCTATGAAAAAAATCACACACTTTAGTGTCAGAGTTTGGGGACAACTGGATACTGAAAGAATCCCTTTTTCTCTTTTCCAGGAGCAGAAATCTTCTGCCTAAATCTCTAGAGGATTTACATAGACCAATTTGTATTCCACATATTTGCAAATAAGATATTTTCACTATACAAGGTGTCCATAAAGACACATCTAAAAAATTGTATTCCAAAGACAATCGATGAGATATCTTAAACAGATTTGTTGTACATTATCAGTGTGTATTTACTCCTCATTTTATAACAATTTCCGCGTAACTATCTGATCATTGAGCTGCATGGTGGCATGACGATTGGCTCTGCCACCTCACAACAACAAGGTCACCAGTTTGAATCCCAGGTTGGACATGGTGGACTTTTCTGTGTGGAGTTTGCATGTTTCCCCTCTGCATGCGTGGGCTCTCTCTAGGTGCTTCGGCTTCATCCCACAGTCCAAAAACATGCTCATCTGGTTAACTGGGGATTCCCAATTGCCTGTAGTCGTGAGTGGGTGTGTGAAAGGTTGAGGCCACAGGAACAGCAGCAGAAAGTGAGTGAATGTCTGTTCATTTGCTTTTGTGGTAAACCTTTGAAATTGTGGAGCGACTTAATGGACCCACTGTATTTCACACTATATGACATGGCATAGATGAATCGCTGCAGTGCCAACAACTCTGACGTTTGATTTTTTCATGGTAGGATCCAAAGTGTGGGTAGACTTTAAATTCTATAAAATTAATCTTTAAGAGTTTGTCAAATTGTGCTGCTACAAAGACATAATCTTCTCTGGTCTGACGGTCGGGAAAAGGCCTCACATTTCTTGTTTCTGACGGCTCACAATCAGAATTAAACCTATAGATCTTGTTTACTATGCAAAATTCACCTGCACTTCATCTTCAGAGATATCCACCACACACACACCCACACACACACACACAAAGTGAAGGTCTTGTGCCTTTCCCAGGTGCAGAGAAATCTGTGAAGCAGCATGTGGCTTGTCCCAGTTCCTCTACAGTACCTGTGTGCCTTTGTGTGTATGTGTGTGATTGCATATTGCGACAAGACTGACCCATTTTAATGTTAATAGGCCCTTCTTTGTTCCTAGAACTAGTTCAAAATAAACAATTTCCTGTGTTCAGGAATGATGGACACATGATGAAGTTTGTAGGTTGTGTGGAGAGAGAGAGAGAGAGCGTCGAGGAAAATGAGCAGGCCTAATAAATACAGAGAAGGCTGAACCTGAATGACATTTGGAAGTCATGTCTTCAGGGGACGCTGGGTGTTTCTTATAGAGAAGAATGGGGCCACTCATTCTGCAGACCCCATCCACCAGTTTGGACGGAGGAGAAACTCAGGGATGTAACTCTTTTTGAGTGTCTTTAAAACAGAGCACAGCAAATATGTGTCCTGACTAGAAGCAGGTGTGTGTGTGTATGTGTGTGTGTGTGTGCATGTGTGTGACAGGAGAGGAAGAGATTGAAAGTAGAGGGAACCAGAGGGAGAGAGAGGGAGGAAGAGAGGCAGGCAGAGTGACATACTAAACTGGAGCGAGAGGAGTGTGTCTCTCTCTCTCTCTGTGGATACTTGACCACGCACAGGCTGCCACAGGAGCAGCAGCAGCAGCAGCTTGAATCCGGACGAGAGGTGACCGGGGCTGAGGGTGAAGGTGTGTGTCTTTGAGTGAGTGTGTGTGCGTGTGAGAGAGTGAACGCACGTACGTCTGTGTGCGCTGTGCGTCCGGCGGAGAGACTGCAGAAGCAGGAGAGAGTCTCAACATGCTCCCTCTCTGCGCCACTTTGCCCTCTGTCTCTCTGTACTCTCTCTACCTGGGACACGGGCATCTGGCGCTGTGACATGTGAAGAGGCCTGAAGTATGGCATGGAAACATGATTTCTTACAAGCAGAAGGAGACGGTGACAGCGATGACACCCGCGTTTATTCGGACCCTTGTCTACTTTCTCTGTTTGGCGTCATGGTGAGTGTTTCTCTCCTTCAAACTGAAACCTCTTTTAAGCTTAATGACTTTAGTACTTAAACTAAAGATTTCTGTATTTTTTTTAATTTGTTTTGTTTTTAGTGCAAAGAAAATCTCTGGACAGACAAAGATGGATGAGAGGATTCATCCTGAGAATTTTACTTTCATTTTGGACCGACTTCTTGATGGTTATGACAACAGGCTGCGACCTGGTTTCGGCGGTATGTAGGCTATGGGGAACAAGATGTAGAGGTTTTGTGGAGCTTTGTCCTGTTAAACCCACAAACAATAGTCACAGCGAGGCTATGGATCATAGTTTGACTTCCACTGAAAAAAGTAAACTTACCCTTGAGTTTAATTATTTCATTTCTGGTCACATAATAACTAAAAAAAGATGTTTTATTGGTGTAGCTATTTAATAACTGCAAAGTAAAAAAAAAATGTAGTCAGTGAATTCAATCATGGTTATTCCTCTCAACCACTCTAAAACAATTAACCCTTTATAGGGAAAAAGAGCCACACACTCAGTACAGGATGAAAAACTTTGGAAATGCACCCAAAGTTATGAAAATAATGAGTCTTTTAATTTTCACTAATAAAAGTCTGGGGTGAACATTTGAATTTTCTATTTAAAGGGAAAAGCAACAAATACACTTTATTTGACTGTTGAATTAATGCTTTTTGCAACATATCTTTTCTTTATTCTTTTGTAGTGGAGAGCCATACTGCAAAATTTGGACACCAAGTAAATATATAGGGCCAGTACTGCTGACATCAATACTGATACACTTTCTGATGTAGTGCAAATCAATCAAGGTTAACACAAAACCACTAAAAACTGATATTTCTGTTTATAAATGAAACTAAATAATATTTTTTTTTCCAACTAGAAAATAATCATGTGCTTAATTTTTTTTCTGCTTTGTTGTAAAACAGTAAATTTAAAAGTTCATGGATATCAATTATTATTTTATTCCGGCATTAAATGTGTCTTTTTGATCGGACTGCCCACAATTACTCTTTTCGTTATTTTTCTAAGTGAAACATTATTATTTGAAAAAACACATCATAAAAAGAGAAAAAAAAAAACTCAGCACAGCAAGAGCTAGATGTGGAATTTGGCACTGACAGCCACAACTTTCCTCTCACCTTTTTATGTTTTCAGACTGCAGGCATTAATGTTCATTCATGTTTGAGCGTTGTACCACACATGCCCCGTTCAAGATGATGTTTTCACACGTGATCCTCTAGGCTGAGGAGGAACTCCGTTCATGGGCCCCAACCTGCACATTTGCTGCGCAGCTGAACTCTCCTGAACAAAAACTCAAGACCAGGGGAAAAATGACAAGAATTCACATTTGGCACTGATGGAGGAGGCTGTTCCTCAGCTTATCAAAAGTTTAAGGCCGCAGCCAGAAAAAAGTCCACAAGATTTTCTCACGTTATTTTCATTCAGACGTTCACAATGTCATGACCTCCTGATGGCAAAGAGAGAGAAAAGCAGGGCGCCAGAACGCGTCATCACTGCTGAGGTTGGACTGACCAAGACAGTCATTTGGAACTTCTTTATAGATCCTGAGGGTTATTGTGACAACAAAGTCAGGTAATGATTCAAGAAAAATAACTGGCAATGGGCTGTACTACAAGACATGGAACGATCCTCGGCCCAAATCAAGGCCGTCACTGGTGCAGACTGCAGCCCAAAAACCATCAGGTGGCATCTGAGAGAGGAGGGCTTGAAGCACAAAAACGTCATCACAGGTTTCCTCTCCTTCAATATCACTATACTCCCCATTCGGACTTTGACGGAGAACAGTAAACATGGGACACTGAGAGGTGGAAGAAAGATTCATTCTGATGAAAAAAAAAAAGAACTTTAATGGTCAAGATGGCTTCCAATGTTCTAGCAAGATGTTGCAGGGGGCATCCTTCATGACTGAGGACCCTGGTCTGTGTGGTAATGATTGGATTTTCCAACAGGACCTCATCCAGAGGAATGAGTACACTCTTTTGGATCATCCTGCATGTTTCTAAATCACATTCGGAACATTTGGGGATGGATGGAGAGGAGATGGACGGAGAGTTTACTAAAATGGACGTCAGTTTCAGGCAGTGGATGTTTTACATGAAACCATCTTCACCACATGAAGCAACATTCCCACTCGCTTCCTGGAAACACTCACATCAAATATGCTGAAACAAATTTTGAAGTGATCAACAAAAATGGAGCTTTTTAGTTCTTTTTTTTCCTCTTCTTTCTTTTTGAGCTGTGGTCTGACGTGTTTTCCCAGCTGATGAACAGTCTCTTTGAGTTTAAACACAGTTTGCAAGAAGTGACCTACTCTCTATTTTTTTGTTTTTGGTTCCTATTTCTTCTTTTTGCTTTCTGAAGCTCTTCTTACAATCTACATATGATCCACCCGTACCAAAGGTGAATTCTCGTCATTTTCTCCTGGTCTTAAGATTCATTTAGGATTGGACAAACCCATTTATGTCACAGAGGGAATGTATCTAATGCAAAGTGTTTAAAGTATGAGGGGTGTACAGTATGTGAGGCAAACTATGGTATAGCTCACTGTGACAAAGGCTTTGCAGAGGGCCTAAAAACCTTATTTCTGCATCTTTTACTTTTTTGTGCTTGAGTAATGCAGAGGCATTGGGTTTAATAACTCGTTTCCATTTCCAAACTAATTGTTGTTTCACTGATTCAACAGGTCCTGTGACAGAGGTGAAGACTGACATTTACGTGACTAGTTTTGGGCCAGTCTCAGATGTTGAAATGGTAGATACACAACACCCAACACTTTTACACGTCTGTCTTATCTGGTAATGACACTACACATGAACCATGAATGTTAATGTTCTAGCCATGAGGAAATCCTGACTCTATATTTGTTTGGAAAATATAATGTTTCACTGTCATTAAACATACTGATATACTATCTATTGGTATGTGATTGGGGTTCCTTTGCATATCAATTTTTACGACTTAGGAATACACGATGGACGTGTTCTTCAGGCAGACGTGGGTGGACCGGCGGTTGATGTATGAGGGTCCCATAGAGATCCTGAGACTGAACAACCTTATGGTGACCAAAGTGTGGACACCAGACACCTTTTTCAGGAACGGCAAGAGGTCAGTCGCTCACAACATGACGGCCCCGAACAAGCTGTTTCGCATCATGAAGAATGGCACCATCCTGTACACCATGAGGTAACTACATCACTACTGATGATCTATTCAAACAACAGGTGATAATCTAACAGCTAAATAATGACCTAAAAAATAAATAAACTCAATGCTTTGGTACATTACGTTTACGTTTGGATAATTAAAAAGCTCATTTTGAACAAATTTGGTCTCTTCACTTGTAACATCTTTCATGATTTGGTGTTGATGTGTATGTTAATAATGTTTGAGAAGGTGAGTAGTTTTTCTAAATCAATGAGATCATTAGTTAATCCCTGAATTATGGGAAAAGGTCTTCTGAATACAGAAAAACAGACTTTTTTAAATGAGGCGCTCAGTATTTTCAGTAATTGTCTTGTCTCTGAAGTCAACACATAGCCAGGTTGAAGGCACTTCAGATCTCATATGTTCATCAATCATGCCGTAACTGCCCAGCTGATCCTAGAAAAATGCTGAAACCCCTCTGATCTGAGTATCACGTTTCTTTATCAGCACTGTAGCCTGAATAATAAATGGACACAGTCTCTGTGAGAGTGAAACAGAGTTTCATGGCAAATTGTAAACGAGACATATTGTAAAGTGGGCAGGCTTTGATACTCCACACGGTCGGCGATTGGGTGCCCACCTATCATTCATCTGAGCTGTGCTCCTGATTAGGCAAACTCACGTTTATAACATCTTCTGAAGTGCAGAGTTAGAAAAAAAGAAACACCACCCGTATGGTGTGTACCATTAGAAAACATAACCAGTCATTTTTTGTAAAAATGTTGGCCTTTTATGTAGCTGGTGTCCGGTACTTTTTCAGTAAAACTTAAGTGGACCCTCAATAAACGGCAGATTTTAGCAATACATCACTTTTGCTTGGTGGGCACCCTGTAGCTGTTTATAATAGGCTAAAGGCCCGCCCTTTGTACCTCATTCAAAAATCAAATAAAGCTTGTTTAAAATCAGCATTTCCAATATGGCCCCTGCCAAGGAGAGGCTTTATTCTTGTCTCAGACACAAAGGGGTGAGGTTTAAAACCCCACATTTATATATTATACAGTCAATGGAAAAATCTAACAACACAGTCTATGGCACCTAAGAAAACTAGTGTCTTCCAAAGACAAATAAATATGGATTAAACTGAACAATTTGGTGATGTTTGTGTCTTTGCATGGCAATCATGTTCATGATTGTGTAGAACTGATATCTTGTTAATTTCAAAGATGACATAAAATGACACCTAGCTTCCTGATGTAGACAGCACAGTGTAAAGTGTGAAGTGATCTAAAGTTTGCTTTTCCTACATGGATTAGTGGATGAGTTTTTAAATTGGTCCCTTCATGATGAACTCTTTGTTTTCCCACACTAGATTGACTATAAGTGCTGAATGTCCAATGAAGCTTATGGACTTTCCAATGGATGGACATGCCTGCCCTCTCAAGTTTGGAAGCTGTAAGTCTTACATATGTGTGTGTAGAGAAAGAAAGAAATATAGAGAGAACAGAAAGTGTCCATCTGTAGGCTAAACACCTACTATCTGTTACCAGCAGAAAAAAACTTGATCACACTTCTTCCCTGGTTCATCCTAATCCTGTCCCCTCTCTGTGTCCTCTGTCTCTACCCTCCTCTCCCTCTCTGCACTGATAATCACACATAAACATAATGTATTCACCTTGAAAATGACACTTTCTGATTATAGAAAAAGCCAGGATGAGAATAAATTGAAGAGGGAGCTGGAGGCGGGGGCTGTTTAATAATAGAATGGAAATACAGAGCCTAGTTATGTATAATCATCATGAATCACACTGTATAAGAAGAATCTTCACCGGTCAACAATACAACTATGTTTTCTCCTGTCTGAAACACCTGTTCACTTTCTTGCCTGAGTCTACCTCTTTAAATCTCTCGGCTCTATCTGCAGCTGCAAAATGAATAAATGCATTAGTGAGTCTGTGAGCAGGCAGGTTAAGAGGACAGGGGGCTAACATTAGCTATTAGCTCTTTTCACCTGTGGACAAAGTTTGACACCATTGAAAATTGGGCTGTTACAAGAGAAGCAGCCAAATGTAAGAAAACATCCATTCAATGTTTTCACCACTAGGTGAACCTGTGATAAACTAAAGGAAAATCCCCTGAGAGCTGCTAATATTCAAATCTAACACAGTATTTACCCATGAGATGAGTCTCCAAGTTTGCAGACAAATATGCTTAATATACTTTTATGGTGTTAAGCCACAGACAGTCGTGGATTTTTCTTTTTTTTTAATGCATTTGCAATGTTTGTGTTTGAGATGACCACTATAACTATTTTTCAAAGACATAACCAGTCAATTTGGCTAAAAGGATTAAATGAATATTTGTATTCAGCAAGTTTGCAATCTAAGGTTGTGTATTATGATAAACATTGATAATCATCAAACCAATGAATGTATGTTAGAGACATACTGAACAGTTTTATTGGTTATGTGTGACAAAGATCTGATCCACAGGCAGATCTATTCAACTCAGTGTTAGACTCTTCTGTATTTGCATCAACCATGTGATATTTTCACTTCAAAATAACATATAGATTGAAGATTGTGTGACATTATTGAAAATTTATCTTGACAGTTCCCCTATAAATAAATATGACTGTCTGGAATATAAAACTCACATGTTAACAAAATACCCTCTGAATAAAAAAAAAATAAAAAATGAACAAGGTTGTATGTTTATGCAAAGTTTCTGAACAGTTCTGAACGGATGTGTTTTGAGTCTGGATTTGAAAAGATGGAGTGAGTCACAGTTCCTGATGTCTGGTGGGATTGAGGTCCAGAATTGGGGAGCAGTGTATGTATTTGGTTGAGAAAAAAGTGATCAAAAACGCAGGAGTGTTTCCATTGTAGCTTTATTTAACCAGAGGAAAGCAGCAGTTGATCTTTGCATCTGCATGAGGAACAAAAAACAGCAGGTTTGCCTTTGCAGAGTCACCTTTAAAAACATTTAACAATAGTGGCACTGGGGAGGATAAATTCAAGTTATTGTCCTCCTCCTTAAACAACCCTGCTTAGCTGCAGCTTGCCTCCAGTCAGGAAAACAAACATGGATCTGATGCCTCAACTAAAGGACAGGTCAGGATCCCTTCCTCCCTCAGGATGGCACAGACCTATGCAGATTTTCATGGCTTGTGTGCGTGTGTGTGTGTGTTTGTGTGTGCGTGTGTGTGTGTATCTGTCTTGCCTTCTTTTTTAATCTCTCTTTTCTCCACCCCTCTCTCTTTCCCCTTGTCTGTTTCTCCATCTGGACTTGTGTGCACGGGCATTTTGTTCCACTCCATGACACCAGAGTCATTTCGTTTTGCTTGCACAGTTGGTATCCAGCTCATGTGGAGATCTATAGAAAATAGCAGGCACGGGCATTTCGTTGTTCTTCCAAAGAGGAGTCAACCTCACAGGAATACTCAGAGCAAGACTCTGATTAAGTTATATTAGTGAATAAATGAACCAGAGTCAAGATGTTGCCGAAGGAGACACAGACTCCTTATCTGCTCTGTGTGCTGCCCTGACACACACACACACAGACACACACATAGTCTTGAATTCCACACTGACCAACTCTAGGTTCCTGTAAGTCCATGAAGGCCATGGCTGTCTTCATAAGATGCCTTTTCAGTTTTTTGTTTAATGGAGGACATAAATTGAATAACTTTTCTGACTCATGGCATCAAGGTGGTGACATTGCTACTCATCCTCGAGGTCTCTGACCCTTCATATTTCATCCTAAAGGACTATTTGTAATCTGAGATATTTTAAAGATGCTGTTCACGTTTTTTTTTTTCGTTTTGCATCCATACAGACTTTAAGCTGAAAACTTCAAATATGAGAGTGACTCACATTAAGCTGCCTTTGCCGTCCGCCCACAGATGCTTATCCAATGACAGAGATGATCTATACATGGACCAAAGGGCCTAAACACTCAGTGGAAATCCCTCCAGAGTCTTCCAGCCTTGTTCAGTACGACCTCATAGGTCAGACGGTCTCCAGTGAAACCATTAAATCCATCACAGGTAAGACTTTACCAATCACTGATTACACTTATCAGCTGCATTATACTGAATGATTTGAAGCTAAACCGCTGCAGGTATCTGGTGAGCCGTCATAGAATCAAACCAGGCCTCACAATTTGAGGTGGTAGAGGGGGTGAGAGAGAGAAAATATCTCAAAAATGACATCTATCAATGGCAGGCTTTAACTCCTTTAACAACATCTGTTATCCAGTCTACAGTTTTCACACATTTAACTTTTTCATCTGTGACTGTGAGTCACTGCTCACTAATGCACTAATGGGATTTCAGCAATAACATGAGACATTACAGAGACTAGTTAGTGTAGGAGCAAGAACAGTGACAATAACTGCTTCAATTGAATGGCTGTGAGCCACCTCTGTCTTCTTTGTACAATCCTCTCACACCAGGAGAAACTCAAGGTTAAACACTTAGTTTATGGATGACAGCTATTGTTGATAAGTCCTTCATTGAGCACTGACCTCCAGTCAGTAACACGTCCCCTCTAGCCAGAGCAGGCTAACATTGTGATGTTGCATACAAGGTACCCAGGATTCTTAATGTTTTCAATTTCATTTCTATTCATTTTACATTGCAGCAAAACTGCAGGAATACAGATGACAAAAAGCATCACATATAAGTGAACTATGATCTTAACTGGAGTTAAAGAGTGGTGTTTTGAGTACAAATATCCCTGTCTCCAATTGTTTAAACACATATACAGTCCCTTTAATGTGCATGTTTTTCTTTTACAGATGTCCTGAAGAAAATATGTGTTTACTATTGTTTTTGTTGGAAAAAACGTCCAGCAGTCCAGCTGTCTGTTTGTGTCGAAAATGAACTCTGGTTTATTCTCTAGGTCTACACCATCTTTCCGTCACAAACACAAGACAAGTCAAGTTCAGTAGAAATGTTTACAGATATTAGAAGGACATAGAGCTTAAAGTCAATGCAGCTTCTTTAAACCGCAACTTGTGTCAAGGCATTTCAAGGGCAACATGCAAAATAAATTGGGTCCCTGTGTTTATTTGGGTGGACAGACGTGGTCATTTAAATTAGGATAAAACTGATCAACTTTGACACCTTTCTTAACCAATGTTTACGTTGTAGTGAAATATTCTTGAATCACCTGTTTGCTCTTTGAGTCAAAGTAATCCATTTCTGTTGATCCTTTAGGTGAATATGTGGTGATGACGGTCTTCTTCCACTTGAAACGTAAAATGGGCTACTTCATGATTCAGACGTATATCCCCTGCATAATGACAGTAATCCTTTCCCAAGTGTCCTTCTGGATAAATAAAGAATCAGTCCCTGCACGCACAGTCTTTGGTATGTAGATCCCCACACTACGCTCATCCTACACAGCCTCCATCATCTCCTTTTATTTCATTTCAGGATTGCATGCCAGTGGAGCAAATACAGAATGCCTTGTGTAACACGTTTCTTTTATTGTGTTGTGCATGAATTATTTAGTGTAATACATTTTAATTAAGTCGTTAAGTTTTTGCATTCTTTGCTTGAGTTTACTCAATCCAAAACAACATCTAAAAAAAGAAGCTAGTTTTTTTTCTTTTAGATTTTTTTTCTCTTGTTGTCCTATGCAAACATTTAATGTGTAAAAACAGCTTCGTGGCATTAGCAACATTTTCCAATGCCTTTTTAGGTTAACATTTTTT
Source organism: Thalassoma bifasciatum (assembly GCA_008086565.1). Classification (NCBI taxonomy): domain Eukaryota; kingdom Metazoa; phylum Chordata; class Actinopteri; order Labriformes; family Labridae; genus Thalassoma; species Thalassoma bifasciatum. Next base: position 223,834 of record RPOG01000500.1, on the reverse strand, counting down.
TTACTGTAAAGTTATTCAGGTTATAGTCAACAGGTATAGTGTCCTATTTTGAGGAGTAGTAGATGGCAGAGAATGGAAATCCTCACAGAGTTACCTTTTTACAGTAGGGGATATGGGCTAAGCTCAAAAAAAGAAGAAAAAAAGTAAATTCATTTATTAAAACAGAGTCATAGTTTTTCAAGAATAAAGACATAAATTTGCAAGGTCAAATTTGAATTAAATAATGGTAAAAAACAAACTTTTTTCTGAAAAGTTGTATCAGAAGAACAGCCATCCGCTTACGTGAAGAGAGTGAAATGGGAGCGTCCAGTATCTTTTCAGGATTGTAAAAGTGCCAAACGATGAAGTGTTTCCTTCTTTAGGAAACTTTTACCAAAGTGTAACTCTACAAAAGGCTGCACGTGCTGCTGCTCTCCTGATAGTCAAACTATAAAAATCTATGAGTCTATTCCTGTAAATGTGTGGCTTATTTCGTTTACACTTACATGATTAATCTAGTAAATTTCCTTTATTTTGGATGTATGAGTTTTGCTCTTTTGAATTCTTTTGCTGGAATGAACTGTCACATTCATGTTTATGTTAATTTTAACGTAATTTGAACTGCCTGTTATCTGATACACATCCCTGATATTTTTTGGGATTTGTCATGAAATAACCCAAAATTATAATCATGATCATCACAAGGGTAAATATTGATTAAAGGGGATAAAAATATGTTTGTTCAGGTCAATGATGAAGGGCATAATTCTCAGTGGCTTTCTTATTAGTATTTCTTTGGGTGACACCTAATCAAGATTTGATGATGTTGACAATACAGCGCTTTGAAAAGTTTATGGCTCTTACTTTAAAACAATAACGAAATTCATCCAAGAATCAGTACTTTACTCGACAGGGTGAAGTTTTGCAAATGCCCATTAGATAGAGTCAACATTAGAGCATGTTTTCACCTTCAAATCACTGGCTGAATGTTAACCACTCAACAATATCAGCCACGTTAGCCCTGTGGGAGACTGTGAATTAATGCATGTGAACTACAAAACTCCAGTTAGCTGCACAACCAGCTGCATGTTTAGCTGAGTAAACTGACCATCAAAAGCTGGGATTGGATTAACAAAATGTCAGAATCTCTGTGATTTTACCTTAATTTTCACTGCTAAAGGAGTCATCTCAGAAAGTTTTATTTCCTTGTGTTTCCTTCATCCAAACCCACAAAATACATTGGGACTTAAATTGTAAGGAATATGTTGGAAATAATATATGTTCATTGTCAAACTAGCTGAGTTTCAACTGAGCTATGTTTAGCAGATTTCTCAGTGACACCATGGAGAGTTATTTAGGTCGCTCTTTACACTGACCTAATTATTATAACTCTCTTCTCTCTGAAGCCACAGCCTGCTTCTTTTAATCACCTTGGGCTGAAGACGAGAGCGTCATTATTTGAAACTCACCTTCACGCAGGTAGAATTGTTTTAATGGAGGACTTGAGCCCTGCTGTGCGCGACCAAAGTACAAATGAGACCTCACCATGTCGCCAAGGTTAAATTCCCAGAAAGACTCAGAGTGATGTGAGCTCACCTACTTCACGTCGCTGTTGCAGCTGCTTTATCTCTGGCTGTAAGTTTAAAGGCACTCATGTCCTGGTGCGGGGAATGTATTTCCCGTAAAAGGCCAAGGACTCTGGATCATGGTGTTCCAGGTTTTCACTCTTAAGGGGATTTCCTCCAATCACATTACTGTTATTGGTAAATAATATCAAGGACAAGTGGTGAGCTACAGGCATGTGTGACTTTCTGTTTGTTCTGGGTGCCACATGTGACCTTGAATCACGTCAGTGTCATTGATTCATTATCTTATTATGGTAGAGAGAGAGAGCAAGGATGGAAGACAGTGACACACAGTCCAAAGTGGAGGCTGCGTATGAGTGGCAGTCTTATATGTCCCTAAGCTTTTCATTGTATCCTGTTTTATAAGTCAGCTTAAAGTCAAGAGTGCCAAAATTTCTAAGAAATACTCTCGAAGCAGTCATAATTCCATTTCTTCCTCTGATCCTCTGATACACATCAAGCTTTACATCTCATAACAAGTATTTTCAAAAGGACAGGAAAAAATCTCTGGGTCAAACTCCCTCAGTGAAGACTTTTTTCCCTTTCTGGAAACGGAGAGAGGATCTTACTTAAGTCATCACACCCAACACCTTTTAAGAAGTAAGATCAGCTTAGTTAGCTAAGTTTTCTCATATGATTGTTTGCAAAGAAGTAAAGATTATTTAATCACAATGATTTTTGTCTTCACACTTCTTATATAATGATATATCTAATCTGCTCTTTAATGTTTATTCATTACATTTTCATTGCTTTCACAGTTCTACATTATACTATTGGTCTTTTTGTTCCTTTCCGTGAAAAGGGGCACAATTTGTATCCACGTTGTATAAACTTCATGAGCCATAAACAAATCTACACTGCAAAAAAAAGGACATCTCATTGAGTTTTTATGACTTTTTACGTAAAAGTGTCCATTTAATATGAGCCAAGTTTACCTGACAAGCCCAGAAAAATGTCTTGTATCTGCCAATGGGGTGAGAACAAGTTACTTGTTTAGGTTCTTGTATCAAGAAAATTTTATTATTCTCCTCAATGCATTTTTATGGACTTGTCAGGTGAATGTGGTTCATATTTCATGTAATTTGTAAATTTATCTAAAAATAGGATATAAAAACCTGCTGAGATTTTAAACCCTTGTGGCTTCTTTTGTTTGTTTTGAGAGAATGAATATAATCAGTATGTGATAAGATTTCTTTTAGTCAGTATAGATTTTAAAGTCCAAGGTAATAGTCTCCATCACATGTTCAGCGAGTCATGTTTCTCTTCTCGTTCTACACAGGCTGATGAGTTTGATCTTTCTCTGTTTGTGATCTGCTTCAGGCATCACAACTGTCCTCACCATGACGACGCTCAGCATCAGCGCTCGCCACTCCCTTCCTAAGGTCTCGTATGCCACTGCTATGGACTGGTTCATCGCCGTCTGCTTTGCCTTCGTCTTCTCTGCCCTCATTGAGTTTGCAGCTGTGAATTACTTCACCAACGCGCAGATTGAGTGGACGAAAACGAAGCGAGCCAAATGTCCCCCAGTGCCCCACTCCACGCCTGTCAAGGCCAAGGACATGGAGGACGTGCTGCAGGTGATTTTTGTTTCTCTCAAAGTGGCTGTGCAAATACTCTGAGAGCACTTAACTTGAAGGAGCACTTATACAGCATGTCCCTTATTATGTGCTTACGTATCTGGCCCTCAGCCGAGAAGCTGATTGGCCTGAAGTGGATGTTCAGCTGTGCTCATGCTCGTAAGAGATGAGAGGATCCAAAAAGCAGAGAAAACAGCTGAAAGTGAGACTCAGATGTGGGTTAAACCTTTTACCGGCAAACAGGAGCCTGAATGTATCCAAGTGTTAGTGAACTGAAGTCATCAAGAAGCTTCATGAGTTTTAGCATCGCAAACTTAAACATGCACCATCACCTGAAATTCTTTGCTCCTTTTTTACATCATAAAAATGATATTTAATGTAAAAAAAAACATCCTCATGAATGAGCTTTCCCTTAAAACAGCCAAAATTAGTGTTTAAGTTATTTTTTGGCCTTTTTATTGCTTTTTTGGGAAGGTCTTTATGGTAGATGGAGCAGGAAACCGGGTCAGGGTGGGGAGTGACATGCAGGAAAAGGGCCCACAGGTTGGAAAAGGGCCCACAGGTTGGAAAAGGGCCCACAGGTTGGACTAAACCCAAGTGTTAATTATAGCCAGATACTAAACTACAGTACAAACTGAATTTACAAAGTTTCCTTGATTTTCTTTTTTTTTTTTTTTTTTACATTTCAAACTACAACACGAGATAACTATAAACAAACACATTACCATGCTATTTTGCATCTGATAAATAACAGTTGTCTTGAACAAGAAAAGTAGTGTTCAAAAGAAGATCCAATCTCCATTCATTTATCAAAACAAACTCATGCCTTAGTTATAGAAATATCCTCATGGCTGTGCACAAGTGCTCATGGGAAGTGGAGTCTTTATCTCAGGGAAACACTAGCTTTTTTTGTAAAGTCCCCGCAGTCCCTTTAATCACGTGGTCCAATCTCAGTGAAGCACAATGTTTAACTGAAGCTCTCAATAATTCAACATCATCGCCTGTTTACTGGATCACTACTTGGAAATACTTTACCGACTTTTTGGCTGACGAGGATTAAATGAGAGTGTTGAAGGGCTTATATTTAGTCACACATACCGGATGCATTACAAACTGCGTTTTTGTGTCTGTAACAGTGTCTCTGGTGATCTATAAACAGTGGCTCAAAGGAGAGAAGACCTTATTAGACTTATCGCTGGTGACGACTCATCTGAGCAATGCATATGTCAGTTTGGCACTCATTGCTTTAAGTTACCCCCTCCCAGTCCAAATCCCAGTGTGGTGTAATCATGTCTGAATGCAGTCTGGTGACAACAGCACTTCAGTGGATTAGTAAGTTTCCACAGCAACCAGCCAGCATTTTAAGAGGCATCAAAAAGGCTCTGGTAGTGAGGGACAAATTAATATTCATTTCCCCAAAAGCTGCCCTATTAGCTCTCCCTCAAGGCTTGGTGAGGTGTGTCAGGATGGCCCGAGTGCTCCAGACCTCCTAGAGGACAAAGAGTGAGCTCAGCTGTCCACACACACTTCTTTCCCAGCGGCACATGGGACACAAAAACACTGCATCCTCTCAGTTTCAGCATGAGGATTATTCCTGCGGATGCCTCAGTGCCAACATCACACTCTCCCTGCCCGAAAACATCAACTCTCAAAGGATAAGCTCCTTTGATGCTACACAGCATTATGCTACCTACTTCCTGCCTTAAGCTTATGTGAAGTGAGTAAAATCCTTGATTGGTGACATCTGGACTGCACACAGAGTCTGCCTCCAGATGAAGGCCAAATATGTCAGAGTGACTTTAATAGATCAATATGACACCGTTTATGCAGCTGAGCCTCGATTTAGAAAGGAGAAGAGAGGGACTTTCACCTCGCCCAGCAAACACAACGTCACATTAAGATTCTCCTCCTGTGGATCATCATGTTGCATGCTTTCACAGCAACAGGATGATCAATGTGCTTTCAGTAAGTGGTTTCCTCAGTTTGTCAAATGTCTTGGGCAAATGTCTATGACATGTAAAAATGCATTAGTATGGTACAGAGTGTGGCTGATTATGGATTTCTGAGAATGATGACAGTATTTTTATCATAGCTATCCTGGTTGATTGATGATCACACAATCCAAAAACCCAGCTCACCAAGTTGTTGGATGACTCCAAATTGTAAGTGTAGTGTGTGTGTGAGTAAAGTCAGGTTTGGACACTGCAAATAATCTTGCACCTGCCAAGATTTAAAATCTTACTTTAAGAGATGCTTCATTAAATATCTTGTTTTAATGTTTTTTTAAAACTTATTTTTAGCATTTGAAACTATGTTAGATCTAAAAAAAAAAAGCATGAACGTTTCAATTTTGTCTTAATTAGTCTGAGAATCCTAAAATGAGTGGATAACTGTTAAAACAAGTTATGTTGGTTATCTCACATGTAATTTCACAACATTAAAACTTGTTTCAAGATTTTGCTCGACCTCGAGTTGCTTGATTTAAGAATAACACAAAAAATCGTCTTTTTAAGACACTGTTTATTTGGCAAACAGCTAAGAATTTTACAAACCCCTGCTTAAAAACCAAGAATTATCTTAATCATACTTCTCTATTTCTAAGTAGTTTTGACTTTAAAAAAAGTGATATTTTTCATTCCATTTGCCAAAATTAAGATTATAAGAAGCATGAAATTAGATTCTATTGCTCATATTCAGTATATTTCACTTAACATTCTTCTTCAGGAAGTTTGTTTTCAAGCATTTTAATCTAAAAATGAGCATTTTCTTCTTGTTTAAAAATCTGAGAATACTCAAGGCCATCTTGTTTTTAAATTTATCAGTCTTATTTCATGATTTCTAGTCAAGTGAAATTATCTTGCTGCATGGAAAGATAATTTCACTAGTTTTAAGATATTTTTCCATCAAATTTAATTTTATTTAATATTTTATCTTATATTCAGACTCCCTATTTTGCAGTGGACCCTACACCGGCGGTTTTCTTAATGTTTTTTTCTTGTTCACAGCAGAATCCTGACACCAATGGTAATCTGAGGAAGCGGATGAACAACAGTGCCCAAGAATCCAGCAGTCACCAGAGAGCTCGGTCCACCAGCAACATTTCTGGAGTGGAAAGAACGAGACCACTGCAACCTTTAGTCAGCGGAGACAACAGCAGATCCTACACCCTCTTCTGCTCCAGCCCCAAATCAGAGAGCCTGATCAGTCTGGCGTCTTTATCAGCCACACTGGTGAAGAGTCCACCTCAAAGTGCAGCTTCCACCACAGATATGATGGTGGGGACTCCGTGCAAGCAGAACACCTGCTCCTCCTCTTTGCAGCATCTGCTCGGGCCTAAGCTGGAGCGGGTCCAGATGATGGGGAACAAACCGGAGCCTAAGCAGACGCCTTGTTCCCAGCCCACCACAGCTGGTACAGGTGGAACCAGCAAAATTGACAAGTATGCCAGGATCCTATTCCCAGTGTCCTTTGGGGCTTTTAACATGGTCTACTGGGTGGTTTACTTGTCGAAGGAAACAGTGGTTGCCAATGATGGCTAGCTTTTTCTGGTACCAGGAGTAAAGACTTGTTTATAATGGATGGAGGATGGATAGAAAGAAATTAGATATTACAAACATTGTTCTTACAAAGGTGAGGATATCGTTCTCTATGAGCATTCCATATTCTGGACAACACATGCAGAATATATTTATATTTTCTCAAGGTCCTCAAGCTGACAGTATTGGAACAGATTAACCAAACAAATATAGCAAACAAATGTAAAAGTTTTCATTAGATTTATCTGCTTCCTGATTCCTCTTGGCCTATGGTCATGATAAAGCCTAGGATTTTATGGTCTCCTTTTTTGTACCCTGCACTTGACAAGATGTTCACTGTCCTGAGACGAGCTGCACCAACACTATGTAAATATATAAGTTTATTAGGACGGACATTTCAATTGATTACACTGTACTCAAACTTGAATATTGATTTTTTGCTTTGATCCCGGGAGGCCAGGTGATGCAAATTAAGTTATTTGAGACGAAGGTGGGTCTCTGTTATTGAATCCATGGGACTTCTTTTGTATGAACATAAGGTTTGGATCATAATAAAAGTCCTTTAACTAAACTAAGCTGAGCTATGACCACACCTTTTTTTGTACAGTATATCTACATGCAAAGCTCCTTTGTAATTCAAGATACTCGAGGAGCAGGTTTTTTAAGAGTAGAGGCAATAATAGTATCAAATATACATTAATTTCCCTCTTCTCTGTCTGCTCTGTCACGAGGTTCAATTCACAAAGCCTGTGGCCTTAATGATACTGAAGCACATAAATTGTAAGTAACCAAGTAGAGTTAATGCACGGACACATTGGGTTTTTAATTACTCCAGAGGTGATTTGTGTTCATGATTATGGGCCAGCTTTTAATATAATCATGACACCCCTTAAAAACATGGCACCGTGGTTATCAGCATCTTAAATTTCAATCTTTGTCTGGCTTTAACCCCCTGTGTCTACTTACATTTGTAACCCATGTTGGTATGTAAATATACAGATGATACCTCAAGAATCCAACCCCAGGATTTGCACTTTTCTAACAAATGAATAAAAACTTGATAAAAAAATAGCTTTAGAAATGGATGAGAAGCTAATTTCTTCTGTTAACTTATAAATCTATCTATGTTTTATATAAAACAGATGAAGAAAATACAAATGTTTGATGTTTTCCAATATTGTAGTAAAATAAGATTGAGTATAATTCCAAGAGGTCGAAAATGGATGGAACAGGTACTTTTTAATCATAACGACTCATTTGATAATCAACAAAGGCATCTGATTTGGAGGGACTAATCCATCACCATAAGCAAGTTAGCAGCCTGTTAGATAAGCTAGAAAAGGGGTCACTAAGGGGTTTCTAAGGGGTCACGCTTGAAATCATAACAGTAACACAAAGTACAGTAACTTTAATTGTTTGGTTTGTAGTCAGTTTGCATGGATAGACAGGAATTCTCAAGTCCCAATAAAGTCCTTGTGGCAGCAACCTGAAAATGCCCTTAAAGCTTTGACCTTTTCAAAAACAAGTGACAGCACACCGAGGATAGACTCCTGTTTCATTAGTATGACATGCGGTTTCCCTGTGGCGGCGCTTGTATGTTATGAGAGAAGCTGCTACCTATTGGATTTTTATGAGACAGTTGTCATTAAAGATCAGACATGACATCAGTCACCCTCTTTCTGTCCTGATACTTTAACACCTAACAGGCAAATAGAAACACTGACTTACAACAGGACACATACAAGATGCAAAGAGGACATTGATTGTCACCGTGTAACTAAGAAGTCACCTTGTTATACCATGTAGTAAACAGCAAGGTGATGCGACTAAAGAAGATCCCATCAGTGAAAACAGTTGCTTATTGATTGGACACAGGAGTTTTCATACGTGGACTTTGTGATGAAGCTTTCTGCTGTCCACTTACAAGTTTAAATATTAAATATTGTCCCTGCTTTCTGTAGCATAAATGACAAAAAAATGAATGTACTCAATTCATTCTGTAATTCTCCTCTCAAGTATGTGGTGAAGCTATTCACAGAGTTAGAAGTGAAATAATTTGCCAAGGGAAAGTTTGGTATTTTTGAAGAGGGATTGGATGAGGTACTTGTTCACACTAAGTGTATTACCTACAAGAATATACAAGGAAACAGAAAGCCTTAGATGAAGTGTTTTCTCTGACTGACACACCCAGGTTGGAAACTCATCCACTGACAGGACACTGACTTGAAAGTTTCATGAAACAACACCCCATAGTTTTGCTCTCAAATGTTCAACCTGACTATTTTTTTCAAATTACTGCATAACTAAAAAATAACCAATATTATGTAATACACAGAATCAAAATCACAACCAGAAATATGTTATTAAGCCCATGGGGAGATTTGTTGTTACCATAGCAAGATGCAGCAGTAAGAAAATAATTGGGGTAGAGGTAAAAAAAGAAGCAATTATAGACATAAACAGTAAGTAAAGTTATATAATATCATTTAATGATCATAAAATACAATATATTTAGGCTTTTAGAGGACTTTTCTTTTTTTTTTTCTTTCATTTTTCCTTTTGAATTTTTCATTTAAAAAGAGAATCAAAGTTTGAGAGTTCAGAGTCTGTTAGCAACTTGATTTGTTGACATGTTTCTTTGTGCTTCCCTGTGAATCCACTGTGGTTTATTGAACGTTAGATCTCCATTTCCCAAGGCTGAATTAGTTAATGAACTGTCACATTGATTTACCTTCTCTGGCTGAAACCTGGCTGCATGAGGATAAATACTTCGGTTTAAATAAATTCACTCCTTGAAGTCTCTTTGATACTCATATCCCCAGAGACACTGGCTGCTGGTGGAGAAGAAAAGAAATCTATTAGTGATCATAAGACTCTAAATGCACAATCAGATAAAAGAATTAACAATTGCACATTTGCAAAGCATTTGTGGTTGTAAGCAGCACAAAAAAAGCAGACTGTAGGTTATTTATGTGCAGGTTTTTGTTAATCAGGTAACTTAGATAAAACAGTGTTGCTGTGTGTATCTTATCAAAGATTTTTAAGTGCACATGCATACAGATTCAAACTATTGCTGCAGCTGGTAATTAGTGAGCTTATTCCCTTCTTCCCTCTCTTCTTTTCTTTGCAACTCTTTGATGGAAATGACCAAAACAAGAGAGAACAACCCAAGTCAGGAACACAAGGATGAAACTTACAGCCTGAATCTGGGTTTGACCCCTAAACCCTGAGTCCTGAATGAAGTAGATGATGTCATCTGGAAAGTGAATGTGATGTGAAAGGGCTCCAAATATTATGAACAGATGGGCAACACTATGCAACTTCAAACTGCAGTTGATTGATATGGTGCGTAAACATGTGAAGCTCAAAGATTACATCATATAGCTGTAAAAAAAACAACAACTATGCAGTTACAGTTAACACAAACAGCACCACATCACAGAGCCTTTGCATCCAGTTTTGCCTAAGGTTAACGCTAAAAAATATTAAATGAACAGACAAAATTACTCTTTTATCCTTGACCACTGCCTCTACCTGGAAACTTTGGCCAAAAAAATTGAAGAAGGGAAATTGGAATATCGAAAACCACACAGCCCAAGTGGAAAACTGTGGCCATAAAACTGAGGTATGTGTTAAACATTTGGTTAACTGTATACAGTTTTATAAAAAAATATAAAAGAAAGAAAAAATCTTGTGCAATGAAAATTCAGATTTCGTTAATAGTTCCTTTGAAGTTGTTTTATTTATTTATATTGACAAATTTTTGAGGTCACCTGGAGTTTGAAATTCAAGGAATTCAATTTTATTTGCAGTTAGACAAATTTGCATAACAAAGACCATTTTCTTTAGTCTCATAAATGCGTCATGTACGTATGACATCTGTTCACAGAGTTATCTTCCTTGCAGCAACTGTGTGAGGAGTATTGAACCTTCTGCATCTGCTTTATGTATGCATCATTGCCTATTTGGCTGATTTACCAAGTTTTTGCCTGTGGAAAAAAAACTCCTGTCAAGAATCAGCATTAGATGATATGATTATGGTTTAAGCACTTTAAAAGCATTTAAAAATCTTCCAGAGACAAAGAGGGTAACGTGGAGCGTCACTGCTTTCTTTTTAAGTAAATCATGGCACAGGACTCCCTCTTGTGGCTCAAGCGAACTTTTCTTTTAATTGGTGAATAAACTATGAGATGACTTGGAGCTTTGAAATGAACAGTACACTCAATGCACAAACACACACGAATATTTGTTTATTTTAGTTAACAGCTGTTCAAAGTTAAATTTGTTTTGTTTATTAATCCTATTCTCAGTGGTGAATTTAGAAGAAGAAGAATGAAATACCTTAGCCAGTGAACATTGCACTGAAGCACATAATTTGGTTCATTGTGGGCTACAGAAAGGAATAACCTGGCTCAGAATTGGTTTTGGAAATCATTACTTGTTGACGACAAGACTCATATATATGATTTCAACAAAAAGCAGATTCATTGTGAATAAAGAGGAATTATTTTAAAACCAATTAACCTATGCATAGATGCGGTATTACCTTGATTCCAGTTTCTAGTTTCACAGTTTGATAACTTGTGATATTATTTTCTGGTTTTGAAAGACTATCTGAGGATCATTAAAGTCAAAGAGTAGAAATTCTCCATATTACAATTAATTTACCCGTTTGAATGACCACATAGTACTGTTTCCTCACTGTCCTTACAGTCACAGGCTGCTGCTGCTGAACCACCAGACTGTAAGACGACGAGAGCAGGTCAAGGTTACAGCTCTGTGGTGGAGGGACAGTGGAGCGAGACACCAACAAACATTTGCATGAAGAACATTCAGAGACCTATTAACTCTGGTGGTGCATACTAATGAAAAGTAGAGGAGAGCCGGAGAGTGCTGAGAGCAAATCATGATTTGAATCAGTGTAAATAGTTGATTTCTAGTCTATCCTTTTCTATTTAGAAAAGAGTGTGAGTATAAGATGTTTGCTATAATAGGGCAACAAAACATGAATCTTGAAAAAGGAGATCAAGGCTGGTCCTGTAAATTTCCCCCTCTGTTGACACATGCTTATTTGCATCCTTTGATGATTCATATGTGGAGGCAGTGACACAGTTTTTCCAGCAGAGCACACTGTTGTCACATTTATACTGGACCAACACTGAAGGTGTTTGTTTCCATATAGATCTGCACATGCTTGAGTTATATTAACATTATACATCATATTGCAGGTTTGTTCTTTGAAGTATTTGATGGAAATTAATAACCTGACTCGGAGCAATTCGAAAAAAAAAAAAAATCCCCTTCTGTCTTATGTAACTGCATGCAAAAGCAGCATCACAGTTTTGCGTTTCTATCTTAATATTTTGTTGGCCAGATCATAAATGAGTTTCTCCTTCTTTGACTTGAAGCATCTGAAGCATCCTGTCTGTGAAGATCTACTTTTGTATTTCTCCTTATTTGTTTTGACATGTAGCAAACAAACACTTATTGGACTAGTTTGCTACTCAGCAGAGTGGTTTGTAGTAGCTTAACCTGAGAAATTATGCAGTGCCTTGTGTATTTAGAAGGCATTATGCATATTCAAATAACTGAATAAAGCAAATTATTTGATATGGGTCTAAAAATCTGCCTTTCTTGATCTCCAGGAATCAAAGCTCTGTAACTTTCACACACCCTTTTTGATTCTTAGTGCCTCAACACTTTAAAAAGATAGTAAGGAGTTAAAATCTGAAGCTGACAACCTGGAATCACTTGCCTCGCTGCACGGATTCGATCAATATGCATCATCACTCGTTTTACAGCACTGGGACACACTCAGGAGTGGTGGCAGGGAAGTATGATGAAACATCATGAAATGAGGAATGTGCACATGTAATACAGTGCAAGTATAACCAAGAAACAGTAAAGGTGCATGCAGCACAGTTTAATTAAGTAAATGAAAATATTTTACCTTTTCTGTCTGCTCCCTTTGTTTGACTCACTGCCAGACATCAAAATCATCCGTATTGAGATTTGTCTCCTTTCCTCATTGTGTATTAGTATTCCTTGTGTGTTCCCATGTTTAATCTTTAGTGTTTCCTGTTATGTTTTGTACTTCTTGCTCCCTGTGTGTCTGGTTTTGTTTGGCCTCTTGCCCTTGTGTGTTTCTCACCTCTTTGATTGCACCTCATTAGTTTCCCCTGTGTCTCTTTGTCACACCTGTGTCCTGTTACTTGCTTCCCTGTGAGTGTGTTTAGTCTCTTTGTTTCTTCCTGTTTTTGTCAGTTCATTAAATCTATTATGCCTGTGTCTCAAATTGTGCACTTATATGAAATGCACTGTCTACACTATGTATTTATTAGAGCAGTGCATAATTCTTATAGATTGCTGTTGTCCCCAACCAGTCACTGCAGCATTTTACATTTTGGAAGGGGGGATTGCACACCTACTAAGAGGTGTTCTTCTGGTGTTCATTGATCACTGCCATCAACCATTGTTTAATCCATTGTCTTGGGTGACCCTACATTCTTCTTTTCCTGGATGTGTCCTCCTTTTTGGTTGTAAAATAATGTCAAAGGGGGTTTTGTAAAATTCCAGAAAATGTCCGGGTTTTTCTCAGCTTCTTTTTCAGACTGTTGGTATTCATAACTAAGCTGCACTGGGTGACTGACACCAACCTGTCAAGATGTTGAGCATGTGAGAGGCAAGCCCCATATTAAGTTAAAAAAAATTGAGAGAAAAAGTCTAAATTTTGGGAGGAAAAAAAACAAAATTTTGAGATACAATGTAAACATTTTTAATTTTTTTTATTGACTTGTATTTTTCATTCGTTACTGATGGAAATAGGCTAGTTCACATTGTGTAATTTTTTTTTCTTTTTTGTTTTGGTTGTTTTACATAACAGAAAATCTTCAGACAGAGAAGAAGTGCTTCAAATAAATGTATGGGTGATGAAGCTATTTAGTTGCCTCCCCCATTTCCAATATGGGTTCCATCCACAATTTGCTTCAAAACTCTTGCTGGGTCCCAAGTCATGTACTTCTGTATTGTTCAAACTGACAATATGGAAAAATATAGGGCACTTTGATTTCTCAGCTGAATCACCCAAATGGTCAAAAATGCTGAACAGTTCTCACACTTTATGGTCGCTATATTGTATTGACATAGAGGAAGGAGAGGGAATGGATCAAATGATGGCTGTTGGTTGTAATAAACGAATAACAGGAGAACACCTGTGAAATGTTGTGAAATGGGATCATAATCTGTGATAAGTGTGAAGCCCCAGTGTTTGATTTTGGACCACACCACCCTGTACGGTTTCGTGCACTGTTGTAGTGAGTGCAGAGTGTGTACTCAGTGCACTTCATGTAACCAAACTTAGGAAAGTGCACAATTTGAGATAGTCTCTGTTTCAGGGACACTTGATTGTGAATGGGGTGAGAAATGTCCAGGTTTCCACCCTAAACTTTTTGACCATTTGAGTGTAAAAATATGCACTCAAACTAGTAGTATGCAATTTAAGAAACAGCCTCTTTTTTAGTCTGGTTTGCATGTTCCCCTGTGGCTCCCCATGTAGATTTTTTCCAGAGTTCATTTTTATTTTGTGTATTTTTCTGTTTGAAGTAAGTCTCTGTTTAACCTTTTAGTTTGGTTTATTATTTTTTTTTACTATTTTATCCATATTTGGGTCCTCAGAGCTGGCTTGGTTCACTTTTGCATCAAAGCAAAATAAACAGAAATGTAATTATTTTCATTTATTTATCTAATTGCAAATTTGCCAAAATCCATTTCAATTTTAGATGCAGGCAGTGTGAATGGGAAACAATGTCCCAATCAGGATATAAAATCTTAAAGTACTTTTCTTTTCTTTATTTTTTATTTTTCTTTATTTAAAATAAATAAGAACGGACACAGGAGGGACACCATTTTTGTTTACTGAACCAAAACATCATTTTCAGGTCATCAACTTACAATTTTTCCTTTTTTTTTCTTTTTTAAACATATACTTTTTGCTCTTAAAACATAGAAAATACAGACTAGCAAACAGCAACAAAACGAGAAACTAAAGAAAATTTTTCTTTTATTTTTCTTGTTTTACAGTGCAGCTTATCATTTTACTTAAATTGATGGACACGTATGTTCATCCAATCAGCAACAATCCCTGTCAGAGCAGGTACCTTTTATGTCTTCTTCTTTAATCTTTGAATGTTATTTAATTTCATTTTATTGTGTGTCGTCTATTTTTTTATGTCTTTTCTGGTGAGTGTGTTTTACACTTCAGGGCCACTGTAGTTATGCACTGATGACATGTTAGAATTTGTAGGGACTGTTGTCAAACCTAAAACTGAAAATTCCTTATTTTTTTCTGAGCATCAGCACTGAGCTTTAATTGTTCATAGTGTGAAAATGTCTGTGCGCGGTAACAACAGAGAAACGTCTCTTCAGACAAACACCTGGTGTTCATGAAGGAGGCTCAGAGCATATCACACTATCTTTAGGACCCAGAGTGTAATTTCTTCAGCCTTTGTAGTTCTTTGTGTGGAGATGAGGGAGACTGAGACGGGTTTCATGCTTATCACGATTCACATCAAGCATTTTATAAGCGGGGGGTTGTGACCAGGTTCGTTTGAACGCCAAACCAGCTCAATTAACTGCCTGTTTTTCTTTTTCTTTTATTTCTTTCATTTCTTTTTTTTCCTTACACCTCATTGCTCTCCATTTGTCCATCTCTTTGTGTTTTTGGGGGGTACACTGTGCGTTTTGGGTACATTGCCGCTGCTGACTGAATATGAATTATCAGCTTTGTTCTCACGACAGACTTGGACTCATTCAGTCTCCTCAGCACAGGAAAGAGCGGTGATTTATCTGTAACTTTTTCATCTTTAAATATTGCAGCTGCAGCGATTACTTTCTGCACATAAGGTAAGTCTGATTTATTTTTTTATTATTATTATTACAAAGGAAATACATTTTTTTCCCCATCAAATACAATATGAGATGATGGATACCCTGAAATGAGCTGGATTCTTTCTAATTGAAGGAAAACATGTGGGAAAGGCAATTTTTCTTTCCTCTTCATGTTTTAATTCGAGAGACTGAGCCATATCGATCTGAAGCCACAGTATTGGCAGAATGGTGTTAATATGAGGGAGCGCTGAACATGAATATCAGTCTCTGACAGCTGCTGTCACAGCTGCTGCTTCTCCCCGTTTTCATTTCTTCATGTCGTGTCAACTGGAAATAGCTGGTGCATTTAATGGCTGTATGAGACCAGTGGCATTTTAATCTGGTTAAAGGGAGCCTCCATTCATTGCAGCGGCTGTCCTGGTGTGTGTAGGCGTCGATGCAGTCATGTGGAGCAGAGAGAGCGCGTCTCCACTCTTCATCTGTCTGCTGCTGCACACCGTCCTCTGGAAGACCAGGTGAGTCCTTCTCAGTGGGAGACGCCTTGGGAATGAACGACATGTTGGCTGAGCGTCACTATAGCTGTGTCTCTTTGGACAGAACAAAGAGTCCTGTTCATCATCTGAGCTCTAACATACTGGACTGGACTCAATATCTTTGCACACACTGCACTGGAGGAGAGGCGCTTAACCGCGCTGTCTCACATCTGCCCTCCAAAAACAAATAGCAGGTGTGAGAAACTGATGTTGTCTTCTCCAAAATGTATTTGAGTCGAGAATGATTTATTATGAAGGCAAAAAAATGTGCCATTGTTACATCATACAGAGAAAAACCAGTTTGAGAATAATTGATTATTATAAGACTTGAGACAGCTTGATAGCTGCAAATGCAGTTTTCATGCACGAAATAAGGAAAACACATCAGAATCAGGTTTCAGTGGGTTAACCCCAAAAAAGTTAGGAAATGTCACAAAAGAAAGGGACATAATTACGATCAGAAATCATAAATAATTGTATGTGAAAATACACTGCCTGGCCAAAAAAGAGTCGTCACAGGAAAAAAAAAGGTGGAAGAAAAAGCCAATCTTGAGATTTGATTATGTGCCAATGAAAAGTAAATAAGAGAAGTCTTTCTTCCCACAAAGCAACACAAACCCTAATAATGACAGCTGAATGGTTCTCTGAAAAACGAGGGTAAACCTCTGGTCTCTATGAAGCTGACGTGGAGTGTTAGAAGTGCAGTTCATGGAACAGCCACTAGAGTCTCATTACAGAAATACCTGAAACCACATCCAACGCCCGTGCCACAGCAAATACAAACATTTTTACAGTCTAATCACAAAAAAAGAAGGTGATAAATGTCTACTTTCTCTGATGGCACACAGCACAGGAAGGAATTAATTTTTAAAATATTTTTTTGTTACAAGTTACAAGTTAGGCTGAGTCAGTATTTCCATTTCATTTCAAACCCTAATGGGTGGGGTCACCTCTGTGTATTGTACAGTCTGTGGTGGAAACTGATAAGTCCCTACATGTATGCATTTTGTCTATCATTGCAGCTCAGATAAAACAAAAATATGAATACAGCTTTCATGTTGAACAGCTTGCTACCGCAAGCCAGGCTGTGTTCAATGAGCACAGTGAAGTTCAGATTATTTATAGTGTATTAAAGATGTTGGCTGTTGTGAAGAAAGGACACCAGAGTGTAACTGTCACCAAACACTTTGTAATTTAAAGATTCTACTTCAAACAAAATTGTGAAAATATGAAAGTGATTCATGTCTATAAAGATTTCCTAAACTAGCTTAGAATAAACTGTACTCATAAAGCTGTTAGAGCTTGATGTGAAGCCATATCTGAATTTATGTCCCATAAATTTCCAGTTGAGGTAACATTTGCATATTCCGTTGTGTTTTCTGCATGAAGATCCTTTGACTTGCAGATATTGTAGGTCGTCATGTGACAGAGAGACGATGAATATGGATATTGTGCTTGTGTGGGCATGCAGAGGCCTGTCTGTGAGGCGATAAGTGGGACTGAATACCCAGAGCCCACACGAGGGAGAAAGCCCTCTCTAAACCAAGAATGAAAAGTTTAATATTCTAAGCATCTCATTTATTATCAGGTGATAGGAGTCTTAACTTCATTAAATAAAAGGTGCTAAATGTGTGACTTGAAAAGGGGGTATTTTGCTGCCCTGTATTTTAAACATCACGGTCAAGTAACAATGCTAGATGTTCATTCTTAACATGCAAGTTCTGAGACAACCATGTACACACGTTCACACGTTGTAGATCCCTAAGCAAGTCTATGATTTGCTCAAAATGGTTTGTTCCATAAAGTAGAACGAGATCATCACAAGATCTGGAGAACTGCTGTGATGATCAGACTGGATGCTGTCAAGGAAAGATTAGAACAAAGTTTTATAAATAATAAATGAAGCTCTATTATAGAAATCTAATGTAGAAGCATCAATAAATTATGATTGAAATGATTAGACTGTGAGACAAGATGATCTATATGATGGCCAAAGGATTTCAACTCTGCACTAATGCTCTGCTCTTACATAGCATTAGTCCCTGTGAGATGTGATGTTTCTTATTTTAGTTTCTTATTTGGTTAGTTCAGTAGTTTATGACTAAATTTTTGAAAAAGAAATGTTGGAGAGACATTCATCCTAAGGGAAAGGGGTCAACAAAGTGCTTAACCACAGAGCTCAGCAGGGCAGAGACATAAAAACTGTCTTTCACATTCTTTCCCCATTTAATCAATCAAACTTGATCCAATAATCCATCATTCTTGTAATCACTTAAAGTAACAGCCTGGCCACATGCCTTAAACTGGTACAACATTTAGTAGTATTTTCCAGCTATTAATGATCTGTGCTTGAAAGAAGAACGAGGTTTTAGTTAAACACATTTGATACATTTGCAGGACAAAATCAAGTCTGATGATACCACTGATGCACAGGTTACAAGGACTACGACAGGCCATCAATACCAGCACTTTCCTTATCGATATGAAAAAGAAATGTATCTTTGTACCCTTTGGTATTGAAATGTACAGCTTTAAAAATAAAAAAATTCATGGTACCAAGTATTTGTTCTCTTCTGGGCAGATAAGAGTCTCTGAGTATGAGTCGAGTTAAATGTCAAATGAGTCCACACAGTCCGGGTTGCTAAAGCGGTCTTTGTCATCCTGTGCCTGCTCTCTAGATCTGTGAACGCTGATGCCACATCTGATCCCGTCAAAACAAACATCACCCTGTTCACACGGATACTGGACAGACTGCTGGATGGATATGACAATCGTCTCAGGCCAGGCCTCGGGGGTAAGAAAGTTGTTTTTCATCATTTGATTTTCAGATCTTTGTCTTTTCAAGGAATACTTAAGATTTTGAAAGCTGGTCACAAAAAGGCTGTAGTTCCCACACAAAAGATATGTTTCGACCTTTACTCTTGCTTGGGAGTTTTCACACACACAGTGGCCCAGTGTAAGAGGGTTTGTCCACCGACAATGATCTGGTAAAGTCCACCTCTTCGTTTTAGTTCTTGTTTTTAGTTTACAGCTGCACACTTTACAAAAATTGGCATTCAGGACATGGAATTTTGTCATGCCTCACTTCGAAGCATGATTCTCCTTTGCAGATGTTTAATGGTTTTGTGTTGGATTATTTATGCCTCATTTATGTTTTTGGAGGGTGTTTGATGCCAGTGAAGTTGTTTTGGGTTTTTGCAGCATAATTTCTCATGAGAAGTGTCCTTCTTTTGTTGTTTGCTTTTGGCTTTGGTATATGCTTTTAAAGACATGAAATTTCTTCATAAGCAGCTGGTTTTTTTCTCATAGACTATAAAACATGGATGTGGTCTCAGTGAAAGCTGTTGACAGTGGGGGGGCCACACTGCAGGCTCAACCCAGCTTTGTTTGAGTAAGGATGAGGCAAAGACCTCCTCACAGACAGCAAAGGGTGCTCGCTTCACTACTGTGTGCATTAAGGACAAAAAGGCGTGTGATTGATTCATTTTGGACCTTAAAACCACAGTTTTTGTTTACGCTTTTTTAAATTAATTCATTCCAAAGGGAGGTCATTCATATGAGATTCATAAGCACCATGATGTGATCAGATTGTTTTTACTTCTGACTCTGTGGAGCAAGTTTATAAAACCATTTTTCCTTTGGCCACAGTCCCTGATAGAGCATCCTTTTTCATTCCAAACTCTCCCACAATCCTCCACACACACTACATCTCATTTCCAGTTGGCCTCTTACCCCAAAGCCGAGCTGGTCTCTTGGGAGTTTTTGCCATTTGAAATTCAAATTCCCGGGGCCATCAGCCCATAGCTGCCATATGGGGAACAGACCTCTCTTAGCTTGGCAGGGCTCGGACGATACAACTGGACTTACACTCCATGCTTCATATAGTTTAAATTTATATCTAGCAATAAACAGTAGCTGAAGCACACGTCACATTTTAAGAAACAGTAAAAATAATGGCCGGCTATCATTCATAGGGCACTGTATTTTAAATTTAATTTATGTATTTGGACAATAAAATCTGTCTTGATCTTCTGATGTGGCTGAGGCATTCAACACTATAAAAAATACATTTCAAAGATGATTTTTTTTTTTTTAATTTATCTGTTTTTCTTCATAAAATGCATGATCCAAATGTTCTCTTCTAGTCACCAGGTTTTGAGAGATTAAAAAAATAATTAATGAAAACAACATAAGCGGACTAAACCAACATATTAACCGGCTTTTCCCAACATTTGTACATCCTTTGATCTATTTTGAGTGTAAAAGCAATCCCTGAGCCCTTGTATGATGCACTTTTTCTCATTCGCATTTATATCTCCTCACACATGCATATTCTTTGAATATGGTTCACCAGCCTGTACAGTTTTTATCCTATGAATCAGATTACATGAAAAGTGTTATGTTTGTGACTGCTGTTGCTGAATAAATGACCTCGAGGTATTGTCATACTCCTATAAATAGATACCCAAATGTCCCCAGGCATGGAAAGCATTAAGATTCAGTAGCCATCCTCTAAAAATGAGTTTATACTCACCATGATTACTGCTGGAAAGAAATAAGATGATTTAAAAGAAATTGCAGACAGGATGAAGTGAATCATTCTTATTCACTGATCATAAATGGGATCATTAACTTGAAGTTACTAAGTGAAGAAGATTGCCAATTTTTATTTTAAATGTGCTGTGGCAGGTTTCTTATGAGCAGCATGTTTGAGGGCAGGATCAGCAAAGAGACACACCACCTCATCTTAAGAGTGCACCGACAATTTGTTATGAATGTTAAACACAGTTGCTTTAAAGCAGCTTCAAAGGGCTTAATCTTAAAGCTGCCCTTTAAAATTGTTCCTCATATTTTAGACAAAGAAACCTCAGCCTGCCCTAACATCATGATGGGCTGTCCACTGTTAATGTGTGAAAACAGTTCATAGGGCATTAAAGCTCTCCCTGTATTTGGTGTGAAATGTTTGCTTTGTGGTGCAGGGTGTAAAACATGAAAGGTTTTACCAAGCATGAGAGATGGAGCTTCAGTAATAAGTGAAGGAGACGGGGTGTGGAGAAAGCAAATGAGCCTGATGCACTGATGCAGAAGTGCATCTCTTGAATAGGAAGCATGGGAGCTTTTCTCGCCATATCTGTCACACCAGTATGAACATTTATAATACATTTTAAACCCTTAATGTCACATTGTATTAGCTTATTTCTCTCTGATGCTCAGTTTTAATTTTGCAAGATTCATGAATTTGCCTAAAATGGTTTGGGGTTTGTGGGGCGGAAGAACTACAGCCCCATGACTATTAAAGGGTTGAGGATATCGCTTTGACTTGACTCCACACACTTTTCCCTTTGTCCAAGCTCCAATGTCACTTTGGGAAGTGGAACAAAGCATTTTACCTTTGCTTCAAACGAGGATGGGATAGTTTATTTCAACCAACAGAGCCCACCACCCATTTACAGATTTACTTAAAAACCACAGTAAAATTTTAATCCATCCATCAATTCTTCTGATTTTCCCATTGCTGGTTGCTGGAGTCTGTCCCAGCTGGTCACAAAGCTGCTCATACTTTACAGGTCACCAACTCATCAGAGAGCTGACACCCTGAGACAGACAACCTTTCACACTCACACCTTCGGGCAATTGATGGTCACTGATCAAACAGATGAGCATGTTTTTGGACCTACATGTTTATAGGGAGAACATGCAAACTTTGCACAAACCAGCCTGGGAATCAAACCAGGAACCTTTCAGGGTCACAGCTCTATAACCACTACACCGCTGTGTGACCCACAGTATCTGTAAAGGTAGAGGTAAATGTCCACTAACAAACAATTCCTCTCTGGAAAATGATTCAGTTCCAAAAAAAAAAAATCAGAGACCAACAGAAAGCTGTTTATTTTTTCATCAAATTGAATAAAAAACTGAAAATAATAAATAAAAACAACATCTGCGGGCCTGCAACACTTTTCATTAAGCATCATATTTTGGATTTTGTATGGATTTCTAAAGCATCCCTGTAAAAACATCCGTTTTCTTCTTTTCATGTGGTTCTACTTCTTGGAAAAAAAAGCAAAGATATGACAGACTTTAAAACTTTTCACATCCCCTTTTCTTTGTATTTCTTGTCTCTTCAGATAGGATCACTGAGGTGAAGACAAACATCTATGTCACCAGCTTTGGACCAGTTTCAGACACTGACATGGTGAGAGCACAAATACGTCATTTATTTGTCTCATGGGTTTTTTCCTCCACCTCTTTGTTTATGTAAATCTCAACTATTCATTTAACACAAGCCTCTGCCTAGTGGTTCTAGTATGAATTCACAGTCACCCTAGCCCACAAAACATTTTCTAGAGACAATTTTGACACTTTGTCAATATTTGTGATCCACTCAGCATTCACAGTATGTAGATTGGATTGGATTGGAAATTTTTAGTGTCCCCAAGGAGCATTTTGATTTGTAACGGGTCACCAGAAGGATCATACACAACACAGATGACTAACATAACAACAAGCACAATTCAGTACACATAGTTTTCAATACGCAACATTACTAGATAACTTCATTTTTATGCCATGAGACACACGGTCTGACAATCCTCATCAAAGGTACAATGGCAACAAACCTACAGCTTGTTTAACACCATACGCATGACCCAGTTCATTTTCCAAAGATCGACTATGGTCACAAAACTAAAACAACATGAAACATGAAACTCACATTTATCTTATTTTTTAAACTGAAACTTTTCTAAACTGCTGCACGGCCTCCACAAGCTTTTCCCCCATCCCAAGAGCAGCAGGCAAAGGTACAAGCTGGATTGCCCCAACACATCCAGCTGCTGCTCTTGTAAAACCCTGTGTGCTCGAAACCAGTCTCTGGAAGAGAGAGAGAAAAAAAAGGTTATGTGAAGCAGAATGACTCTCCACTTTTTGTCTGAATAACCCATAGAAAGAGCATCGCTCTTGGCTGAGCAGCACAGTCCCGGCACTCTCTAGTTTCCTTTTTTCTTCACATCCTCTTTATTTAAAGAGGCAATTTTAGCGTCAAACACCAGAAAACACCTCATCAAGGCTAATTCTACAGTAAAGCTGTCTAATTCCTTCTGACTTATTTGTAACATTACTGAGCACCTTTTACCAAACAAAGACAGAGCCTTCCTTCCTAAACAAAGTGCTTTAAAAGAGGGGGTGTTATGCCCCCTATTTTAGATATGGATATAAAGTGTCAATTCTGGATGTTTGCACTAAATAGGATTCTAAAACCTGTACATTTTTACATGTTGTACAAGCCTCTAAATATATCTTTGAATTGTTAAAAACATTCATTTATAACAATGAGCACGGGATCCTTCTCAGACTTGTGAAATGATGAAGCCAAAACAAAAGCATATCTTAATTGGTTAACACAGCTGATAGGAATAATAAAACTCATCAAAACTGCAGCTTCACTTTCTATAATACACGTGGGAGCTTTTTTTGCAGTATTAAAAGAAAGGAAATGAAATCATGGTCATGTTTCAGGCATGTTTTCCATATTTGTTACTCAAACAGTTTGACTTCTGAATCGTTTTATTTATTTCTTTTGGGTGGATTATCAAAGAATTTTAAAAAATTACTTAGCATATTTAAAATTTACCAAGAAAAATGTGAATTAAAACATGTTAACATCCAATCATACACCATAAACTTCTCTGTTTCTCCTCTCTACATGAAGGAATACACCATAGATGTTTTTTTCCGGCAAACATGGAAGGATGAGAGGTTGACATTTCGGGGTCCAATGAATATTTTGCCTCTCAACAACCTGATGGCAAGTAAAATCTGGACTCCAGACACTTTCTTCCACAACGGGAAGAAGTCAGTGGCTCATAACATGACCATGCCGAATAAGCTGCTGAGGATCCAGGATGACGGGACGCTGCTGTACACCATGAGGTAATTTGAACCTCTGAAATGTGTTGGAAAGTTATAGGTACTTATGGTAAACCAACTCTAAAATATTTATTAGTTTATTTGCTAAAGGTTGGGCTGGCAGCACTGTCAATACACTGACTGTCTGGGGAATATTCTGGTAGCATTAGAAACATCACTTCCAATTAAACTGCAGCCTTGAGTATTTAGTGGGCAGACAGCTCACTTATTTTTTACTCTTTCCTTCTGTTTCTTCCAACCAGGACATTTGGCATCTCAAGTGTAAATATAAACATAATATTTCACACAAATAATGTGTTGACAAACCTCTTGAACTGGCTTTGTAAGCGAATAGTCCTGATGGTCAAGCTACACCAGCTGTCTGTGGTTTTAAACTTTAAATGTCAGATCAGTTGTACTTGATTCAACAAAAATATGCATAGCAAAATGTGCACACTGGGAATTATGAAGGGAACAACTCAGATTTTCTCATAAGTAGCAAAACTCTGACTTTTTGGGGTCAAGGCGTGGCTGAAACAAAGTTATGGCACAATGAGCTACATCACATAATGAGACTGTCTCCCACAGTCCAGCTACATTTGATTTATAAAATAATCAGCCAATACTGCAGCAAAAATATCACCATCAAAGAGCTATAAATAGTCCTTAAAGGCCAGCAAAACTTTCAATAAATCTTATTCAAACATAAAGACAGAGTGATGTTGCTGATTTTAAGTGTGAAAAATTGAGGGCTCAGAACTAAATGAGGACTGTTGCAAAAAGTTAAAAAAAAAGAAAAAAAAAATGAGAATAAATTTGCTGTTTAAAAAGCCAAACACGTTTTTAATTACAAACCCTCTAAGTCAAAGTCATTCAGTAGACTTTATTACAGACAAGACTTGAAGGTCGTTGAAAAAAAATTGGGGAGAATTTTTTTACTATCCCATATTAATATCATACCAAATGGCCCTTGAGGTAAAAAAAAAAAAAAAGAAAAAAATCTGCTGTCTTTAAAACAGTGAAAGGGGTTAAGTATGCTGTTTTGGTTTTATTTGGTTTCTTTCTTTCTTCGTTTTTTTCTTTTTTTACAGCATCATATTTACTTCTAAAAATCTGTTGCTCTCAAAATTATTTCTAATAAGGAAATGTCCTGCATAGTGCATGAAGCTTGAGGGCTTTTCATTAATATTATTTTTATTTTAAACTGTGTTGTTTCCTTTTCATGTGTTTGCAAAGTCTCCTTAATTCTTTGTGAATTACATGCAGGTTAACTGTGCATGCAGAGTGTCCAATGCATCTGGAGGATTTCCCTATGGACTTCCATTCCTGTCCGCTAAAATTTGGCAGCTGTGAGTCACTCTCATGATGGTTACTTTGCAACGTCAACACAGCAGTTTTGAATTAGCATGGCTTATTATACATGGATCAGTGAACTCTGCTGTCATGTGCTTTTGTTAAGCAAAGAAGTGGAGCATGATTAAGTCTGAAATGCACATACTTTTTATTGATTTCTGTTGTTGCTGATATGTAATCTCTTGGCTTATCATTAAATTGGGCATGCACACTCCTGAATTACACATTTAGTGGGTATATGATTGATTTAAAACAATATGGTTAAGTTTAAACAACATCTTTTACAGTATTTCTCATGAAGGACAGAAACCTCTGAGAAATTCTTGCTGTTGTTTTTGTATTTTCTAGAAACCCAGCATCAAACGTGTTGTTGTTCATGGCCTCCTCATTTAGGTCACAGAAAATGATCAAGAGCTGTTGCTGCCCCAGATTTATCCCCGATGGGTTTATACATTTCTCTTTTTCAGATGCTTACACAATCTCTGAGGTGACGTATGCCTGGACTCTAAATGCCTCAGACTCTGTGGTTGTGGAAGGGGAAAGCTCCCGCCTGAACCAGTACGACCTGCTCGGACAAACAGTCGGACAAGAGACCATCAAATCAAGCACAGGTAAAAAAGGGAATTAACAACTAGAAACACTGACAGATTAATCCCAGTGGCTAACACTTCTGTGAACACATGGTCATGCAAAGTTGAAACCCTGCAGGAAGAGACCGACTCTTATTCACCAGTACCCATAAATTAAACTCAATCTTGATCAGGACTTTTTTAGCTACCAGCTACAATGTACATATGTTGACAGGAAAAGATGATTGGAAGAGGATTTCACAGACTCGAAAATAATGCATTTATGCTGAAAGAAGTAACAGTCTCTCAGATGAGATGGTGGAGCTTCTTTGCTAATACGAATCTCACCAGTCCAATCATGTGTCAAATTAGCATTAAAAAATAAACAAATAAATAAATTCATCCAAGTAAAAATTGACTTCTTTAACATTCTGTATAGGTGCAGAAAAGCTGATTGATGCCAAAATGACTTTTGATTGATTTAATCCCCTCTGTTGTCATTTTGAGCTTCAGTTAGGAAAAAACAAAATGCCATGTCAGGGGCATGTTAATTGTCATCTTTACATCATTATCATTCAGTAAATGTTTTAGAAGCAACAAGACCTGTTTCTGGAGCTTTGGAAGTGAAGTTTGGTTGTAAGGGATGCACAATGTAATTTGCCATTGTCTTGCTGAAATAAGGTCTTCTCTAAAAAAAAAAAAAATGTCATCCCCTGAATGGCAGCACATGTTGCTCTAAAACCTGAATATATTACTCATTATCATGGGGCCTTCCTGGATGTAAAGAGATCTACCCATGCCATGAGTAGTTACGCACCACCATATCATCAAGAAAGGTGGATTTCATTGATCCGTACATGATCATCTGGGTTTTCTTACTCCTCATAGAAACATAGAAACTGTTTCTGCTAATTTTGCAATTAAATCTATGGGTAGTGATAATGTAAAAACAAAAACAGTACATGAAAATTCCTTTTGTGCATCCTGTCACATATCACTATTTGTCAAACCTTGCAGCCATTAAAGAATAATCACAGTATACAACTGACCAAATTAAACGTGGTATCTCCTTAGCTTTTGAGGCTTGTTGATAAGCATCAGAATTAATGTTAGTGTCTTCCATTAATGCTCAAAAGCTCCCCACAAGAGGATAAACTTGCAAAATATATTTTTTTTCACAAATGAGTTGGTAATGTTCTGCAAAAGGGAAACAACAGATGCTCCTTTATTCCCCCTTCAGTGACTGAACACTTCCTAAGTCACTCCTGAACTCAGATACGGGCTGGTTTTTATTCACACCAGAAAACTCAGAGAAAAAAAAGACTTTATCTGCTGCACCATAATCCCCTCAGGTATCAACCACCAGTACGGAGTATTTTCCCTCTGCCTTGCATCACCGCCATTGAGTGAGGATATCCTTTCATCCTCTGAATGTTTTTATCTAGGTTAAGTGTTGTATGATGTCTCAGTACAAGCCGAACGCCTGCCAGTGACTGTTCCTCTTGTTTAAGTAGTTACTCTCTGTTATCTGATTGGCTGAGTTAAGATAAATCATTCATTGCTAGTGTGTAAGCGTTTGGTGAGGCGTACTTGTAATCTAGGTCATTTGGCTCGAGTGAGTGTGCTCTCAGGCTTCACAGGAACAGACATCTTGCATAAACCTCTGAAAATAATAACACACACAAAAATCCTTCTATTCAGCCACACGTTTACATGTCACACCGTCATGTTTGTAACTTAAAAGCATTTGGAAATGCTGTACTTGTTTCTACGAATCTCCCGTTGTTTTCTTTGCTCATGAAACTTATTTCTCATGTGTGAGCTGAGCTTGCATAACACAGAAAACCTCATGAATTACTAGAACTGGATATGCTGTTTTAAAACACGGCAGTGTGTTGTGTTTCAGCAGTAACCTCAACAGAACAAAGATTATGGTTTGCACATACAGAAATTTATTTTGTATAATTGAGATGAGTCCTCAAGCTTCACCCATTCCTAAAACACTTTTTTTTCACTGTTCTTATGAAAAAGTCCTGCCATCATACACCAAAGATGCTTTTGAATAGTTCTGTGTGCAGATAAATGTAGAATTAATTGAAGACTTCAACATGAGCACACAAAGCCAGAGAAGTGGTGAGAGCGTGGATTCAGTATGAAGACCATTGAAGACCATTGAAGACCACAGAAGGACGTATTACACATGTGTTGAGTGTTCTCTTCAGCCGGCTGTGAATGTAAACAGCTTTCTGTAAGCCAAACACAGAGAGTCAAATTTAAACTATTCAGCAAGATGTACAATTGTGCCTGAAAGTTTACACCCCCCCCCCCAAGTTTGGAACAGGGTCATTTTTGAAGTTTCTGTTGTCATTTTGATTTAAAAAGAGTGAAGTATTTTTTATTCAATAAATTTCTTCATCCAACCTCTAACCATGAGTGATAAAAAGGTTTTTGTGTTACCTTTCATGTTTTCTGTGAAAAGGCCAAAAAATCAGAAATTCTGTGTGTACACTTTTAGGCACAACTGTATTTGCCCTTGTGCCACTGAATAATAATGAAGAACAGCAACATTTCTGTCCAAAGAGGGCTGGCCAATCAGAGAAAAAGGAGGTTTGTGGAAGTAAGCCTTAAAGAGACACCAGCTACACGCGTCTCTGACAAAGCTTGAGATGAGAGTTTTCTAAAATACAATGTGAGGGGGAAAATGGATTATTTTATAGCTTTAAATCATTCAGAGTTACTGCAATGGTACCAAGGTGACAGTATAAAGCTTTAAAAAAAAGCACAGTGCCCCCTCTTGAACTATGGGGTATTAAAAATATGACATGTTTAGGTTTGTGTTTTGTTTTTGTTGGTTCGTGGTTTTCGATTTTATGTTTTTTTTAAATGGTTGATTCCATTGATTATTCAATAGCAAAACAATGTGGAATCTTAAAATTGATTCATTATTTCAAGACTATATAGGAAGAAATACACAAGAAACATTATGACTATATGCAGTAAGAATCATCTAAAACTCTCCGTCCTCTGAGTGACAATGTTTGCTCCTATTAATCATATTCAGACACATTTCTCAGCCCCCCCCCCGTAACAGAGGCGTTTGGGCTCCCAGATAAAAGAGGTGTAGAGGTTTGTGGGGGATTAAATATGAGGGTGTGAGTGTATTTTTAGATGTGTCTGTTTGGGTGTGTGATGAAACCAATCTAAATAATTATCACATAACTGCTGGTTGAGCAGACAACACATCAACAGCGCTGGAAAAATAGGGAACAAGAACTCTTTTGGGATTAGCTTCCCTTCCCCCTCCACAGCTGAAAAGGACTCCCCTTTTGCCAAGTGGCAGTGTGTATCAAGGCCTTTATATCTGAATCGCAGCAAATGAGCTATGTTTCTCAGCTCAGTTGCCATGGGTAACACATTTTTTTCCTCCCATGTCTAATCTTGGCTTCTCTCATCTTCTCTTCCACCATTTGGAAGCTCTGCCTGCTTCTGCTGCGACTGGCAATGAATGTTTCACAGCTTATTCAGCTATCAGGCTTCTCTTGCTGCTAGAAAACTATGTAGTCTCTTTTTCATGGTGCATTCACTGATTATTTGATCCTGAATCTACATTGAGCACAAGATCAGATTGTGTTTCAGATGTGCTTTGGCTGAAAGCAAGAGCAGTGACTTCAACAGCATCGTCTCTTTACTTATACACTAACCATCAACTGACTCCAGTTTTTGGAGTTACATGGAGTATGATAATGATGACATCAAACACTGAATCAGTCCATCCAAATCCAAAACACTGAATTTTCTAAGAACAACACAACGGGGAGAGCTTCAATCAATCAATCAAATTTTGTTTTTAAAGAGCCAAATCATGGCAAACTTTTTCTCAAGACACTTACCTGAAAAAGAAACACAAGTTAACATAATAAAACGTGGTTGAAGAAAGAGCGACATAATGAAAGAAACTAAGCAGACTGATGGTCCTGATCTGTTTTCTGCTCTATACACTCTCATTAAAGGAGTAAAAGCCCACCAAAAAATGGAAAAAAACAAAAAACAAAATAGCAATTAGGTAGCATTTGAAGATAAGCGGAGATTATAAAAACTTAACTAAAATAATGAGATGTGAGAGTGACAGGTCTTACACAGCTAATATGACTTCCACCATAAATGATTTAATTGGATATTTTTGTATTGATGAAAGTCAAGAAACTCAAATATCAAAGGTCCGTGTGATGGCACTGTTCAAAAACCCTGATTTTTTTTTCTCAACAGGTGAATACACAGTGATGACAGCTCATTTCCATCTGAAGAGAAAGATCGGATACTTTGTCATCCAGACTTACCTCCCCTGCATCATGACAGTCATCCTGTCTCAAGTGTCTTTCTGGCTCAACAGAGAATCAGTGCCAGCTCGGACTGTGTTTGGTAAGTGTCTGCCTTCCTTACTCACACAAAGATAAGTGTCAAATAGACAAAACATCACACCCCTAATGAAATACCTAAAGAAATTCAGACTTATAAAGACTGCATGTGAAGAAAGCTGACCTATAACAGCAAAACTAGTTTTCTCAAACAAATTAGACAAGAATCAAGAATTGCCTTTCGCCTGACACCGCAAACAAAGCTGCTCTGCATTCAAGACATTACAAAATGTCAGCGTTTTTATGAGTAGGGCAGATAAACATTAACCTTGCACAATAAAGACAGAGGACAGTCATACTAATTCTGGACACATAAAATAGTCATTGACAATCTTTGTGAAGAGCTTCAGCTGAGTGCCAACCTTTTCTAATGATTTGTTTTATTTGTTTTCAATGTGTCCAGGTGTAACCACTGTCCTCACAATGACAACACTGAGTATAAGTGCAAGGAACTCACTTCCCAAGGTCGCCTACGCCACCGCCATGGACTGGTTCATCGCTGTCTGCTACGCCTTTGTCTTCTCCGCTCTGATTGAGTTCGCCACCGTCAACTATTTCACAAAGCGCGGCTGGGCGTGGGATGGGAAAAGTGTTGTGATAGACAAGGTAACTGGGATAAAACATGGCTTTCCTAAAAGATTAAAAGATTTCACAGGTTATTTGTAAATGTTGGTTGGTTGGAGGCTAGAAGGATTTTGGAGGCAGAGGAAAGATGCTGTAGTGGCTATAACAACGAAAGGAGCTTAATGACACGTCAAAAGCAAAACAGGTTGACCACAATGACGAAAGCTGATCCTCAGAGGTGTTTGAGGTTTAATACAACTACTACAACTTATAATGATAATAACAATGATAATAATGAATTTTATTAGTATAGCACTTTTCAAAATTCTCAAAGACACTTTACAGATCACATGTATATAGGACACAGTAAAAATCAAACAAACAGCCACACTAACAAAAAAAAAAGCAAAAACCCACAACACACAACAAAACATGGTAAAGCAGTGATGTGATCAACAGGTAAAAGCATTTCTATTTGTAGCTGTGGAAAAAGCATCTTTGTCAAATTGTTACACACTTTACGTGACTTTGATTATGATGAGGTTAAAGGTGCTGATTTGTCATCAGAGGCTCTTCTTATTTGTTCATATGCACAATAAACTTTTAGAATATGATATAAACCATGTTTTAGGCATTTCCATGATTATTTTTTAACTTAAACCTTTTGGTCTCTTGACAGAATAAAGAGAGGGCGTCCATGGTCAAGAAAAATAACGCCTACGCTGTGGCAGTGGCCAACTACGCACCAAACATCACCAAGGACTCGAGCACACTTCCAACAATGGCTAAAGGAGGAACTTTGGATTCTAACAAGGCCAAAGACGGCAAAGCTCAAGAGAGCAAAAAGACGTTCAACAGCGTCAGTAAGATTGACAGGATGTCGAGGGTTTTGTTTCCTGTTCTCTTTGGCAGTTTCAACCTTGTGTACTGGGCAACGTACCTGAACAGAGAACCTGTGATCAAAGATATGGTCCCCTCAAACTAGACGCCGGCTTCAGTGAGGACTGAGAGATGCACCAAATACCTCCGGCAACTGTGTACACAAACCTTTTTCAGAGTGTGATCCTGGATTGAAGTGTGATCTTTTATCTTCCTGTTTTTTACACCGTCTCCGGCACATTTCAGAGAGCCTGGCTTTTGTAAATGTTTCTGAATATTTATAATCATGGTTTCATAGTGACTTATTATGTGATCACTTAACTGAGTGTGTATTTTCAATGGAAGAGTGTTTACAGTTACAGTATGTGGCCACTGTACATAATCATTAAAGCAAATTTTTTATTTAACATTTCTCCCAAATATGTTCAGTTTTCCATCTGATTCCCATTCTTCTGATCTTGATTATTATCACCCTTTTCTCTGTTAAAGTGAGAGTGAGAAAAAAGATGAGGCCGCACAGTTAGCTGAAACAAAGCCTACATACCTTGTTTTTAGGTTTTCAGTTCAGTTTGATGCTGCAAGCTTGGACTGTCTTGAGGTTTATACAGGAACAGAAAGAGATAATGAAGTAAAAAACCTTTTGATCCTAAAAATCATCCTTTACTTAATGGTTCTGTGAGGACTTCATTAATGATCTTTAGTCTCACTTTTGTCAATTTGCTTGTTTATAATTCACATTTTAAAATGAAATTATCAGCACCTAAGTTGGTTATTTCTAAGTGCTGTTTCTCAGTATCTGTTGACAGGTCCAATCTTCATAAATCCCTTTACCACTCACAGACTGAAAGTCACTTTGATGACACTATGCTGCTGGCAAAGCAGTGAGAAGTGAGATGACCAAGTGAGAAGCAAGATGTCCTTTTTCTTGGAGAAAACAATTTCTTGTACTTATGTTTGACTAACAACTCAGAGAAAAAGCAGGTCAGAGCAGAAAAAAGCTAAACAGGAGAGAAACAAAGCATGGGCTAAAACGTGCACTAAGCTGTTTGAGATAATGTTCATTCTAACCCACATGTAGCAGTTATAATAGAGTGGTCTGCTCACACTTGAGTGTCTATCACTTCCAATCAAAAGATCATAAAAGATTCAACAAAGTAAAGACAACTCGCCACGGACCCGACAACCCTCAGGAGACCCAGAGGAAGAAACTTTCTGATAAAAAATGACTCAAACGCTCATCAGAGAAAGGTGAGTGTTAAGACTGAGTCAACCTTTCAGACATAATTAAAATGTGATTTTAACTCAAATAAAACAGGAAAATGGCATTTGTATGAAACTTGGAATATGAAGGCAGACAATTGATTTATCCATCCATTCATTACCCCATACGGGCCAACAGTCTAAACAAATTGACCAAGACCTTTTTCTAACCAGCAACTAGTGATGGGAACGTCATCCCTTTGCGGACGGCAGATTCTTTTGTCATGACTCCCAAAGAACAGACAACTTTTTTGGTTCCCAATTTTTTTTTCCATCTGTAGCCTCAAATTTTGGCCTAACCTGACAAATATGAATTATTTGTGTAATCATAAACCTTTTTCTCAATACACAAGAAGCCTCATTTTGTGCATTCGTTCTGACACAAAAGCAAGTATAATTTTTTTTTTTCAAAAATAAAAATAAAAAAGCAAATGGACAGCTTGCAGTAACAGCATGAGTAAACAACCCTCTAGTTTCTTTCAGCTTGCTGTTTCCAGTATCTGTTAGCTATCTGACAAAGATATGAATTGCTCTGATAACGCTGAAAGGTGTCCCAAAAACTGGTGCATTGAACTAACTGTATTTCCCCTTTTATATTCTCAGAACTTAAATCTGATTCTATCTGGAGTCTGCTCAAATTCAGAAGAGCTTCTCTGAGTTTCCAATGGGTCCGCAGTCTTCTTTGTAACTCACCCGCAGGAGAAAATTACTTCCAGCAAACCAGCCAGACTACATCACATGCGTGGGTAAACTTGAAGGACACGTTCCTCAAAGGAAGGGCTTGTTCACAAACTCTACAGATCACCATCTCATCTCTGTAACCATCTTTTGTCATTTAACTTAGATTCTCTTTAGATAATCTATAGATTCTCATCAAATGATTGATTTACTGGATAAAGACAAGTAGCTAGACAGTCATACCTGCAACCAAGATGTTAGTGACTGTGGGCCCGAGGGTGTCTTCTATACCATCCAGCCAAGGAGCTTGACCCTATTTCTTACTTATTTTGTATTATTGGTGGTGTGATGATAGAAAAATATCATACCAGAGGAAGGTAATGTTTATGAACCATTCCCTAAAAAGCCATTCCTGAAATCAGCTTTTCTCTTGAATTTGCCCAACTGAATTCTTATCATTAAGAATACAGTTATTTCCTGATAACAATTTTTCCTGATAAGTTATGATTTGAAATGTATGTCTTTATATTAATATTTTTTCCAACATCTTTTTCTTTATATGTCATACAAAATAAATATTTACATGACGGACACTTGAACTTATATGTTGTTGTTTTTTTCATTTAAAACACATTATCACATTTCTTCTGTGCTGTGCTTTGATATTATTTTTGTTCATTTTCCTCCTTTTGACTATCTATTCATGAATATACTGTATACTGACAACATTTCTGTCAGTCATGTCATGCTAAGGCCAGTTTTAAACTCACATCAGCCCAGTTTACAGCCATGGGACTGTGAATAAAGCAGCTCAGTTGGAAATCTTGGACAGGAAAGAATGCTGTCGAGTAATCAGTCTACGCTGCCATAAACTATCATGGTCTGTGCACTGGTACAAACCCACAAAAGCCCTGTGGCAATAAACTTTAATACAAAGTAACAAAGGCTGATCTCTCCATCCCTCACAGCACACAGAACCCGTTATGACTTCCATTTCCTCAATACATGGCTATCTCTTTTTATCCCCTTAGGGCCTGTAGGCTAACAGGGATGGCTCTGGTGTCTTCACTTTGACTGGGAGCTGAAACCCCTGAATGCTGTTTAAGGTTGTTTTTTTTTTTTTAAATATCGATAACCTTCCAATGTTTTAAGAAGTCAGTTTCTATAAAATAACACGAAACAAACAGACAAATATGGTGGGGATGTGTTTTGGTTATCCTGACTGAACTAGCCTGAATAAAAAGCTCAGGCTGACTGGACTGAACTTTTTGAGTATGAATGCTTTGTGTCAACAGGATTTTGCTCTTAATTTTGGGGCCCCCTCCACCTGAGCCCAAACCAACCCACACAGATTTATTAATAACAGCACCTCCAATATGCAATGGATAATTAAAGCTTTTAATAACTGTAATTTTGAGTCACACATCAAACTGGAGTCAAATAATAAGGCAGGCTGACGTCTTATAGATCTAAAAAGAAGAAGGAGAAGAAGAAAACGGACTGAGAGTAAGAAAACATTGACAATGAAAGTGAAAAAAAAATATCTGTTTCAGGCAGTAGTCAGCTCATTTCATTTAAGTAGGCTAAACCTATGACATCAAACAAATATATAGTGTAGAGAGATCATTAAATTTCTGTTAGACTACAAACTAAAAGGAGGAACTTCGAAAAGAAAAAAAAAAAAAAGCAGTTTGTTCATCCTGTTAGTGTCTATATATTACCTTGCCTATAATGCTAGAAAAAAAAAAGAAAAAAGGAAAGAAAGTAACTGAGTCCACATTTTTTATCCTTGGTTGTGGTTAAAGCTCTGTCATGAAAACAGCATGGAAAAATAGCGACACCTGTTGACCTGTTACTGACATTACCAAAGAGTATTTAGCTCTGATAATTTGATAAGAAATATTGAGCCATTTCATCAGAGTGGGTTTCTTGGAGAGGAAAAGGCTGCAGATTTTTTTTAATGTTTCATCAAAAAGTGAGTTCATTTTGTTTGAAGACATGCCTTAGAATAATTACACTATATCTATGAGTAAAAACAGTAAAACATGTTAGTTATTCTCACGTATTGAGATGAGAACATTTCTTGCTGGCCCCTTTTTATTTTGTTTTTTCTTTGTCAGGGGATTAAAAGAAAACTTAAGTCTTAATTAAAGCGCAGTTTCCTTTAAAAATGCAAGACTAGTTTTTTCCCCACTCTAACACTTAATCTTAAAGCATTTCAACGTTTTTTCTGAAAAAATTACATAATTTGATTATTATGAAAGAAAATAGGTCTATGAAACTTTTTCTTCTCTCTTCATTCATTCATTTTTTTCACGTTTTCGGTATCGGATTAAAAAAAAAAGAAGAAAATACCCAGAGTACCTTGCGGCTGACAGCCAACATGTCAGCGCCCTGTTCACGTTCACGGGGCTGATTTCAGGACTTCTATCCTTGAATAAAGGGGGGAAACATGTCTTTTCTGTGATACTATCAGCCACTGTTGGCCTACACTCGAGAAGTAGCCTGTTAAAAGGACCCTGTTTCTTAAAAATGGATTTTCCGTAAACTAGCGGACATTTATTTACTAAGGTTGTTTACTTTGACAGAAACATGTCATTTTCTCTGGTCAGACGTTTGGGTGAATCTCCTCTTCTGAGGCGACTTTTAGAGTTCAAACTATGTAGAAGAAGGATACAAAACGACAGAATGACCCCTGTTTTACTGAGACATCGGTGGATGAAAAGGTTACCTGTGTTTACCTGCACCTCAAGGATGATCAGCACACAAACAGAGAAGGTAGCTATAAAAACATCAGGGTTTACAATAAGCTTTGGGAGGAGAGAAATAGATGTTGTATTTGAGTATTACTACGTCCTTCAAGCTTATTACTACATTTCGAGGTTGTGCTGTTATTACGAAGACATTATGAATAGTGTTGTTGTTTATGTTCATATAATAGAAAGGCTCTTCTCTCATTTTAACTCTCAGGATGTTCCAGACCTTTCTCAGTTCCCTCCGGACAGAATCAGGAACTTTTGTATCATTGCTCACATTGACCATGGGAAAAGCACTTTGGCTGACAGGCTGCTGGAGATGACAGGCATGTAGCTCTTCATACAATGTATTAACAGTACAAATACTTATACTAATGGTGATTAAATGTGTAAAGTCTTTGAAATATACATGATCTCTTGAAATAATCGATGTCATGTCATGGGAATACAGGTGCCATAACAAAGAGTGACAAGAATAAACAAGTGTTGGACAAGCTTCAAGTGGAGCGAGAGAGAGGAATAACAGTGAAGGCTCAGACAGCCTCCTTGTTTTACAGCCACCAGGGTCAGCAGTACCTTCTGAACCTTATTGACACGCCGGTAAGTGCTGGTGACACGGAGGTGAAGAGGTGAAGGGGTGTTGAAACAGATAGAAACTGACAGTGCACAGATTCCCTCTGGTGTTTCTGAGCAGAAAAATTACGCACAATGTTTTCTGTATTCACTACACTATTGAAGTAGTCAACAGTGCTACAGATATGGTTCTTTGACAAATCAGTAGTTAAAGGATAATATACAGTGAATTAGTGATTATGTACAACAGATTCATGACAGGCTGAGCAATTCCTTCACTCTGAGGGGGTGTTATGAATCACAGTTAAACAAAACATGTGAACTAACAATTAAGATATATGTTAGTTGATTTGTTATATACAGAACAGTGATCTGAACAATTCCATCAAAAGTAACATCAAACAAGTGAAACAGTGTTCCTGCGCTACTGTGATTTTGACGGTTATGTCATTTAAAACTAAATGACATAGGGCCAGTAGCTCTTCAGGCTGCTCTCACATCTTTGCCAGATAATTGTTGTTTTTCCCAGATTTTCAAGGCAAACCAGAAATGGATAGTCGTATTTTGCCTCAGTGTTTACTTATTTGAAATGACAACAGAAAGAAACACGTTCCACAGTTCAAGTGAATCGTGGTTATTGATTTGACATATTTGATCCTTTCTGTTGTTATTGATGTCAAGAATCAATCTGTGCTGCTTTGACCAGTCTGAGTATCCATCACATTCAGGTAGCCATTGCTTAGTTTAGGCATCAGTTTCTTGATATTAAGTCCTCATGTATGTATACTGAAGACAAAAAATGCCTTTTGCTGTATAAATTAACAGACTCAGTTTTGTGAAGACACATCTTACAACTCTTTGTGTGGCTTTGAAAACATGCTGCCCTCCCATGATTTGAGTCTCTTTTTCCTTCTGCAGGGTCATGTGGACTTCAGTTATGAAGTGTCTCGATCAATTTCTGCGTGTCAAGGTGTCCTATTGATTGTTGATGCCAATCAGGTAAAAACAAGACTTACACCCTGCTTACACTGTTCTGAGTGAGTCACTGTGGCTATGCATGTGTGCATTTGCTTCAGTCTTTATTGTTTTGTTTTCACATGAAGGGTGTCCAAGCACAGACAGTGGCAAACTTCTACCTGGCTTTTGAAGCTCAGTTGGCAGTCATCCCTGTTATCAACAAGGTACAACAACATCTTCTAGCTTTTGGCTAATTCAGGTTTTATTTCCTCTGCTTTAAGATGTCCTTCTGCAACCATAGTTCTTAAAACCCTAGTTTTCAAGAGTTGGGTACCTGTGTAAAATGTTTATCAAAACAGAATTTTACTGTTTTCCAGAATCATACACTGAATGATTGTGCAATGTACATGTTGGTTTGTAAACATCAAAATGTTTTCATTGTTTTACCCAGTGTCCCAGCTGTTTTTGACATGAGGTTGTACTTTAACATTTCTTTTTCTAGATTGATTTGAAAAATGCTGATCCTGAAAGAGTGGAGTCACAGATCGAAAAGTTGTTTGATATTCCACGTGAAGAATGCATTAAGGTACATCAGATAATAAGAAAATTCTTAAGTTTTCACTTTCGCCTCTATCAGAATGTGATTTGTGTTCATAACTTTTCAGATCTCAGCTAAACTCGGGACAAATGTTGAAACGGTTCTTCAGGCAGTTGTGGACAGGATTCCACCGTAAGAGAGATAGTTTTGATTTACTATCAAAACTGCATGTTAGACACACAAAAGTAATACTTCTCTACCTATGTCTGCTTTTTCAAGGCCTGTGGGGAGTGCTGAAGACCCATTCAGAGCTTTAGTGTTTGACTCCAGCTTTAACCACTACAGAGGGGTCGTTGCCAACATTGCTGTGTTTGGAGGTCGGGTCAAAAAAGGAGACAAGATCGTGTCAGCACATCTTGGTAAAACCTACGAGGTTAACGAGCTAGGGCTTCTCCGACCAGATGAGCAGCAAACCCCAGGGCTGTATGTACCATTCTTTATGTTTTTTACCTCTGATGTCTTAAATGTTAACTTTTATCCTATGAGCATTGTAACCACAGGATTTGCTGAATTAAATTCAATCTGCTGCTCTGTATCTCATTACATGCAAAAATTGTTGTTCATTGATATTACATTTTTTGTTGCTTTTTTATAGTTTTGCAGGTCAAGTTGGCTATATCATTGCAGGGATGAAGGATGTTAAAGAGGCTCAGATTGGTGACACACTCTACCACCCAGAGCAGCCTGTGGAAGCTCTTCCAGGGTTTAAACCAGCCAGGCCCATGGTTTTTGCTGGTAGGAAGTGTCTTTATTTACAGTTGTTTGTGATGCTCATGTGATGTTGTAAAATAACTGTGAAACATTCTTTAAAAGATCCAATGCATAGGACCAGAATGAAACAGTATTGTTTTTTTTTCCAAGTGCCAAATTTCATCAGATGTGTTTGTTTCAGATTAAACCAGTATTAAAATAGTTCAGACACAATACTCCAAAATCATCTCTTCTAAAGATTCAGCATAATGTTTTTTGGATCTTCACCCATCACATCTGTAACAGCAGATAAAACCAAACTGTGATGTATGCTTACAGCCTCTGACACCTCTAATAGAAACGATACTAGTCACAGGAACTATGGTTAGTAACAGTGTGATATTTTTATTAAAACATAATGCCAGACCCGACGACGGTTATATCATACATTAAAATAAATTATAGGTTTCAGAAGTAAATACTCGTGCCTTATACTAGTTTGCAAACTAATCTACCTTCAGATGCTGTTATATCATGTGTAAAACTTATTTAGATCAGTTTGAGTTGAGAATAGCCTCAAAAGCAGGTGCTGCTGACTTTGGGATTTGGCAACATAGTCTTCATAAGTTGTTTCTACAAGGTGTGCTTTCCAAGGTTCAATATTAGAGTTAGATAAAATGAATGTTTTTGCACCCCACTGTAATTCTCCCTTTTTTAGAGCAAAAACATCAAACTCTGATCAGGGAACATCTTTCCTCCCACTCCGTTACCTCCCACCTTTGAAAAGACAGAGTTCAAAGCTATTCACATTGACCTCAGTTTAGTTTTTGTCTTTTCATCTCCCTGGGCTTGTTTTCAGTTTCACATCTGTTTTATGAATTTATTTTCCTCTGCACTCAGTTTTTTTCTCTACATTTTTGCTGTTTTGTTCTGTCAAGAGTTGATCAGATCCATGACAGAGGTTTTACCTACACTTAGAATGAAATTATTCATATGAAGTTATTATAAAATATTAATTTTGGGTCCCAAATGCAATCCGTCTTCTGTTTCTTGACCCTAAGGCATGTATCCGATGGACCAGTCAGAGTACCAAGGCCTTCGCAGCGCCATCGAGCGACTGACCTTGAACGACTCCAGCGTCTCTGTTCAGAGAGACAGCAGTCTGGCTTTAGGTGCAGGCTGGAGGTAAGAAAGACTCTTTAGTTTATAATGAACGTTTTTGACATTTACAAAATCAAGAGAGATTGGATATGGATAAATATGTAATTTTGGTTGTTCAAACATGACAACGTAGCACAAAGATACAGTAATAAAAACACAAATTTAATGGTCGACGGACATGTTCAGTAACCCCACATTAGATTCATCCTACTTTGGCTGTCAATGAGTTTTTAGGTTTTCAAAGGTATGAAATGATCAGAGGTATTTTCTTTTATTCAAAATGTTCATATGTTTTTGTATATTTTCTTGTTTTACTTTACTCTTTTGGGGCCATTTTTAAGGAAGTCTGCTAAAATTGCCTGTCAAATAAGAGATATTTATGATAATAAGCCATATCAAAGTAGATGGTATTAATCTGATTTTATCACTTGCAGGGATATAAATCTCACTTTGTTCTGAACTCTTTCCAGACTGACTCTCTTTAATTAAAAGATTGAAACTCAGATCATAAACATGATGACACCTGTCAGCGTTTCTGTCCCCCTGCAGACTTGGCTTCCTGGGTCTTCTTCATATGGAGGTGTTCAATCAGAGGCTTGAGCAGGAGTACAATGCGTCCGTGATCGTCACTGCACCAACCGTCCCATACAAAGCTGTTCTCACCTCAGCTAAACTCATCAAGGTGAAAACATCCTCTGCTCAAACTTTTTCAGCTGTTACTGCAGAGCTGGGAACTTAAAATTAGGAAGAGGTGAACTCTCACATGGTTTCAGCTGTTTAAACTTCAGTGTGAAATATTGCAATGTTCTATGGTTTCTGTTGTTTATGAGTTTTAATATGTGTTTGTGATTTTGTATCAAGATCTTTCTTGTCTCACACATCAAAAGACTCAGTGAGAGTTTAAATCTTTTTGAAGCTTTTCAACCTTTATACCTATCTAACCCTTTCTACTGTGATCAAACCCATCTTGATTTTTCTATTCACAGGAACACGGCAGTAAAGAGATAACCATCGTAAACCCTGCTCAGTTTCCAGATAAATCAGTTGTGTCAGAGTATTTGGAGCCTATGGTGCTGGGGACCATCATTACTCCAGACAGTTACACCGGAAAGATCATGACTCTGTGCTTGGTAAGATCTTACTTCACAAAAAAGAAGAATAGAAAACAGGCAGGTCAGAGAGAAAAAAACACAAGGATTCAGTAATAACAAAAATTTAAAC
This sequence comes from Thalassoma bifasciatum, assembly GCA_008086565.1. Lineage (NCBI taxonomy): Eukaryota > Metazoa > Chordata > Actinopteri > Labriformes > Labridae > Thalassoma > Thalassoma bifasciatum. The sequence goes on along the minus strand of RPOG01000500.1, from coordinate 182,116 downwards.
AACTTGAAGTTCATTTTGAAATAACTGTAAAAGACAACAGCAGTCAATTAAAGACAAAAAGAGCCAAAAATGAGAAAAATCTGAGTAATCCAGTTGTTGCTGCTTTCTTATCTTCTAATTTCAATGTTATTCTTAATTACCTTGAAAAACAGGAAGGATGCCTGAAGTATGAATCCTTGTCAGGCAAAAATCAGCATAATTTTCTAATATTGCTGACCATGCTCAGAGCAGTAAGAGTTTCAAAGTCTCAGAAACAATACATTGAATTTCTAAATTAAATCAGAAGATTACTTAAAGCATTAAAAAATAAACATTTGCACAATAATCATGCACATTTATCTTTACTAGTATGTTTGAGTTCAGTGTGTTACTCAGTGAAATATCAACATTTAAATCAGAAGGGTTTGGGATCATCTGCTGGTTTTCCCAGAGGACCTTTTACCTGCTGATCCACCTGTAAAAGTGTTTACTTCATTTTAACCACTTCAGGATTTGTTTATGAAGGACTCATGTCTTTTGCTTTTTCTCTGGAAGAATCGCAGAGCTGTCCAGAAGAACATGGTGTACATCGACAGCCAGCGTGTCATGATGAAGTATCTTTTCCCATTGAATGAGATTGTTGTGGATTTTTATGACCTCCTCAAATCTATATCTTCTGGCTATGCAAGGTAAAAAAAAAACCTACAAATGGCTGCATTCATGAACAGAATCATTCATAGTGTTAAACCATGATTTTGATTTTCAGTCTTAAGCTGAATTATGTGAATCCTTTGTTTCTAAGTTATTGTGAAATACTGAAAAGCTAAAGATACTGACAATGTTATCCTGCATGGATTGCTCCTTCTATCCAGTTGTCTGTTAAATTCAGAACGTGTGCGACTTGTCCTCTGGTAAAATGTTAATTTCTAATCCATAAAAACAAACTTGTGTTAAAAAGATAATAGATAAGGGTTGTTCGTGAAATACTTTAATGAAACTCTTTTAGGTGACTTTTGAAGCATGTCTTCCTTTTTTTCTTCACAGTTTTGACTATGAGAATTCTGGCTACGAAGTTGCTGATTTAATAAAGATGGATATTCTACTGAACGGGCTACCTGTGGAAGAACTTACCACAATTGTGCACAGGTACGGCTTGATACCAACCTCAACCAAATGTTTAACTCAGATACTTAAGATTTATAACCATCTACATATGTAATTTAATGTTTTGTGACACCAATGTTTGAAAGATATTTGTACTTCAGAGTGTTCAGTAATTTGACTTTTTAACTTCTAAATCAGTAATTATTTGTTATTTTTAAGAATTTTTGTTAGCTTCTCATTTCTTGATCGTTTGTATGATGTATCTTTATTTTTGCAGAGACCGCGCGTACACCACTGGTAAAGCTATGTGTGAGAAACTCAAAGACTCCATACCACGGCAGATGTTTGAGATTGCTGTGCAGGCAGCTCTTGGAAATAAGGTCATTGCAAGAGAAACGTAAGTACTACACTTAAGGCTTGGTAAGAATACGCAAACCGTGGCCTACAGTTTCTGTTAAGCACTGGTGACTTTATTTGCATGTAAACTGTACATCATACATTAACTTATCTCCATGTCTTTTCAGGATAAAGGCTTACAGAAAAAATGTTCTTGCTAAATGTGTAAGTAAAGCTCTTTGTTATTGACATTTTTAATCCACAAATTTTCTTTAAAAAACTTCTGAAAGTTGTTTTACTTGTACATTGATAGTATGGAGGAGACATAACTCGGAAGATGAAGCTCTTGAAGAAACAGGCAGAAGGCAAAAAGAAGATGCGACTCATTGGCAGGATAGAAGTTCCCAAAGATGCTTTTATTAGTGTCCTGAAAACAAAAGATAAATGAAAACCAACAATGTGTTCTGGATGATATCATTAATGTATGAGATGTCTAACTGATGATACTGCTGCTTTTCTGTACAAATAAAGTGCATAATAATGCTACAAACTACTGTAAATGTTTGATTTCATTATTTTTGGAAAACCATACAGTCACCCATTCTGAAGAGCACTAAACAACAATACTTGATTGATTACGAAGCCTACTCCCCCAACTTTTAATCTATTCATATTTGATCTAGAGTAAGATAAGAAAGGAAACTATCAGCTGAAATATCATCTCTGCAGAGAGAATTCGAGGTGAAGGTAAAAGTATTTTGAGTATATAAACAAATATACCTCCCATATGATTGGGTATTTCATTAAATCTAAATAAATTATTTTGTCAGCATTGGTCTTATAATAACTAGAGAGGCTAGAGTACAATTTGCTTGTAAGGGATGTGAGCCATAATTATGAAAATCAAAAAAGGCTTGAAACATCTCACACCATCTGTGATGAATGTAGAAAATACAAAAGCATGTGAATGAGCATCTTGATCAGTCCTTATGAGCTCTGACACTAACTTTTAAAGCTGATCTCCAAGAGGAGTATGGAAGAAAAATCATTACACAATGATGCAACTGTGCTTTTGTAAAAAAACAAACTCTTAAGGACTTGTGCAATTTTACCAGGAGGTGGCAGCAGTTGCAACTCAAACAATGAAAAAGCAGACAGAAAATTGATGTAATTTCATAATTTCCAATCAGAGTGCATTTTCCCAACCTCTCATGATTGTTGTGCTGGAATCACAAGCACAGCAAAACAGTCAACTCCTTTTGACCCCTTGAAAAGATGTTGCCCAATTGTGCAACTATTTTTTGAGACTTCTGAAAAAAAAAAAAAAAAAAGAATTTAGGCAGCTGAAATTGTACAGTTTAAATGTAAAGATACTGCATTTTTAAATATTAAATATTTTTGTTGCATAAATTGTACAATATTGTTTTTTTTAGTATTTCTTGTACATGACATGTTTTCAAAATTTAGAGAGTTTCAGGTCAAAGTGGACCTTCACTGGTTTTACTTGTACTCCTGGAAGCACATGTGCAAAGGCTTACTGTCTAAATGCACCAAAACCCTACTATCACTTTTGTTCGAGTATTTGTTTTAAACAAGCAAAACTGTAAGTTTTGTGGTCATATTCAACCTTTTGAGGTATTTAGTGGTGTAAATTTAAAAGAATGTTTGACAGCATTATTTTATAGAGTTTTAATTGTTGACTATCCTCATGGCACCTGTATAAAACACTCTTCTTGTGTTGGCTCTAATGTTGTGTAAACCACTTACTGTAAATATCTGTGTCTCCCTGTTTCTCTTCATACCAGAAATGTTGTCTTAAACCCAAGCAAAGACAACATATTTCATTTTACACTTTCCACACATGAGTACAGAGGCCAATTTCTGCCAGTTAAAATTATGAAAGTGAAAGTCAAAGTTTTGAGATAAGAAATCAAATTTTTACCATGAAGTCAGAATTTTAAGATTAAGTCAAAATTAAGGGACGAAAGTCAAAATTATTGGGGTTTTCGGATCAAGTGATGGACTTTTGTGATAAAATGAATAATTATGGGCCATAAAGTGAAATTTTGAGATAGAAAGTCAAAATTTCTATATAAAGTGAAACAAATTTGAGAACAAACAAATCCTCAACAAATTCTACTTTTTATCCCATAATTTTGACTTAATGTGGGCATAAAAAAATCCCCTCAACAAATCCAGTTTTCCATTTTAATGTTTCCAACTGGAAGAAATGACTCTCATCATCTCTGTGACGGTCAAATCAAAAAGCGTATTGGTCTCGTTTGACTCTCCGTCGGACCCGTAGTTACATGTTATCGATGCGGAAGTGTGTTTTAGTGGTAATATCAGTGTTTTTGTGCTTCGGTGTGAATGAAGACAACACACTAAAGCACATGAAGTTTATTACAGCAGTGACGCAGGACTTTTAACATGTGTTTTGTCAGTGCACTGATCTGAAATGGGTGGTTTTGTCGGTGTGTTTGCTTCGTGTCGGTAACCTTCGTCTCGTCAAGTGTCAGATATTTACGAAGAAAAATCCGACAAAGTGGCAGCAAAATGAAGATAAGGACGTCTGTTTTTGCCTCCTTTGTTTTGATATTTGAGGTGATTGGAATTGCCCTGTTTCTTCGGGGTTTTTTCCCTGTTCCTGTCAAGTCTTCCCTCTCATCCAAGAACAGACTGTCAGACCTCCCAGCTGAGCCGCTGACAGGTAAACTCAGACTTTCACCCACCTGCGCCTTTACACCTGTATACGTCTGTCTGTCTTTTTCTCTCAACACCCCCTCTACATTTTCTGTCTTTCTTTTCAGGTTCCTCTCCTCCTAACTCGACCCGCCTCCCTCAGCCCCTCTTTAAAAGGGTTGTTATAATGTTAGTAGATGCTCTCAGAGAGGACTTTGTGTTTGGCCCTGATGGTCGTAAGTTTATGCCATACACCAGACACATGGTGGAAAGAGGCTCATGTCACAGTTATGTGGCCAAGGCAAGACCTCCTACTGTCACCATGCCCAGGATCAAGGTAAGTTTTCAGCTGTCATGATGTACAAGTGATCATGGTTTTCAACACAGTTCTTAGTCCTGAAATTAGTAAACATTTAGTCTGAAAGGCAGCAATAGTTTACAATAGAAGAAGCATAGTTATGATAAATATAATAACTTTATTTACAATGTGCCCATGAAAAGCATGGGTTTGCAATGACAAAAAAAAAAAAGTAAAACCCAAACACAGAAAAGCCCTATAGTAGCATAATGAAGACAAAACAGTAAACAACGGATGATCTAACAAGCAAGTATGTAAACAAACACAAGAATACTCAGACACAATAATTAACCCATTTGTAAATTGTGAGATGAAGCATAAGAGCCCAACAACACGAGGGGAGAGGGGAAGCTAAGCAGCTGAAAAACCTTAAAAAATATACTGAAAGTAGACCTTTAAAAGAGAAGAGCAAGAGAATATAAGAGGTAAGAGAGAGTGAGCAACATAAAGAAACATTAACATTAATCTTTCTGGTCCTGACGGTGCCAAACGTACGACTTAACACTCAGAAATAATTGATAATAATAAAATTCAGACCTATCAATTATCTTTCTCTTAAAAGTTTAAAAACATAGAGTCATCACAAACAGAGAATCATTTTTTCCCTTCAGTTACATTTATTTATGGGAGCATTAGGTTGATCTCTGCTCTGCTTCGGAACTAAAGACACCCACGCTGGCGGAGGTGTGTGGGTGTGAACACAAAGGGTATTACTCTTGGGGGTCGGTACTTGAAAAGGTTAAGAAACACTGGACCAGAAAAACACTCTGTAGATAGATGCACATGGAGATATTTTTTTTTCTATGTTTCATGTAATAGATGACGATAGTTATGATAAATATAGACGGTGACTGATAATGAGAAGAAGAGATGTTGGGTTAAAGCTGTGGGCAATCGAGGCAGACTAACAGAGGGACAGATGTTCCTCCTATAATCCAAGGATTAACAGGGTGATGCAGTGGTGATAAAGAAAGGGGGCCTCAAGGCTAAACAGATTTGGATGTCAGGCGCAGTACAAGATTTATTCATGGTTCAAGATTTAGAAGGAAATTAAAAATTAAGTCTTTTTGATTAAGATCATGTATTAATTCAGAATTGGTTCATGTTGCAGAAGACACAGAGGGTGAAAGAAGTTGGACATTTTACTCACTGAGATGCAGAGAAATATGAATGTTGTGTTTTTGATGCTTGTTGAGAATGTGTAGTTCTATATACAGAACTGGACTGGGGCAGAAACTCTTCATCCCATGGGGGTGGTTTATGCTTTTTCTATATGGATTAACATTAATGTAAACATCTGATGCTTTCTACCCCGTTGAACTTAAATCATTCCTACTGTGTATGTCTACCCCTTTTTTTTTTTAATAATAATCATGTACTGGGTATCCACAGGCTCTAACCACGGGCAGTATCCCAGGCTTCATTGATGTGGTTATGAACCTGAATTCTCCTGCTTTACTGGAGGACAACCTGATCTGGCAGGCCAAGACAGCAGGAAAAAGGATGATCTTCTACGGGGATGATACCTGGGTGCGCCTCTTCCCAAAACACTTCATGGAGTACGATGGGACGACATCCTTCTTTGTGTCTGATTACACTGAGGTATGTATTCGTGAATGTATTTTAATGTTGAGGTAGTTTGACACTGAAGGTGAGCTGCGTGAATGTGTGCTGTTCTTTGTTCCAAAAATACAAAAATGACAGAAGAATGAAACTTGAAAGTGACCCAAGCATGCCTGTTTAAAAATGCTGAAGATTTAGCTTGAAAAGTCATTATTATTATTCAAGATAATACTTTAATTCATAGTCATTAAAACCTTCAAAGGATTGATACATGAATGTTTGCCAAAGTTTTTACAGTATGCTGTTCTAAAATGAGTTATGATAGATTTTAATTCAACACAATAAATGAAGCATACACTTTACATGTAAAACCAAGTTGTTTGTGTATCTTCATTCAACATGATGCTGTATATTAATGACTGGAAAGGAATAAGAAACTTCACATCACATGAAAGCAGATCATAGATTTGGACAGCACAGAGATGATGTCCCCTAAAATGACTGATTATTGATGCACACAGTGTTCCCAGCAACAAATGTCAAAGTTATTTTGAACTGCACCAAAGGCGTGATATTTGAAATATTAACCTCTATCAACCATATTTGGAAATCTTGTTAATAGTCAGTATATATCTTTCGAAACCATTTCTTCAATAAAGGTTGACAACAATGTGACCCGTCACTTGGACAGCACCCTCAAAAGAGACGACTGGGACATTTTAATCCTTCACTACCTGGGCCTGGATCACATCGGTCACATCAGTGGACCCCACAGCTCCCTCATCCAACCCAAACTGATGGAGATGGATGACATCCTGAAGAAGATTCACAGTGCTCTCATTTCTAAGGTAACGCTTTCTAAATATTGTTTTAATACAGCATTCTACTTCTGCAAGATTTGGTTTACAGCTTCATCAATCATTCTTTGGTTTATTTGCATCATGAAAATTTGTCGTAGTGTATTTTTTTATTGTTGTTCTCAGTTAATCAACCTATCGCTTATAAAACTTATATGTAGCTCAAGCCCTGCATGAGTCTCACTCGCTCTCGCTTTTTATTAACAAGGTGCCAAATCACTTCATCATGTAGTATTTCATAATGATCTCTGAGAAGGGACTCAATTTAGATGGATAAATCTGTGGAGAATATGGCAATAAATCTCTGTAACTATTTGATTCTTGAAATGGAAAATTTCTTTTGGCAATACACTTCTTCAGGTGAAGATTGGTAGACCTTTAATTGCCGTGTTGAGTAATAAAAAGCAGATAAATACAAAGTTGAAAAGGCTGGGATTTTACAGCTTTGAATTTTCTAGGCTGTTTCTAAGTTCTTTCCCCAAATTAAAAAAGAAGGAAAGGTTTAAGATTAAGGAAAACGTGACTTTTAGATAAACAAATACAACCAAGACTATTCTATCAGGGCCTCTCTATCGCAGTTTTCATAACACAGATCAAAAGGTTGAAAATATTTATTGTTCATCATATTTCCGTCACTTCAAGTTATGTTATTACACCCATCATTACTTAGTCAAAGTTAAATTTATTTGTTACTTGTCAGCCACTTTTGAATTTCATTAAGCTCAAAATAGTTTCCTAGATTTGGAAAGAAAAAATAGGTTGACAGGTCATTATCATTGTCTGAGTCAGCAGTAATTTTGACTCTGGACATGAACTGTCAGTTACTGGTCTGGAGAAGTTTAAATAATTTATATCTCAAAGTTTTGTGATGTATCCCTAACTCTCCTCAAGCGCACTTAGGGAATCATTATCTCAATTGTTTGCCCTCTTGTAGGAGGCAGAAGGATCCTTGCCCTACCTGCTCGTGCTGTGTGGAGACCACGGCATGTCTGAGACCGGCAGCCACGGAGGCTCATCAGAACCAGAGGTCAACACTCCTCTGGTGCTCATAAGCCCAGCCTTCAAAAGAAAAGGTACAGTGTCAGCTCAAGCATGTCAACACAGAATATCTTTAAAAAAAAAAAAAAAGGTTTTAAACCTTTAACGTTTGCTACAAAGTTTTATTCAATCCAGGTTCAATTGTGTGTAGTGAGATCTCTTTGACTGTGGACACACTGCTTTAAACATTTTAAGGATAACTTTGGTAGGATTCAGAAACATATTTAGAAAAACAAAAAAGAAACATATGTTTAAAATCTGTTGAACCATTTTTCAGCCTGATGCTTAGAAATCAGATACTTCCTACAATATGATTACCACCTGAGTATTTGCTGACATTGAAAAGTGTTTTGTTTGTTTGATGCTTCAGTGAGAGAGCAGTCAGAGGCTTTTTCAGAATTTTTGACACAGTGAGGATGAACCATAATTAAGAGCTCAGCTGTTGTTTCTCGCTCTTTGAGCTTCCTGAAGTTGGTTAATTATTCACTTCTCATCTCCACCTCCCCCATTTTTGAAAAGTGGTGCCAAAATACCCCAGTGCTGGGTTCTGACATGATGTGTATTAGGAGCCGTAGCACATACAGTGGTGATCCAGGAGCTGCAGTGTCTTTCGCTAAACCAAGGCGCATATTCTACTTGGTAATAAAACATCAAATATCCCTGAAGCCAGAGTAGTCTTGAGCATAATAAAATAAATGCTGTGAAAGCAATCCAATAAGAACCTATTTCATGTTGTAGATCTTAAAAGTTTATTGGTAATGGGCTCAATACTTCATAAAACACCTTGTATAGAAAATAGAGCAACACCTTTGTTGAAGGAACTGATAAACACTATCCAATCTCTAAATTGTAATAAACAAATGAATAAATGAGCAGTGCAGTAGATCCTCACTGTTTCTTTTTTATGTTTTTTATTCTGTGGCACCAGCTGGGATGGAGAAGCCTGGGGTGTTGGAACAAGTTGACCTGACTCCGACTTTAGCCTTGGGACTGGGCCTCCCCATATCTCAAAACAACGTGGGTCGCATCATTCCTGCTGTCATGGAGGAAACAGCCCTCCGAGACCAGCTACGCTTTCTACATCTGAACGGCCACCAGCTCAGTTGCCTGCTCAAAGACAGCATGCCAGGCTACGACAAAGGTGGGCTACATAATTAACTTCATCTAACTTCGCACTCCAAAACCAAAAATCCAGGACTGTGTATGAAAGATGGAGTTATCATTAAGCTGCAGAGTTTCTAGCTGCTCACAGTATCGGTGGTCACAGCATTTTAACAGTGTGGTTGTTAGAGAATTTGCAGTTCATGTAATAACCATTCACATTTTAACTGAGCCATAATCCATAACGACAGAGGAGCCGCTTTTATTCAATCAAACACCTGTCAAAAACTGTTCTTTGCCGCAAAAGCACTCATAATCTGTAAAATTCACTTTTCTCTTTGGCTACACCCCTCCCCTCTTTTATGCAACATTATAAATCTGTGACTAGATTCCTCCTTGTTTTAAAGACTATTTAAGCATTTTCAAAATCAACAAGGTGATATGATTTAAAAGACTTGACCAAGTTGAACTGTATCCAACTCATTATATGTATATCTATTTATGTGAAATGATAGTTTAACTTTCTACAATATTGATACTGTGTGTTTGAAACTGGCTAAATGTTACAGAAAAAAAGAAAAAGCATATTCCAGTCAAAAAACAAAAATTTATTAAACTCACATGGTCAGAAAGAGCAGGAAAAGTGTTTTCTAAAACTATATGGGGTAAATTTAATGAACTGTTTGTTTTTACTAGTTGTCTTTTATCATCTCAAACTTTTATGTTCCTGTTGTTTCGTGACAAAGCTTTCAGGGATATGAAACTAATGAGATAGCCCAGAGGTCAGGCATGAGATTAGTCCAGAGGTGGTGGAGGTCAGATGCTGACATTAACTAAGTGCCACACTCAGAGGAGAGATGAAGATTAAATTTCTCATTCAGTCATTTGTTAGTCCAGCACTGTCTGCCTAATTTCAATATGTTTCAATGTCTCTATTGGACCTCTGTTTGTACAGGCACCTTAGAAAACCATTAACATTCTCACACATATTGGGAAAAATGAACACATGTCTCGGGTTGCGTTGATATTATGTGATTCATGTCTGTGGCTTAAGGTTGTAATAATTCTACCAACCTCTCTGTCTGGCACAGCCACAGTCACTATTTATCACCCGCACGCCCTGAGAGAGGAGCCACGCTGCAAAGTGTGTTTGTGTGTGTGTCACTGATGTATGAAACAAATCAAACTCCTGGTGCTTCGTACTGGAATAAGCTGCTTGTGCACTAAAGTGAATACAGGGATTATTTCAACTTCAGATAATAAATATGTCCATGAGTCAGGGCTTCTGACTTATGGTAAATAAAAGTGACGACTCACCCTTTTAGGGCTAAATGGATTTAACCACAGACATTTTACTGCATCATGGTGAGGAGCCACAGGGACTTGGATAAAACAGAAAGTGCCTAAATTATTAAAATATTCCCTTTTTGTACATCAAACATGCAACCAGGTGATTTATAAAGTCATAAATATGACTACATAAGTGGAAAGTACTACTAGTTCTGAATAAGTTATGTTTACTAACTTGTAACATGGTCTTTGATGATGAATCGACAGCATCATATTCATCTTTAATGTGAAAGCAAAGATATCCTCATTTTGACAAATTTACTACAACAGCTGCTCAAGTTCCAACAATAACTTTATACATCACATAGAGGGAACTCTTTGATAACCTTTGTCACCCCGTCCTTTCTTTCTCTCTCTCTGATCCAGATGAAGGATTCGAGCAGTTTCGTGTGGCAGAAAAGGCTCATGGGAACTGGATGAAGCTTTACCTGGAGGGCAACACGTCTGAAGTGCTATCCAATGTGGGGAAAAAGGTCCTGAAGCAGTACCTGGAGGCCCTCGCTGCCATGAGCTCAGCCCTCAGCAAACAGCTGGGAAAGTACGACATGTACTCCATGATAGCAGGGATGATGTTTGTGTTTCAGGTAAGCACAGGTGGTTTTGTTCATTCTAAGGCGTCCAAAGACCAAAAGAATGAAGAAGCTGTCAGGTCTTTTTGATTTACCCGAGTGGAAAATGAAAAATTTCACACTCATAAGAAAAGCATTTATATTCAGAGGTTTCCTCTCTGAATGATGACATTCTTTTGACTTTGCAATCATTGTGTCACATAAATTGAAGAATGTTATGCTTCCTCTTACAAACAAACCATTATTACAGGTTTCTGTGACTATGAAAGATGAACGGTTTTACTAATCCTGCATCTCTCTTTCTTTTTCTGTTCCTCCTTGTCTCCTGCCTCTGAAGCTCCTCTTAGTTATCCTGCTGGCCATGCCTGAAGCCCTCAGTGGTGGAGCAGTTGTTGACCTCCCAGTCCTCTCATCCCTCCTCTCTCTGCCTTTCTACCTCTTGTGCCTGCTGCTGGCCTCAGTGCACGTCTTGGTGTGCACATCTGCAGAGAGCTCCTGTTACTTCTGCAGCCTCTCCTGGGGTCTGGTGTTTGCTGCTGTGGCCTTTTCCTCAGCTCTGTTCTGTACTCTGGTCTCTATGATCACAAGGCTGCTTGCTCCAGGAGTAAAGATCCCAGGCAAGGTGAGGCTGTGTGTCAGTAATAAAGATGACAAAGTGTGATACAGAATTACTTCACACGCACCAACCAGCTGCAATCTCAAACTTTATAAACAGCTACATTGAAAGGTCAAAAGAGAGGAGGTGTCCTCTTTTAGTGCTTCTCAACAAAGGAAGCATCACCAGACACACGCGTCCCCTTTTTGTATTTGTATGCTTCTCCGTAGGCTCATAAGGAGCAAAGACTGAGTTGAGATCAGTTCATCGATAGAAAGGTGATCTTTTACAAACTTACATGTGTTCAACAAATAATAAGGCAGCACTGAATGTGCCTGGGCTTCCTGCCCAGATAGAGTCTATTAGAAGAAAAGATAAAAAAGTACAGGATAGGAAAAAGATCAGATGAAATCGATCCAGAAATCTCTGCATGGATAACTCATAAGATTTTAAAATTTTCGAGAGAGAGGAGCTTGACTAAATATACTGAAACAGTGGGAAATGGCTGGTTTTAGTTTTTTTATGTACACTTTAAGTGACTAAACAAAAATGCAAAAGCCTTTACTGGTGTAATTCTAAATCACTGGAATAAGTTTGAGCGACCCAACGAAGATCTGAACACAAAACTAAACATTATTTGAACACAAAATCCCTCTTTGTGAAATAACTTAGACCTAAATTTAAAAAATCAGCTCTGAGCATTGTGAGTAATGCTTGTTTAGGATGGGACTGTTACTTTAGTACAGAGTCACAGAACCAGCTCAACCCTGAAACATGTGTGGGCGTGGACAACCACTGTTGGAGGAATGATTGCATGTGCAGCGTGTTTGAGCAGGATGGAATGTGTAGTAGACTTCACCAGATATTTCAAACAAAGTTAAGATTCAACTCATAGGAATGTATTATGTATGAAAATGTATGATTACAAGAAGTTCAATATCCTAAACCTACCACAGTGGAATAATACATGCTTTTATTTTCTTAATCCAGAACACAACAACATGACCAACATCCAGTCCAACATGATCTTTAGGTCTTTGATTCTTATAGGAACTGAACATAGATTAAAAGGTCCCTTTCTTTGAGTACATCTTTCTTTTTCTGTCTTTCGCAGTCGTCCTTCAGGAGCAGTGACTGGTCTCTCTCAGAGCTCGATGTTTTACTGCTAGCTGGCACACTCGGACACACTCTTAGTTTGGCGGCCAGCAGCTTCGTGGAGGAGGAGCACCAAACCTGGTACTTTTTGCTCAACACCCTTTGCCTAGCTGTATTCCAGGATGTCTGCCGCAAATACTTCAGAGAAAAGAGAGACAGCTCTGACGAAGAAGATCTTACCCCTCTTTTCAAAGACAGTCATACGTCCGTTCACCAAAAGACAGATATGTGGTCAGAGAAATGGCTAGCATTAGCCACACCACCTTTCACACTGGTCTGCTGCAGACTGCTGCGCTCACTCAACCAGACCGGGGTGCAGTGGGCTCATCTTCCTGATGTGGGACATTGGCTCAACAGGTTTGTTCTTGCAGTCTTTGTGAACATTTATGTATAGTGTAGCAACACCTAGTGATGTTTATGTTGTTTTACTCAGCTCAAAGCATCAACTGAACATGCACCAAATGGTAGACTCTTTATTTGGTGCAGACTTTGGTTATTTTCTGGCTATAATCCTTGGGCCATGATTTACTCAAGCTTATTTCCAAAAGCTGGTTTATTTTAGATTGTGTTTCTTCAGGGTTTGCTTTTACAATGTAAATGACACACAACCAAGGCTGTTTATGAATCAACTTAACATCTCTGTGTTCACTTCAAACTCCACTCAAACCGTTGGAGGCTTTATGTCTCTAACAAACACACTGAAAAAAGCCAGAACATGGTCATAACTACTTAAGAATTTGTGGGTGGCTGTACATGATGTCAGCAAAAGCCCCCGCCTGATTTGTAATACCATACATTCTTAAAAGATATGGGATGTTATCAGCATACTAGCCTTTCTCTCCTGCTCCTGGAACTGAATCCTAAGCTTGTTTTCATGCCTGGTTGTGTGAAATGGCTCCTGTGATTGCTCTGACTGTTGCAAAACAGTTAATCTGGGGCTGTTTCGAAGCTTTAACTGCAAATAGAAGTAGAGGAAGGTGTGCTCTCTACATGCATCACAATGTGAAATACTAAGGTGTGATTTTGGGCTCTTGTACCCAGTGCAGTATCACCCTTTTCTTCACATTTCACTGCCCGTTGCTTGAATAATGAAACCTGGCATTGCACTTTACCTCATGTTGTCTCAGAGAGCCACCACTGCGGTCTGTTCCAGCTCACAGCTTAGTGCTTCTGTTTACATTTGATATGTCAGCAGCACGTTAATACGCTGAAACCAAGACGTTCAGTGTTGATTAGACCGACTGTATGACGCTCACACACTTTCGGGAATATAGACGGGGGAAACTAATAGAAATGAATTTGAGCTGAAGTCCAGGCATACTGTGCGTATTACTTTTTCATTTTTTACTTTCTTTCTCTCTGAGGCATTTCATCAAAGTCTCAACAGCTACCTTAGAAAAGGCTGTTCCTCATGAAAACACCCATCATTGCTGTCGAGAGCTGGGGTGGTATAAAATAACGCTGAAGCAGCCAGCTCATACTTTTCACTATGCAGGAAAACCCTTATTTATTGTTTATGTGCTGTAACACAACTCCTCTAGCTCACATCTCCATCACACTCATGGCGTCTGTCACCTGTGCAAGCACAAGGCGCTACAAATGGACCAATGAATGGTTAAACAACTATGTGCAGGCAGTTTTGGAAGCACAGTGGCACTTTTTAGGAGACAACATTTAGCGCATAAACACAATCCATCCTGGGAAGTAGCTTGAAGGAGTGACTGTGTTACCCATCACTGCTGGAGTCCATCCACATTCAGTGGGCTGAGGGATGTAAGCATCGAGCTCTGTTTGTGAATACATTTTAAATTTATCTTCTTGTCAGTATTTTTGAAACTCTCATTTCAGATTCATCTTTTTGTTCTCTGTTCCTTTTTTCTAGCTCTGAGCACAGGACTGTGCTTTCCTTTCTGGCTGCCTTCTGCTTGGTTCTTATCTACCTACTGGTTCAAAGACGTTGCTCATGGGTGTCTAAGGTTGCCCTTGGTCTTGGACTTCTGGGTGTCTACAGCTACCGGGCAGCTGTAGGCAATGTCTTGTTTCCCTGGCAGAACTCCAACCGAACTATGTCAAAGTAAGTTTTTTATCTCCTGCCCTTTATAACCTTTCATTCTTTATTTACTTTACAGGGGTTTAGATCACATGGTGCTTTCTCTCATGCATTTAAAGTGGACTCTGGATGGTTAGGGCTGAATGTCTTTTGGAGCTGCAGTGTTACATTTCAAGGTTGTTAGCCAGTTTGAGGTCAAAGGTGTGGCTGAAACATTAACTATTAAGTATGTTTGGTTTGCACTCAGCCACCACACCTGCAAAAGATTGAACCATAACAACCAGTAACTCATCCTGATTTTACAGAGCTTCTGTTTTCAGCTATGTTTAGGAAATTATGTTTGCTTTTCTCCAAAGAGTCAAAAGAAAATGCATTTTTGAAAATCTTTGTGATAACTGAGCTGACTATCACTCACATTTGTGTGAACAGCCAAGCACATTTTCTAACCTTAGAGGCCTGTGGGAGCATGTGTAAAAAGTCACTTCAGTTAATCTTAAGTAGCATTAAAACTTCTAAAGGTGAGTCACACCAACACTGCAAATATTGATATACAAAAAAACCTTTAAGTGTTCATGTTCTATTTTGGAGAAAAAAGTTTTAGACTGAAGCTTAAACTGAGCTCATTTTAAGATGTTAGTAGTCAAAAAAGGATGCCTAAATAAGTCATAACGAGTAAAAAGAAATGTCTGTGGTGTAGGAGAAATGTAGTACCCCAAGTTAAGCATTTTTTTCTTTTCCTAATTTATCCCTACAACAAAGTAGCTTCACATTTCTAATGATGCATCAGAAAGCTTTGCACCAACCCTCACATCCATCTCAGGAAGTTAAACCAGTCATGTGACTGGTATTTGACTGGAAAGCAGAGGTTTTGACTTTCTGTGGTTTGAACACAACCATCTGTTTCAGGGCGTCTTCAGATAACCTCCCCACTTTCAAGGTTACTTGATTTTAAATGTCAGGTCACTTTCACAATGGATAATAAAATGATAATGAAGGATAAAGCAGGTCCAGAAGTGGTGTTTAAGTGTTTGGCAGCGGAGCTGTTTTTTAATAAGATGATCATTATGTAACAGGCCTTAACCAAGTGAAGCATCCCACAGCAGCTGTAAGAAGATCGTTTGGATTTATGGGGTCAGCGTCTGTTATGGAGATTGGCATTTCAAGTTAAAGCGCAACCAGGCTGTCACTGAGAAGTGTTTGTAATGTGAATAGACTGTAGCTGTTGGAGAGTTCAAAGGGATGTCCTTTTGTAGGTCGAGGATATCCTGCTACATCTGCACATTTAACACCTGAGAGGGCAGCACACACCTGAGCTGGAACGCTGACATCCATTTCCCCTTAAGTCACACTCACCCAGCCACGATATTAGATACAGGTATCTGCCCTTGTTTATTGATGGAGTGGACGTAAACAAGTTAACCCTTTCCAGCCCTCTTTTTTATCTGTCACGATCACTTTGGAGTGCAGGAAAACAGCCAGCTTACCTCTGCTCTCTGCAGCCTGTTACACTCTGGTTACCTCAGCAAGTACTGTCCATAGTCCAGTTTACTCTACCACAAAACC
This sequence comes from Thalassoma bifasciatum, assembly GCA_008086565.1. Classification (NCBI taxonomy): domain Eukaryota; kingdom Metazoa; phylum Chordata; class Actinopteri; order Labriformes; family Labridae; genus Thalassoma; species Thalassoma bifasciatum. The sequence goes on along the minus strand of RPOG01000500.1, from coordinate 165,816 downwards.
AGACCTGCTGTTCCTTGACTGTCAAGTATTTTATAAGTGAGGTGTCCTGTTAGGGTTTTATCTTGGCATACAAACTCATCTTGACAGAATTCAGTATTTTTGATGCATTCTATCTTAGTCTAGTTGTGATAATATATTGTAACCTTTACCCAAACTAAGGGGAAATTATTTAATCCAACTTCAGCTTTGAGGCTTGTAAGAATCGCACCCACCTACCTTAACTCTGGCTGTGACATGAAATTGTAATTTACTTATGTGTCACCACTCCTCCCTCACCAAAGATGGACAATCAAGAAACAAAAATGACATTTCATTTGCAGCTCCTGTCCTGTTACTGGCTGAGTGAGCCAGGTCAGAGACCAGCTCTGAGACATCAGTGCGTAATAACACGACACATTTCACTTTCGACACCAGTAGCAGTAATGACAATACAACATTTGAAGAAGTAATTATTACGATTATCCACGAATGGAAAACATAACGGCATCAGTAACACTGTTATTATTAATGCTGATGTGCAGTTGAAACAAAAAATATATAAATAATTATAGTATTAAAAATAGAGCTACTTTTTATTTATTTTTTGGTTTAGAGTGTGTCATACCTGAGCATTTTTTCCCCAAAAACATAAATTCAATGAAAAAGCCCAAAGACAGATATTTTTCACTTAAGTGTAATGTTATATAAGGTAAACTTTCTTTAATGAACCTTTCTTGAAGTCGGCTCCTTCTGAAGTGTCCTGCCTCTGCCATAATTTATAAGCTATAAGTTAAGTGCCCAGTCCTCCTTGACTTTCTGCCATGCCAACTGCAGAATTAACAGCCAACTCTGCTCATTGTTAACAGTTCAAAAAGTTACTAGGGTTGATGTCATTGGGAGAAGTTTGTCCTTCTCCTGTGTTTCTCCCTCTGGCATCACAGGAAAAGCTTTAAAACAGACAACTGAAAACAGATACTGCTTTGCATTATTTTGATCTAACTGTGTAATGAGATGTCAGTAAATGCAACCCAAACACCGACATCAATGAGAAAAAAACGTACCAAGATGAAACAACCACGAGACGCTTAATGAGGGAAATTTATGAACAAGTGTTTGAAAAGAACGGAGCCGAACATCAAAGCAGGGAGCAGAGTGCTGAGCCCGTCTGTGTCCGCGTACATCACAGTGGAGTTTGGTGTAGTCGCTGCCCTTCTTAGCAACAACGGCACCACCAAGCCAAACAAAGCATTTACAGTGTTTACGATTTTATCTTTTGTGTTAAACCTGCACAGCTCATAACTCATCTAACCATGCACTGGTTTAGTAAGAGAGGGCTGTGGTGCAGGGCTTTCATTTAAATATATTCATGCAAACAGGAGCCACTTCAAAATGCAAATATATTCAAACTTGTCACAAAACACCTGTGAACTCCTGCCAGATATATTCACAAATAAAACACACACAAACGCAAACACACACACACTATCAGAAAATGTGTTTTTGGGTTCATCTTCTGGGAGGTAAACTACTTCTGTTTCAGCGAAACATTGGGAAGTTTGTAAAAAAAAACTTCATCCTCACCTCCCTCACTAAGCAGGGCTCATAAAAATGGTGTGAATTGTTTTCAAAATATGGACACTGCTTCTTATTTATACAGCACAAAACACAGCAGAGTCATTGGCACATTCCTACAGAAAAAGATTTACTCAACTTTCCTGCTCTTTGAAAAGCTGGATGAATAGATGAATGAAAGTTTACAGGGATTTATTGTTGGCTGGGTGGAAAAAATAACAGCTGGATGGATGAATAACAGCAGTTTTTAAGGGTAGAATATAAGTCTGTGTTTACCATCTCCGTCTTTGTTGTGTAGTCGTGACAAAACAGTCAAATTAAGAGCATGATGTTGTTTTGACTTGCTCTTAATTTGTAACTTAAAACAGTCCAATAATTTATGTCATCTGATGCAGCAGTCAACAGGTTAGTGGAGTACTTTATCCCTGCTTTGCATAAAATTATACAATTCAGATTTCTGCACTTATCTCTTTTGCATTAAAACAGATCAATAAAGCCCTAGCCACATTGTCATGGGAGTAGTGAATACTAAAGCACGCTGAAAGAAGCTGTGTCTCTGCTCGTACAGGTTTTTATGAATCTCACTTATTAATAAAACATGGCTGGTACTTGCTCAACTCCTTTGGGATCAGCTATTTTTCTGTTGTGACATTTCAGCTGTGACTGCATCCTGTTGTTCTTTTCTTTTAAATTAGTCTAAGACGAGGAGAGAGTGTATCTGTGAGGAGGAGACTTTATGAATGTGTAAAAAGATTCCATGTTTTTTACTATAGGCAACATCAAATGAAGCTCAAATATTGTTGTCTGTATGATCCTGTATATTATCATAATTTTCTGTTTTAAGGCCCTTAACTTTTCAAAATTGTCTCTATTCATGATAATGTCTCAGCACAGTTTTCATTTTATGCACTGTAAGGTGAAGGATTTCTGTCGTCATATAGTGAGGCTTTTCTCTCCACAGCCTGTATTCATAATTGAGGCAGGTAGGGCTGCACAATGTATCCTGTCAGTATTGTCATTGTGATATGTGCTTGCACAATATTCATAACGCAAGGTACTATATAATATATGGCGATATACTTAATTCTTTCAGTTGAGTTTATGTAGCCTGTCTAAGCCCAATCGCATTATGTAAATGAGCATCAATTTATGTATATTTGACCACGTTAAATGCAACAACACATACAGGGGATTTGGAAAATCTGATAGTTTGCTCATAGTCAACACTGAATAAAGTGCTTTATTAAACTCCTTCAGGGTTATAGGCAGCGGCTTCCAGCACTTGGCGTTCAGCTTTGTCTTCAGTCTGAATCAGCTCTCAGTTTGTTTTAGAAGTCAAAGTTTTGATCTACTGATAGCCTTTTTTTCCCCACACACATTATTATTTCATTTGCTGCCATAAAACCTAAAATAGTAGTTTAATGCCCAAGTAAAACGTTGCTTAAATTTTGCTTTGCTTCCTGTAGAAATTGCTTTTTTTTTCTCTCCAAAGGCAGACCATCTTCACAAAATGCATTGTGCTTGTTGTAAAAATGTCTCTTAACATTACTTTTCATTTATCTCTGGTAAAAGATTATTCTAGCCTACAAAAATGCAAAAGGCAGGAGGTGGACAAACTCTGTTTGTGCAAAGTATGTGAACAGATTAAATAAATATCCCTGTAATATTATTTGGTCGCTGGGGGAAACTTAAATGATGGAACCGCTATACAGGAGCTCATTATTAAAAGTCCGACCTGATGTGAGAAGAATCCCTTTTAGCAAATGTTATAGATTAATCTCAATAATTAACAGATATCAACATGATTTAGACTCTTTGCAAGCACAAATAATGTTCACGGAGGCATAGAGAGACGGAGGCAATTAGGTGAGAACCTGTTATCATTTTAGGGGGAATTCATTTGAACAATGTGAAGCAGTAAACTTGAGAAAAAATCGCAATACACATCACAATATATACCACAGAAAACTAAAATGTGGCAATATAAATTTTTCCCTGTTTTTTGTTGCCCTGAAGGCAAGGTTTGTTTTTACTTCTGTTTATCTCTATTCTTTATCTTTTCAGCTTTCTTTGAAAAATATCTAATTTTGTTTCTTTGATTAAATAACTCAAAACCTCCCAAATCTTGTTTGTATATGGAAAATCTCCATATCCAAAGTCACTTTCTGCAGTCACAAGAATATTAATAAGATATCTGGAGGCAGATGAATGTTCAAGTTTAAAAGTGACAATGTGTGTGTTAATCTCTTTCAGGGGAACAGTGGAGGCTCGCTTTGTTTACGTCTTTGTTCTGGGCATCCTCTTCTCCGGCACCAAAGACCTGCTGCGCTCCCAGATCATCACAACAGATGCCAAGCTGAAGAGCAGAGGACTATGGGAGATTTACAGCGGCTTGGTTCTGTTGGTTTCATTGTTGTTTCGTGCTCACAACTTACCCGTGCTCTGCTGCTGCCTGCTGATCCAGACGTTCATGGCTCAGTTTATCTGGAAGAAGCTCCACTACGACGCAGCACAAACCACCATCATGCACTACTGGTTTGGTCAGGCCTTCTTCTACTTTCAGGTAAGAAACAAGACTAACATCAAGGATAACACGCTTTAACAGCCATTCCTCGAGTCACTTCTGAAGGTTGATGAAGAAATTAAAAATATAAGTGACACTGCAGCTATCGTTTTTCATTATCTTATTAATTGATCTTCATTCATTTATTCATCCCCTGTTTTAGTGTTTTGATGTAACTTGGCAGACTTGTGAGTGCAGAGAGTCTCCTGTTACTGAAAGTTTAGCATGACGGTTTGTTTCTCTGTTGTTACATCAGCCATGCTAATGTTTTCAAAGTAATATTATTAGACTTTGCTTTCTGACAGTGTGTGTTTTTGTTTCATGTTAGTGTCATTTTATCCATTTTTTTTTTCTTAGATTTCTGTGTACTTTATAATACTGCCTCATAATTTACCCAAACCCTCAGCAGATGGTATTCTTTATGTGATGCATTGAGTCTTGTTGCATGAAACAAACCAAATGAGAGCACAACGGATGATTCAAAGAAATGCAAACAGCAGCAGAGCACAGTGCCAGCATTTAGACTGCATTGCAGTTCTAGCAGTTCTTAACTTATTATGTTTGCTGTGGGAGGTGTGCAATTTCTTTTTGTGTTTGCACAGGTTTAGTAGATTCAGAGGTCATGCTGTCCTTCGTTAACTCAGCCCTTGAAGTCCCACATTCTCATTTTGTGCAATATGTTGAGTAGAAGTAGAGCGAATATGCTCTTTGTTAAATGAAAGCTCTTTATTTACACAGTGTTGTCTAAACAACACGTACATATGGCATGATTAGCATGTTTGCTAGCACAACCCAGTGGGCACAGACGCTGTCTTTATCACATAAACTCTTGTTCCTTGACTGTCCTGTGTTGATGGTTGTGGCTGCAGCAGAGCATAAAGGTGAAGGGCTTCAACAATTTATACTCTTTAGCTTGAAACCAGTTTTTTATTGCCCGTGTGTTTTAATCATGCTCCAACTTTATTGAGACTCAAAATACTCAAAGGTCTATTATCACAAGGCTTAGCACCATCAGCGAAAATTGTCTTGTTACCCTCTATTCTCCAGCTCATCAACAATTAACGAGCCAAGGTCGTTGATGGTGATTAAATTGTTAGCCATGTAGAAGTTCAGTGTTGATGACACTCACATTGGTTTCTGAAATATCGGTCCCTGAGGAGTAATTAAATGAAAAAGACAGGCTTCTCATCTGCCTTTGAGGAACATGCCTCCCTCATAAAACCATTGAATGTCAACAAGAATCAATGAATGTAATGAGACTACCACATCAGTATGGAAGTTTTAGCATTAACAGAAACTTTTCCTCCTGGACTCTTATCTCAGAATTTTTTCATGTGTGATGATCATTAAACACCAATGTCTGAGCGGATTTATCTGAGTGTCAGACAAGGAAAACTTGCATCCTGGTCATCAGTCTCTTTAACTTCTTTTGCATACGGGTGGTGTTTGGCTCAGATATTCATTGTCGTTCTCCTTGTGGCATTATCATCACCATCAGCAGTGGACAGAACTTTTATAGAGCCATAAAATCAAGTTGGATTGATCTACTTTTGGGTTTTTGCTGGCTTCTGTTAGAATTTAAGAAATACACTTAAATTTGACTTGTCTGCTGAACACTGTTGGCTTGAAGAGCTTACTGGTGTTGTTTGCATATATTTCAGCCATCCATTATGAGCTCATTTGGGTAAAATTGGTCCCTTTTCATTCAACAAGCTTCAAAGCATCATGCATAATGCTACAGTCTGCTGAGAGTTAGTGTTATCCGTGGCAGTGTTGAAAAGCACACAGACGTTCTTTGGATAATTATGACAAAATTATATCTCTGGATATTTTGATCAAGGCGTTAAAGTTATTCCAAAGTGTTTTCAAGTAACAGAAAAGAAACCAAACCCCGACTGTGTTTACATCTAAATGACTGATATCATGGTGGTGTTTTCAGTGACAATTGGTTGTTTCTAACACTTGAATCTGCAAGTTTTCTGTAATTTCACCCATTCCTGCATTTCACAGGGCGAGGAAAGACAGCTGTTAATGTATCGTCGGTCTGCTGTAGTTGTTAAATCAAGCTGCAGGAGATGTAATGAGGGATGATAATCCTTTTCTGCCTGGGGGCTTCAGAGTTGCAGAGGAACCCTCATAAAACGTGTAAACAAAGCACAGAACAAAAGACTCTTGGGGCTTTTTTTTTTCCTAGTTTCAACAAAGTTTTAGGTGGTGTTTTTCTTCCTCAGGACCAGTTCTTTGGCAGCAGAAACAAAAAGAACTGGTTCCAGATTAGGCATTGCCTCCTAAACAGCCTTAGATCCAATTTGGTGAAAAAGGAAACTTGTAAGTGTAGAAGTGGGTGAGTTAGAAGAGTTATGAGTAAACACAGCAGAGCCATCACTGTTCCTGTTGTGTGTGTGGAGACGAGCAGAGGTAAATTAAATCGGATGGCTCATCCGTACAGTTTTGACTGAGGGTTGAAACAACAAGAGGGGCTGTTTTTTAATCTGCTGTTGTTTTGAGCACAAATCAGTGAGCTGCTGAGAAGTTGCCAGAAGTCAGACTGAGGAGTGTAAAACACAATAGGAGTTCATAAGAGCTCCCCAATGTTCACAAAGCTTTAGCCATAGATCTCTCTGCTTACTTTTTAGTCTATTTACTGGGTGACTAATTCCTCTGCCTTTGCAGCACTAATAAAAGATCTTTTTATGCTCCCGCAGGGTAATTCCAACAACATTGCCACCATCGACATCTCTGTGGGGTTTGTTGGATTGGAAAGTTATATTGAGGCTCCGGCTATCTTTTTAACGGCCCTTAACACATATGCAGGGCCCCTGCTTTGGGCATGTCATCTTGTTTGCTACCTCAGTTCAGAGAGAGAGAGGTGAGTGACGATTTAAAAAAGAATCTATAGACAATGATATAGCCTAATAAGGAACATCTTTTTTCCATCATAAACTCAAGACTCATTACCGATCAGTGTTTAAGGTGTGAGGTGTGGCGTGTATGTGTGTGTGTTCTTAATTAACTCTCTAATTAAATTTCTACCTGCAAACTTGACCTCATGTTGGGTCACTTTCCTTTCTTATCTTTGCTTTGACTTCATGATTCTCCCCTCGACTGGCCGCCTCTTTCTGTACACCACATTATCTTTAACTATTTTGATAACATCCCTCCTGTGATTGTGCAAAGTTTTAAGTCTTGACTCTTTTAAATGGAATTTGCCAACTATCTGTAGTTTTTGGGATGATACTGGATTACACTTCTGTCAGATATGTCATTTAAAAACTCTGAATTGTGAAAACGTCATGAAGGAACTACTGAACAGTCTGTAGTGGTTTATTAATATCATACAGAAACATCGACCAGCCTTGGTGACCTCGGCTAATTCATGAAGTTAATTTATAGCACGCGTGTATAGAGTCAGACTGATCGTGGCCTGTGGCTCGTTTTCATACGACCCCTGGCTTTTATCTTACTGTGTATAAAATATGCCACTGAAATGAATAATGTGCCAAATTATTGAAACACTTAAATTTTCTCTCAAATGCGTAAACAAATGGAATTAAATCTTATAAAGTCTCACTTAACCATTATCTGAACTGTGCAGAGACTAATTGTAGGGGGCTAAAGCTCTGCACATTCGGCAGAAACTCAATGACTCTTACAGCTGAGATCTTTAAATGAATGGATTTCTCTTAGTGTGGAAACATGAGTGTTCAAAAAACATATAAGAGGAAAAAACTACACTGTTGTATGAAATTGTGCAGAAAAGGTAAAAAATGTTGCATGATTATGCGTCAGAATGCAGGGTAAGATATTTGGGGTTAAAATGTTGTTTGCAGGTCATAATAGTCTTGAGGCTTCATGACAAAGAATCCTGATAAAATCCAGAACCTGCCAAAAAAAATCACACCATATTTTCTCCATATGGCCCCCTAATGGAGAACATTTTCTTTGGTCAGAAGCAGTTTGCTGATGTTTATGCAGCATGTAACACTGTAAAAAACTGACCATTTATCATCTGGGATCAAGAGACACCTGAGGGACAGGTGAGGTTTGATTTCATCATTCTGTAATGATGGCACAGGTATGTTTGATCACATTTAGAAACTTATTTTTTACAGAAATCACTGAGAGACATAGTACTAAAAATAGAGCATTCATATGTTACTTCCACAGTTAATAAATATGTTGGTGAGAGCCACTGGTGCTCGGTCATTTTGATAAAAATCAAACGTGTCCCTCTTTAAAAACAGTTTGGACACCCCTGACTTACTGGAAGTTTGCCTCATCTTCAGCTCAGAGATGTGCTCTCTCTCTCTCTTTGTCTTCCTCCCCCCTGATGAGTCTTTCTTCTTTCCGTAGGAGTCCGGTTGCAGTTGGCCACGGCTGCTACTGCTTAGCTCTGCTCAGGTCTGTGCCAGCTGCAGCCTACATCGTGCTGATAACGGTTTTGCGGTACCATCTCTTCATATGGAGCGTCTTTTCACCCAAACTACTCTATGAGTCCATGCACCTCCTGCTCACCGCAGGAGTCTGCCTCTTCTTCAACACTATGGACCACAGCCACACTTCCAGCAGGTCGTAAGGATCCAAAGACTCAGAAAACCTCCAGATGTTAAAGGGTTTGGATTCGTTTTAAAAACTGTTTAGGGGCATCCTGACTGATACGAACAATACATTTACCCTGAATTACTTTCCAAACCTGTTGAAAACACGATGGAGGCTTTAGACCGTCCTCATCTTGCACTCCTTATGTTTGGTTACCTAAATTTTAAGAATGCACTCTTAGATTTCTATGCTGTCTATTTAATATTTGACTTCTTTGGGAACAGTTTTTTTTCTGGAGAGTAAATGTAAAATGGTTTAAAGAAGCTTTTTGAGAGAGACACTTTTTAACATGCTTTTTATTACCTCAGGAGCAGACAAACAGTGAGCGTGTGCTGCTTAGAAACTGCTCTATGCTCTGGCTATGTGGAACTGTATTTCTGATTCATGGAAAGTTAAATGAGATTATTTTGAGGATAATATCAATCAGTGATCTATGAAACCTTGAAAGACCTCCAGTTTTTATTAGTGATTCTCTTTAATTAAAATGGAGCTGAAGTTGGGCCAAGAAAAACCTGTTGGTCTTTTTCACAGGAGATATTTTGAGACGGTGGGAAAGCACAGCTTATACTACGATGAATGAATTCCATTATTCTGCATTAATTTCAAAGAGTTGTCAATGAAAGCTGACTGTCATACAGTCAGGGCTCATAAAGACACTTGAACCAAACCAAAGCACTCATAATGTTGTTGCTAACGTTTGAGGAGCACACTAATCTTGCTGTAGCTGGCCCAACCCAACTGTGTATTATCTCTGACCTTGTCAAAATGAAGTCTTCCAGTTTGTTATCACTCAAGTAACTTCTAAGACTGATGCTCCAAGAGCTTTTTTTCATTTTTGCAGATTTTGCAGACAGTTTGTAGAAAGTGGGGACAGAAGAAAAAACTCATAATTTGTAAGATTTTACAAATTGGATTCAAGCTCCAGGGGAGGATAGTTTTAAGTTTGACTCATCAGGTTTCTACAAATGTGTCTCAGTCTGGAGACACAAACTTCAGTGTCTGTTTAGTCACTCAATACAGGGATGTAGTGTTTTAATATCACATGCAGGCTGTGTAGAGTGGCTTATAAATGGACGAGTGTATGTGGTCGCTGAAGCCTTCCCTTTGCAGAAAGACGGCTGATCTTGCAAATAGCTGACAGTATGCACAAGAGATCTGTGCGTTTAAGGAGACAATTTGATGTCTCAAAAGTCTAAAAAAGCAGAACAGTCTGACTGAGTCTGACATCAGTCTCAAGAACAATTACTGTTTAAAAATCTTTTGAATACTTCACAAAGGCCAGAAACTGTCTCACATGTTACTCTGTTTGCAGCTTGTGTTTGAAATAAAGACTCCAAAATCAGTGAGTTGTCTTTTTATATTCCATGTCAGCCTTTGAAAGGACTCAGCAAAATATTACACAGATTGACAACGCATCCTGGATCACAACTCATATTATACATCAAGTATAATACATCAAGATATCTGTGCTGGGTTAGATTTACTGTTTGGCCTGCATCATAACAGACGCCTCCAAGGTTAAAAGCTTTCTTAGAGCAAAGAAAACAGGTCCCTAAATCAGTACGCGTTCACTGAGGTGTGTGACGACAATGCTTCACATCAGTCACTGAGAGCAATGCAACTATTTTTGAGGCTTCTGAACAATAGTTGTAGTTTTACATTTTTACTCAATTTTACACTTTGTATGCTTAAGTCGTTTAATTTCCTGGATTTCTCCTCTTCTTTCTGTTCTTGCTCCTGCAGCATCACTGTCAGTTAACTGGATACAGAGCTGTTTGCTGTGGAACTGAAACAGGAGAACCATGTTGCTGCACTTGTCCTTTTAGAGCAAACTTTACATGCTTTTTACCAAACGGAAAAAACAATTTAGCACTAAGAGTGATGTTAACCACTGGCAGTGACTTAATCTTATGAGATGTCCTGCAGGTTCTACTCTTGTATGTTTTTTAATGTGTGTTATAAAACAGGTCCCAGTCTCAAGTGTGCACTACATCAGTACTTCATTGCAGATGAGCTTTAATAATGAAAACGCAAAAGTTTTCAGTGGTTTATTTGTTGGGTTGTGGCTGTTTCTGATATCAATAGACCAAACCAGGACCCAGGACTTAAGCCCAAACTTATGACTCAACTTGGACACAGAGAGCTGAAGTCTCACTGGCCTTTTTTTTTTTTTTTTCTAATACTAGGGCCGAATGATTTATTGAGCAGCAGCCGAATTCACATTTCTGTGCCATCTTATTCAGCAGTTCATGGAGGGGCACCTAAAGACGTGACATGAATTTAAGCTTTGCCTCCAAAGATTTTACAAAAGATGAGAGCAAATAGTTAACGGACACCTGCCAAGAACCCAACAGGAAAAGTACAAGAGATGCTACAGCCTCTTGGAAAGTTACCATGAGCAGGTTAGCTAATGCCAAGAGTTGATTGGTCTGATGGATTGTGATGAGCAGTGAGTAGGTTGCAGTTGTGTTTAGAGTTACGACATTATTCTTGTTCCAGAAAACTTAAAAATGTGATTTGCCTCACGAACATACTTTTTTTTCTCATTACAATCAACTCTGACCTTTTGTTGCTCATAATATCCTGGCCTTTGATGATTGTGGCTAATGAAAGTGTGCTGCAATTGTTTAAAAGTAGGAAAAAAGTTCTAAATTTTTTGCACTAAAGGGGTCTGACTCAGACTCTTCTCCCTTGACTTAGACTGGACTCAGACCTGAACACTGGGGACCGGAGCCTTGACATACTTGGTGACTCAGCTACAACACTTCACAGACACATTGCAGCTCTTACATCATTGCTACCCTTTGAGATTTGCTTTAGACAGAAGCTGTTCAAAGACATATTGTTAAAGCCACAGTGTGCAGCTTTTCCTCTGAGGTTGGAAAGTAGATTGTAATTTGCTGCCTCAACACTTGTCACATGTCTTGATGAAACTCCTTTAAACAGCATCTGCCTGAGGCTTAGATAACTGACAGCCCCCGGACCAGCACAGAGAGACCGATGCCAAACCAAGGAAAAAAGGAAAAGCTGTGGTTGCTTTAACACCAGTTGAGCCTTTGTGTCTTACATTGAGTGAGTGGAAAATGAACTGCTTTAACGTCACTGGCAGAATCCTAAAACCAAGAAGAATCACACAGACAAGCTGCAGCATCACATTAGTGACGCTAAGATTCGCCAAAAGCAGACTCTTACTTCCTCACCAACACAATCAACAGTTTAAAATGAGTTAAAAGTACACAGTTTGAATCCAGTCTTTATCTAAATCAGATGTGTATTATTCTGTCCTTCAGTGTGCTTCACATTACTCTGTGTGTTTCAAGCCTCTGCTCAGTGATGTCTTTATCCACCTGGCATGTGTCCACAGTAGCATACAATAAGATGTCATACATTTTTGCAGCTTTCTTATATAAATGTAAAATGTGTAAGTCTGTAAAATCATTTTCAGATGAGTCACCCAAGATCTCAGTATAAAAAAAATAGTTTGAAATAAGATCAAAGTACAAGCTGCTGAAGAACTTTCAAACAGACCTAGCAGTACCATTGAAGGATGATTTATTTATTTATTTATTTTTTGTCTGTGTACACAAGTTAATTATCTTCTATATAGTGTTCATAGTCTTCAGGAATAACTTAAGGGGCTTTGGAAACTAGAAACACTAACTTCATAAACGTTATCATTATATTGAATTTTGATTGGAAATGTGATCAGTGCCAGGAAACATGATTCATTCTCTGATGAAAAACTTGAGCTTTTGAGTTAAGTTTCTTTTTCTTTGCCCATTTAAAGTCACTTATCTGTTAAACTGAATAAACCTTAACAATTACAAAAAAAAAAAAAACAGACAAACAAACAAGACAGCTTGTATGTAGAGTAACAATCTTAGACATTTCATTCAAAGGATCTCGGTTCTGTAAGGAATTTTTGTGCTGAAAAAATTCACAGATACTTTTCAACGTTATAACTTTAACAGTAGGGGGAACAAACTTCCTCTTTGCCCAGACATCTCCTCCTTTTCAGTCGTAAAATTATGTCCAGGTTTTCCTCAGCTTGTACAAACCATTATTATTCATAATAAAGTGCTGCACTGAGCTACTGGCATCATTGTGATGCACCAACCTGTCAAAATATTGAGTATGCAGGAAAACATGCTCTGACTGCTTGCACTGAGCTCTGAGACAGAAGATGCTGAAGTGAAAATGCACCCTACAGACCAACTGTAGATACACAGAGGTACTCCTCTTTTCGTCATGGTCATGACTGGTGTTGAGAATTTTTTTGGCCCATGCTAAATCAAGACTTTTTTATATAAAGTCAAAATTTAGAGATAAGGTCAAATATTTTGAGATAAAGAGATAAAATTGTGAGATAAAAGGTTAAAGTTCTGAGAAAAACAATTTGAAATTTTCAGATAGTGAAGTGAAAGTTCTCATGAAATAACGTCAAAGCTTTTGACTTGATGATGGCAAAAAATAAATAAGCCTTTTTTTTTTATGTTTATATTTTAACTGGCAGAAATGGGCTTCTATACAGTACTTACATTTCATTACAGAATTATTTTTTCCTCATTCCGTTATTATCATGATCAACTTGATTTTAAGAGGCTTTATATCAAAGATGGATCAATTGTGAAAAGTGAAAGTGCTGCTTGTGGCTAGAATTTCACCCAAATAGAGCCCCCTCATCTCCATACTGTAACAATAGTTTTACATACGCTATTCTTAAATAATATGTCATCAAACAAGCTGTTAAATAAAGAAACCCGCACATAATCTCAGTTTGTGACAGTTTTCCTTTGTTACTTACGTCTTATCAGCACACATGCTTTTACAACTACAGCTTGAATTTGACCCTCATCTGACCCATGTATAAGACTTAACCATATTTGTTGTCCTAAAGAAAACACAGCTAAAAAAATAATGAATAGGTTTAGAGCAGCTGCACGAGAAAGTGAAGTCCTGGATCTTTCCCTGTGAAAGAATCTTTACCTCAGCTGCACCACTTTGCACTTTTGATGCTTCAGGGGTTGTCTGCTAAGTGGCAAATGGCAGCAAGCCAAAGAGGTTATTGCAAGTTTAAATCGAGCTCCCTCTGAAAACACAGCCACCGCAGGAGTTATTGATCGATGCATGAGTCACTCTGGCTGCAGACGATGCCAGGGTTCCCCCTCACCATTCACTGAAATCCGTAACATTTTCTGTTCCCAGATACTGAGAGGATCCAGTTCACTGAAACTCTACTCCCGACTCCTGAAAGAAACACCAACTCTTGGCAAGGAGCTGCTTTTTCTCCTTGCAGGCTTTGAGCTACATTAACCTTCTGCTTTCAGATCATTTCATTTAAGAAGACTCACAGGAACTTTTGGAAAATAAGATGATTCTGACTTAAGGGCACTGTAAGGTGAGCTTTTGTAGAAAAAAAAAAATCATCTCTACCTCCACCCGAGAAGATGTATTGAGAATTTGTCCTTGGACTTGGATGTTGACTCAAAGTTTTATAGTGATGTGGCTCTTGGAAGAGTTTCAGGTTAAGAAACTAAATGATAAGGTGCTCAGAATTTCTCTTAAAGTCTTTTTTTTATATTTAATGGATGAAAAACTATAGACTCATGCTCGATGTCATAAAAAATAAATTACCAACAAATCAAACACATTAGTTGCCACTGAAATGTAACAAAAATGTAGAACTGAGAGACTGATTTAAGCAACCATCAAAGATAAATATCATCATTTTAGCCAGCTAATTTATCACTCATTAACCAACAGCAGCACTTCTGATATGATTGAGTCTATGAAAAATAATTGAATAACTGAAACGATCCACTTCAGATAATAGCTGGACATCCTGTCTCCTTCTGTCCTATTTGAAGACAGGAGTCTGTAACAGAAACAAACTATAGCGTCATCTTCAAACTAAAGAACATTTTGTTTTCAGGAGGGTGATTCCTCGTGGGAAAAATAACAAAGTGCCTCAGCATCTGTCAGTTCTTGTTGTCGAGTGACTGAGACTGATTCATATTCCCAGTGTCACATTTGAGTCTATGTGTCTGTGCAGCTGAGACTCCCAAAGTTTATGAAAGAATGGCTCAGATATATTATTATTTCAATAAGTTTCTGCCCAGTACGGGCCTAACTCACCCCCCTCCAGGTTGAAGGGTTTGAATAAACCTGGAGGAACATTTAATTCAGGTGGCAGATCGAAGTGACAGGAAGTCCCAGAAAGCAACATCTAGATTTAATTCTGAGCAGCGGCCCCAAACTGAGACATCCTATTGTTTTGTTGCTGATAAAAGTGCTCAAACAAATTGGTGATTCAGTCCTGATGCTTACATTGTTTTACTTTGAATGCAAACTTGAACAAGTCTTACTGCTAGGTATAGGCTTGATCATAACCCACAACTTAAAATCAGATTATCAGCAGTAAAATAGGTTATTTCTAAATTCTATTTATCTATGACAGCACCCTGTCAGCTGACAAAGCTTTGTAGTGAGGGGAAAGATCTGTGTTTTTCTCCGCTGAAAACAATTTCTCAGATTTATTTTGTAATAATGGTGGAAACAGGAGCTGAACTATCTGACAGAAAAGAGACAGAAGAGCAGAAAAAAGACAAATGGGAGAGTGATAGAGCACAGGCTAAAGCCTAAAACACGAGCTGTTACTGTATATATTCATTCCAACCCACATGCAGCAGTTACACTGCAGGGATCTGTTTAAACCTGAGAATCTATCAATGACATGAAGAGCCAGGTTACGTTTGCTGTGCTTGGTAGATGAGCACTGGCATAATTAACCAGAATTCACTAACGTTACACGGTAAGGATACGTCTCAGGGCATCAGAGCTGTGAGTAGTGCTACATGTAACCGGCTACCAAACTATGGAGCAAACCCAAAAAGTTTGCTTGTTGTCACGTTTCAAACAACAGTGCTATGTCAAAGAATAAGTCACATGATACCTTCTAAAAAGCTGTCTTGAAAAAAGAAAAGTCGTAAGTAAGGGAGATCCAATCTCCATTTCTCTTACAAAATGAACACATGCCTTGTCAAGAGTCACAGAACTGTTTTGTCCCGAAAAATCATCACCAATTCTGGTTACATGTGTCACAGCAATTCACTTCAAATGGCTAGTCCTCTCAGTTCCTCTAAAAATCCATTAATCTGTTTAACTGCAGTTGGGACATTTTTTAAAAAGAATTAAAATTGCATAGGGGGGCTAATGATTTTGACCTCAGCTCTATTCTGCACCCATTTCTGCAGCCCATTTGAGCATTTCTGTAAAATTATGACTTGTTCCAATTATGTCTCCACCTGAACCAGCTCCTTCACCCTGTGCTCCCCTATCCTCTTTGTTCTGGTTATTTCAGTGTTGTTTATTGTTGGCTTCTTTTGTGCTTAGCTCTCAGCAGAGTAGGGGTTTAAGGATATTATCCTATAGTGAGTGGATTTTGGGGGCAGCTGCCTCATTGTGTTTGACCAATTACGAGGGGAAAGTCTGAGCCAATTTTTCTGTTCCAGTCCAGCTCTGGCCATGGGCCACGTCCATCATTCATCCAAATATCTGCAGTGGAATCACTTGTGCGAAGACTCTGAATAATATCACTCAGAGGGAGGAACTAAAACATGCAAGTCAGCACTTTTTTTTTCTTTTCGTGGCCACAGCTGAGGCTGTCATTAGAGTAATGGAGCACAGCTATCCATCTAAGGGTCTTCTACTGATATAAAACATGAAATACTGGCTGCAAAGAGTAGAACAACATATTAACTGATCTACAAGATCAATCAATCAAACATTATTTTAGAAATATCATATCACAAGTTATCTAAGGACACCTCCCAAAAAGAGAGAGCACATTCTGTTGAAACCCTACTTGCCTGAAAAGAAATAGATGTGTGATCTTGGGATTAGTCAGTGCTTCTTGAGAGATCAGTGAAGCGACAGGTGGAAAATAACATTTTGTAAGATATCTGTAACCCTGTCACTGAGAGTATAAACACTCCGATGTGGCCAAAAGGGATGAGTCTCCTCACAGGGAGCAGAAATAGCTTGTGTTTCTTTGAAATTAGGAACATGTCAAGCTTGTGACTGCTATAAAAAGAGACAGAAATCAACCAGAGAAGGTCCATGCGATGGTCTGAAAAGAAAGCAGACAGAAATAAAAAGAAAAAAACCCTACGTGAGATGGCAGGGTTTGCAACCCATGAAGACTGTCGACAGTTCTACTGTGACATAAAACAAACCTAGAACAATGTGTAGAAGATACCTCTTCTGACAGAAAATGGTGTCGACCAGTTCTTCTTGAGGAGTAAGATAAGTCAGTCGGCTTACGTCCAGTGACATACAAAAAACCATAGAGGTGTCTCTGAGAGGTAGGAGGAAAGTGCTGGAGGAAAACATGTAGATGGTACTGAGGCCAGTCTGCCAGCCAGAGAGGAGCTGTGGGCAAAAGCTAGAATTAAACGGCTTTGGCAAATAAAAGGAAAGAGTGGGTGACCGTCAACAGGGCTCTGGTGCTAATGCTGCTACATGGACTAGAAGGAAAAGCATTAAACAAAGTGGAGAGGACTGGACACATATGACTGTGGTGCTGAAAGGCTTAGAAACATGGAGGGGAGAGAGACTGTAGCCAAGTCGATCCCTTTGGAAGCAACAAATTAAGAAATTAATGATGGAGAAGAAGACAATTAAGAGAGCAGTGAAGACTGGCACTGACAGACGAGAGAGGGGGTCAGAACATCCTGAGGAACCAGTTAAAACCACATTATTCCAAGGAACCTTTTAAGATTGTAAGAGGATTGTTTGGCCTGGACAAAAGGGCGACTCCAAGGCAAAAAATTAGAGGCAGAGGAACAATTGCAAGAGGTAATTAAAAAAAATTCACTCAATGCAGGGACAAATAGAGAAACAGGACTTCCTCAGGCTGGAGAAGCCTTCACTCATCTTCCAAAGGGCCAATTTGTGCCCCTTTACTAGAGTCCTAGTTCCTTTAAGCCAATTTAAGAGAACTTTGTGGACCATGCTGCTGCCTATCCTAGACAGGAAACTCTTGAAAAATGTTTTCATCTCAATAATTTTAGCCCTTGTTAAATTAAAGTTCTGTGAAACAAAATAAGAGCACATCCCTTGAAGGAGGAGGTCAAATTTTCTTGGTTTTGAATTTTTCTATAAATTTCAAAATTATCATTGGCAGAGATTCAGAGTAAGATGGGGGCACTAGAAGCTCAGTCCAAAAGGACTTGGCCTGGGACTGAGAGGGCAACCAGCTCAAGTTCTGGTATAGATCACAGTCAACTGAGCTGTTAGCTGCCTTGGAGTTTGGCAGCTTCCTTCATGCTGGTATCTCTTCATTAGTGCATTTCTATAGGATCCTATTTGTGCTTGTGTATGTGAATCAGCCTACATGTATAGCATGTTCAAATCCAGAGGGGAAAAAAACAGCATTTTCTCATGGGAATTTGCAAAATAAATCTTCAGAGGGCACGGCGGCAGATGATACTATTTCCCCACTGACACAGATGGCAATTAAAGTAACTTTAAAGTAAGTGACTTTGTAGGAAGAGATGACAAGCCAGGTTTATAGCCACCCACCAATTAGGGCCTACATGAAAGGTGACCACAGCTGTATCATACACAATGAAATTATCACAGGGTTTCAATGAGAATCTGAAATGGGCTATGGGGATGATTACAGAAGAAATCCCACCAGAGAAGGAAAAGTAAATAGCTGTGGTTGATGGTATGATAGGGACTGAAGGAAAAGAGTGGAGAAGTCAGGGTTCACAGGCAAATGAGAAGGGTGCTGCTGTTTTATGGACTGAGACTTTGACATTGGAATTACTCTTTTAGTTCTTTTGTTCTGCACTGTAAGACTTTGATGTAAATTTACGGCAGAATCCCAACAGTAATTATCTGAATTTTGGTATAACAGTATAATATTGTCATAAACAATGCATTCTGGGAATTTCACAGACAAATACTCCAACTTACAGTAATTTACAGTTTCCAGGTGAGGACAGCTGTCAGGGGTCTGTTGCTGAACCATGTTTCCTCCTCACTCATGGTTGCAACAATTGATTACATTGCAGTTAACAAAGGCATTCGGGGTAGAGTTTTTGAGCTGCAGCTCTGCTAAACAGCTGAGAGGGGGTACGGTGGGCTCAGAGGTTATACCCAGAATGCTTTTGTGATTTGTAACCTAACAGTTATTGTAACCACAAGTGAGGGACACAGTTGTTGTGAGTTTGTGCTGTCCAATGGTGGGTTGAGTGAGCTGCCTTTCATGCTTACAACACATTATATATTATAAATGTTGAGTCTACAGTAAATTACTTTACATTCAGACAATATTAAGTTCCTGTATGTCCACAGAGTAGATACTGTAAATAAACAGCAAAGTACATAAAATGGTTTGGAGTTCCTTGGTGTCTCAGTCATGTGGAATTGTATTGGCAAGGTATATTTTATCTACAATAACTACTCGAACAGAGGAAACCAAGTCTGCAAAGGTCACAGCAAAGATGATACCAGTGAGAGAATACATGGTGTTTAACAAATTGGTCCCAAATCCAGCTAAAGGAAGGAAATGAAACTCACAAGAGTGAGGCAGTACAGGAAGAAAATACATCTTTTCCATATATGTGAAACAAGGCTGAGGGGCTTTGGGCTCGGCTCAGACAATCCAGTGTAGAAAACAAAGCAAGTCCTAATTAAAGAAGGAAACTGGCAGTGAACAGGTGCAGCAAAAGGAAGCAACAGTGATCCAACTGGGAAAATGTATTAAAAAAGAAGCTTAGCTGGAGGGACCTTTAGAGTATAGAGGAGAATCAAACTAAAATCCTATAAGGAGGAGCTTATGATGAGCTGCCATCAACAGAGAATCTACAACATTGTGCTCACAGAAACAACTCTGAGACACATTTTATCAGACTAGAATTTGGGTTTGTGTAAAGGGTAGTGGGGATATGACTGGGATTTGAAAAGCTTGGTGAAAATAAAAATAGGAGACGAGAGGTGAATTCAAAGTGTAGAGGGAGCAGGCACTGACCTTGTTGAGACGGAGAAATATGAGGGAGAGTGATTTTTAAGCAGGTATGGGGCAGGTCGCCTTTAGGGCTCCAGTGATTGGGAGCAGCAGGTAGATTTAGGAGGTAAACTCACTTCTTTATTTGAAATTGCACTATAGAGACCCAGCATTGTGTTGAGGTCCACCAGTCAGTGTTCACTTTATTTTATAGAATATACTGTGCCCTCGGAGGACTCAGAGGAGGAGGCATTTGAAAGTAAAAAGCAGAGCTGGCAGCAGAAACTGAACAGCGAGGACAGAAAGTTCAGGTTCTTCCAGGAGAAGTAGGATGCAGAGGGTTCATCGCACGATCAACTGTCTCATTACTGAGAGAGTTTGGAGTGCTGCGACAGAGTTTGAGAAAGACAGTAAAGGAGATGTCAGACAATGAAGTTAAAAGAAGTCAGTGGATCTCGGGAGAAGAATTCATGTCAGCCGGGGCAAAACAAAAGTCAGAGGAAAGTGTTTGTTTCTCTTCTCTCTTTCCCTTTCTCTCATTAAATTAGGGGGGTAGAGTGTTTTAATAACAGCTGCTTTTAAAGACATATCATAGAATCCCCCCATGATGATTCCAGGCGAACTGAGGTAGGTTTTATTTTTTAATGTGTAACCAGCAAAGTTACTTTGAAATGATTCCCGCTATTAATGAGAAAAAAGGAATTTACAAAGACAAATGACAAACAAGGCTGTCAGTGAATCTCCATGGGACAAACTTGGATGTGAATTACTAGGAAATAGGAACACGTTCA
This sequence comes from Thalassoma bifasciatum, assembly GCA_008086565.1. Lineage (NCBI taxonomy): Eukaryota > Metazoa > Chordata > Actinopteri > Labriformes > Labridae > Thalassoma > Thalassoma bifasciatum. The sequence goes on along the minus strand of RPOG01000500.1, from coordinate 145,298 downwards.
GACAACCACCCTGGATAAATAAGGATTATATTTATGTAATCTCAGTCTGTTTTTCTGAATGAAGACTGGAGGTTTATGTGTCATGATAGCCAGCATGGTAAAAACGACTCCAGCTGCAGTGAGTTTCAGGACCTTAATTTCACTCTTTGAGGCAAGTGCACTTTGTTTTGAAGCCAACACAATGCAACGTGTCGTAAAACCGAGGTACCATTATTTTTTTCAGTACATTTGCTCCACAAACCAATTGTCCTTCGGGGACAAATAAAGTTGAGTTCCACTCTGTTCCCTAATAAATGCGTGGTTAAACTTAATGCTCAAACACTCACAGTTTGATGTACTGTGTTTCTGTAAATTCTGTCTCTGTCATGTTGTAAGATGACTCTACCTTTTGTCAGGAATCACACATACAGTACAAAACAAGAAAACACTGCTTTATCCAAGGATGGCATCAAAAACAACATGTGAAAAATTCCTCACAGGAGCTTTAACTGGACAATAAACTAGGACATGTTTTTAGTCATTATGTCTTACTTTCAGTAAAATTTGTCTTATTATTCTTGATTTCAGCCACAGTTACCAGACCAGGTCATACAAATGCGTTATTTCGAGTTTTTAAAGACAAACATGAGGTCTGAATTACTTGTAACTAGTCAACAAAATCATCCAATGGAATCAGAAGAAGGTTTACTGTATTAAGGAATCTTTCTAATTTCAAGAAACTTCACAAGCAAATTTTTCTTTTGCAGTGTGGACTCTGAAAAAAAAATAAGAAAGCTAGTTATAAAGTTTCAGTGTTAGGGACAATGCACCAATAGACAGAAGCTTTATCTGAAGTTTATGTCATTTCTCACCGTTTGTCTCTTACACATCATTAAGCTGCTAGAAGGTTTCATTAATAGGCAGGTGGGCAAAACCAATTAAGGCCAACACACTGCAGCTACGTATCTTATTTCAATTTGCCAAGTGTTTAGTCACAACATTTTTTAAGTGTGACAGGCATCATACATTATGGATTTTAATAGAGGCGCACTGCTTTGCTGCATCTGCTCCCTGAATGAGATAGTCCTCCATTTCCTAGTGAGGATGCAAAAATAGAAGGAAGAAAACATTCAGATACTTGCCCCCAGGGTGAGAATAAATCTTTCTATCTGTTGCCCCATTTAACCCCAAACAGACACTCCACCTAAAAACATACCTAGACATGTTTACTCATTTGGTATCATTGTCACACGCTGTATTTGTGTGGCTGAGTGAATCTCCTGTTTTTCAAGGGTCTGAATCTAAAGCCTTGTCCTTTTCTTTTATTGTTAGGCTCCAGCTCCCTGAAAACAGGCTTTTTTGTGCTGTGCCTCCAGAAAACATTTGGCCATATTTCTGATATGTGGACCGCACAATTTCTCTCTCAACCAAGATTAGAAATACTGCAGATGCCTCCTTCAGTCAGCATCATGTCCTAAAATAATTGTTGTGAGATAGATAACACTTAATTATAATGAAAATGAAGGGATTTTGAGTGAGTGTGCTTCTTGCCACTGATAAAGTAAAGCAAACTCAATTAAATTTTAGATTGTCCCAATGCTTTCTTCAGTCCCCAACACTCACACTTACACACTGCCTGGCCAAAAAAAAGTCGCCACCTGGATTTCACTTGCAAATAGGTACAAGCCTCTTATTGGTTAATTACTGCATGGACTATTATCTTTCAGCTGGCAACAAGTTATTAAACCCCAGCTGATGCAATGAATAACTTTTCATTTCTTTAACAACCATGGCATAAGACACATCCTGTGGTCATGGTAAAGATGTCGGTCTGTTTAAGAAGGGTCAAATCATTGGCATACATCAAGCAAAGAAAACATCTAAGGAGATTGCAAAAGCTACTAAAATTGGGTTAAGAGCTGCCCAATGTATTATCAAGAACTGTAAGGATGGTGGGGAACCATCGTCTTCCACGAAGAAACATGGTCAGAAAAAAATTCTGAATGATTATGATTGCCGATCACTTGAACGTTGCGCAAGATCAAACCAAAGAAAAACATCAGTTGAACACAGGAGTATGTTAAATAGTGAAAGTGACAGCATTTCCACACACACAATGTGAAGGGAACTCAAGGGATTGGGATTGAACAGCTGTGTGGCCTAAAAAGAAACACTAATCAGTAAGGCTGACTGGGAGCTTGAAGATTGGACTCTAGAAGAATAACACACAGTCTGATGAGCCCAGATTTCTCCTCTTACAGAGTGATGGGCGCATCAGGGTAAGAAAAGAGGCAGGTGAAGTAATGCGCCCATCATGCTTTGCGCCTACTGTACAAGCCTGTAGGGGCAGTGCTATGATCTGGGGTTGCTTATCTAAGCTTATAGAAACAATGCCACTGCGAATGCATGCTGCATGCTCAAAACCCACGTATTTAATATATCTTTCAATTAAGGTTTTATTTATTTATTCATCCATTTTATTTGTTTATTTATTTGTTATTTTAATTTTATTTATTTATATTTATTCATTCTCTGAACTTAGCCTTCTTTTACATATTTATCCTCTTAGTTGATTTAAGCATGTATTTATATTTTTAATGGTTTTATGTTTTTATCTTTTTATCCCATTTCCAGTGTTTCCTCAGAGGGGGCCACTCTGGCTGGGTTGTCTCCTTCTCATGATCATCAGCTTAGGCAGGTGGGGGGTCTGCAGTTGTCCTTTGCTGCTGTGGGCCCCTCCCTGGCCTGTGAGGTGTTTGTGGGGGTGGAGGCATCCTAGCTGTGGACCTTGTGCAGCCCCTCAGTGCAGATATGGCCTCCTGCGTTTCCTGACCTGGCTCCTCTGTATTCAGCCACATGTTTCTGAAGCCTTGTTATCTGTGTGTGTGTGTGTGTGTGTGAGTGTGAATGTGAGTGTGAGTGTGTTTTTATCAGGGTGGGGCTGGGTGGGAGGTGGTGGGGGTGTGTGTGGGTGGGATGGGGTGGGGCTTTTTAACATGTAAAGCACTTTGTGCTACATCTTATTGTATGAAAAGTGCTATATAAATAAAGTTTGATTTGATTTGATAATCAAAATTAAAGGTGGTCCTACAAAGTATTAGCCTTTGACCTTTTTTATGGTGGCAACTTTTACTTTTTCTTTGGCTAGGCAGTGTATTTAAAGCAGTTTCATCAAACTATTTGGCAAGTTTATCCTTCATGATCTTATCTTGACAGAACTTCTTCTTTTAAGGTGCTCGTCACTTTTTTCCAAGTCATGTTGACTTATTTCATTGTGAGATCACTCTTACTTTATACCTGTTTACCAACTCTGATAGTGGCTGAAACAAATATCCTCACGATCAACTGAGGTCATAGCTGTTATAGCACTTAGAGTGCTGTGAACTTTTTGTGATTCAAAGACATTCATCGAACAAGTCTGGCTTAGTAATGTGATACTTGCCTTACTAGAATGTGGAGTCTCTGCTTCAGTGAATTTGGAGCCTTGATCTTTGGGGCAAATACGAGCTTTTAAGAATATAATAAAGAAAACCATCTGCTAAAGTTATAAACGTACAATTCCACTTTTAAAGGTGATAGATTCAAAAGCAACTCATCACTCAGAGGAAGGTGTGAACTTTTGAAAATGAGGTCTGACCTGACCACAGCAGGGCTCCTCAAAGCTCTCCTGGCAGAATTGTGACATATGGTGAGGTGAATATATAAGCTTTTATTTTCCAGTAAAAAAATGTTGACAGCAAGCATTCCAAACACAAGCTCTGCCTTGGTATAGATGGACTAGAAAGCTGTTGCTCACATAAATGTTGCTTTTATCTGCCTGCACTGTTTTGGCCTGTATCCCTCTGCTCTGCTCCTTTACATCAGTCTGTCTGTTTGTCTGGCGATGTGCTGTGAATTACAGGGCTGATAACATGAAAAGCAGAATGGGGAAAATCAGATCATTAGAAAAGCAGAATGGGGAAAATCAGATCATTAGAAACGCACGGCTGTCTTTCTATTAACTTATTGGATTTGATCGAGATGTGAAAGAGGAGCAGTGTAAAAGTAACTGATTGTCAGTGTAGAGGAAAGTGCTGCTGAAAGCTGCTCCAGGGAGGCTTGTTGCATGCCTCAGCGGGAAAATGTCACCGTATGCGGGCGGCAGTTCGCCGGGGAGTGGGTAAGAGAAAGGGAAGCAGTGATTGAGTTCAGGGTCCGTGGGCGAGTATCCCGGCAGCTCGCTTGACGGGTGTCCCCCACACTGCACCTCTGCAACCACCTCGTCAAACACATTAAAGACACCCAAATTGATGTAAGACACAGGCTGGAAATCCGTGGAGGAGCAGTCTCGCTCCTCACTGAAAATGATCGCTCCTGCGCGCTGCCTCTGAGACTGTCTGCTCCGTGTAAACTGCGCCCTTTTGTACCTTTTGATGACCACCAGGTTGATGAGCCCGAGGACGCACTCCAAGGTGCTGAGAACAGTGGAGAGCACCAGAGCCCGCTGGTAATCCCTCAGCTTCTCGCAGGCAGGGTTCCAAACAGCTGACTGGAAGCAGTGATGGAAGTACTTCCTCCCCACCAAAGAAGCCGTGTCCCCGTCCACAACCGCACCGGAGAAAGCTGTGAGCACTCCCAGCAAGAAAACCACAATGCCGAGGAGAAAGAAATTCCTGCAGCCCGGCTTCTCTCTGCGACAGAGCAGCGCGGACCCCAACAACACCTGCCCTATTCCCACAAGTAGCCCAGAGTAGAAAGCCCCGGCCGCCACGCCGAGTTGGAAATGCGCTTTCATCGTAGAGCCCAATGAGATGCACCTTAATCCAACGACAACTTCGCACAGGGCGCACACGAAGAGGATGGTGCCGGAGAAGACGGTGCACAGTCCTTTACCACTCAACTTCATTATATTCCACCTCTACCGCACTCGATCCCTCTCCCCTCGTCCTCATCCTCCCTCGTCTCTACCGTAGGATTCCTCACATCGGGGCATTGTTTACCGGTGACTCCTCCGGTTCAGGGCAGGCGAATTGTGCCGCTGCAGCGTCTGCCTGTCATTCCCCCCGCTTCACAGGAATATATAATTCACTGACACCAAGAACATTTTCCTCCTGTAGCTTCTTACTTGATCGTCATGCCCCATCAGGCTGCCGAAACGCGCTCCCAACCTGAAGTTTTTTGCCCTTTTCTCCCCCTTAAAGAGGAAGCCTCATCTGCAGTCAACACATCGTTGGAACAAACTGTGTGTCGTCTCGTGGCGGAGAAGGGGCGGCTGCTGCTTCAGCTGAGGAAGTCTGAGGGTCCTCTGAGCCCAAACCCACGGGGTCCCCAAATTTCTGTAACACCTCACAGTGGCTGCAAGGGTGTTTGTGCTTAAGTTTAGTGAGTTAAATGCCGTGCTGTGTTAATGAGAAGGAAAAAAAGCTCTTGGTTATTAAAAAGGGAAAACAAGGTTCTATGGAAGCCCATTTCCGCCAGTAAAAAACAAAACAAACCAAAAAAAACTTGGCTTTGTTTAGATTTTTTGTTTTGCCCATATTAGTCAAATTTTGGGATAAAATGTCAAAATTTTGGGATAAAAGTCAAAATATTGGGATACAAGGTCAAGATTCTGCAATTAAAAGTCGACATTATGAGATGCAAAGTAGGGGTGTGCATACTGCAAAATTTGTTATGGATCGGACACCTAGTAAATATAGGGCCGGTGTCACATCGGAAGGCAGTTTGTCAAAATTTATCAAGAATGTAACACAACCACTTAAACTAATGTGTCTATTCATGAATGAAAGTAAAAACTCATTTTCCAACTAGAAAATAACCGTAAGCTCTATTTTTCTGCTTTTTTGTAAAACAGGACATGTAAATGCTCGTGGATATCACTGATTATTATGATCTAGCATTAGATGCATCATTTTGATCAAACTGCTTGCACACACTGGTAGATAAACTAGTACAGAAAAAAAAAGGGAATCAGCAGAATTCCGATCAATTTAAATATGATCTCATCACGCAAGTACCAATCAATAAACCACTAATCACTTATAAAAAGTCAAATTTTTAACATTTAAGACACATCCGTGTGGGCAAAAAGTCTCAGTGAAGCCATTTTTTCATTCTTTATATTTTTAACTGTCAGAAATGGACTTAGGTAAAGCCTTTTTTTATCTCATAATTTTGACTTTTATGTCAAATTTCCAACTTGTTTCCCTAAATTTTAAACTTGTATTCAATTTTTTAACTTTACTATCTCAAAATGTGGACTTTGTTGTGTTACAATTTTTACTCCCTGTACCAAAATTTCGACTTAAAGGTAGGGTCTGCATAAATTGTTGTTACTGTTTAAAAACACAACATTCAAACTGATCTCCTCCTCCTCCTCCCTGGCTCAGTGCCAGAGGCAGCGCATGCTCACTGCCTCCGATCTTAGCTAACAGCCATAGCTTTATGAACACACTCAAGAGCTGTACACCTGACTTCCTGCAGGTAAATGAGGTATGTTGCAAATAATGTATCATTCTCTACAGCTGCTATTGTAGACACTTGGGATAGCTTTTCCACCCCCCAGCAGCAACACACAAAGTCATGTGTGCACTGGGTGCGCTGTGATTGGCTGGTCGCTATTTCTAGCCTCTGCTCAGATACCTCCTGATTCAACAAAAACATCAGCATACAGGCAGAGGAGGGGGGTTAAGGCAGACACAAAAGCTGACACACAGGTATAGAGGCCCAGAGATGTTGACCGAGATAGATTATTCCAGTATAAGTTGACTTTTTTTTTGGAAGGTCCTGCAGACCCTACCTTTTATATGGGCAATAATAATACTAATAATAATGAATAAAGAAAAAGCTAAGTTTTCATTTTTATTTCTTTTACAGGTGGAAATGGGCTTCCATAATGATGTATAGTGGGAATAAATACATCCATTCATAAAAGGTAGTTAATTCACAATGAAGTCAGTTGAGACAAACACATATGATGGATAACTTTATGTCTTGTAATGTAAGTTGGAGTCATTTTTCAAGTCTTTACTGATGTATCATTAATCAAACACAGTTGCTTCATGGGCTTTGCACACACAGTGAAACATTAGCCTTTCATGAATCTGATCAGGGTTGTTGTTTGTATGAAAGGGAGGCCGTTCGCTGTCCGTGGTGCTGAAAAATGCAGCCTGGTCCAGATAACAGCTGACTGGGCTCCTCCTCGGCTTTCATCTCAAACCAGCCTTCTATAAATCACTGTAAGCATTTCTGAACATAGGATAAACCTCACTTCCCATGTTTCCTTTGGCACACAATCAATAACCAAGTGTGAAGGTAGGGGAACAACTGCAGCTTGTTTTTGTGTTGTGCTTGGATGGGCTCGACGTGATGGAGACTGTGAAGGCCAGAGATAATTAAAGAGAGACAGACAAAAAGATGACAGAAATAAATTGATTTTCTTCACACAAAAAACAAGAAAAGATGCTCTGAATCATCAAGACACGAAGCTGTAATGATAAACGCGCCTGGAATTTGTACAGCCCACAGTCTTACAGTAAATGTTTGAGTATCTCTCAAAGGTCCTGTCGGGTGTCCACCATATATCAGACAGGTGGTGTATAATGCACAGAGAGCAGGAGGCAGAGATCAGATGCAGTCCTGTCCTTGGTGTGCATAGGTCTGATGCGTGGTGTTGGTGATGCGCTGGCACTGATGAGTCCAATAAGCTCTAAGGGGGAACATTAAGCAGCACTGGGGCAAAGTTTGCCTTGATAATAACTTGTCAGATGGGGCTAAAAATCCTATCTAGTTTGGAGCATAAAGTTAAAACACTTCCACTGCCTTTGCACAGTGAAAAACATTTTTATTGAACCATAAGTGAAAAACTAAACAATTAAGACATAGTGCGTCAAATTTAGTCAACTTTTGCATGTCCTACTAACTAGCATAACAGGGAGATGAGTCTTAAATCATTTTAGAAAAGTACTGTCCTTCACTAAAACACAAGCACAAAAACAAACACAAAAGTTAGGTTTCTTCAACTTCGTTTGATTTGCATGTCTTTGGTCACAAATAGACTCAAAATCCTGATATTTTTCATGGCATTCACTCATTCACTCAGTGCTGAACTCATAAGGCTGCTTGATTACCAAAGTCCTGCTAAGATTTAACCTTGTGGAACAAAGTGAGTGTCTGATCCGTCTCGTAAATCATGGGGATTAATCGATCAACTTAGAGACTGATAAGCCCCCTAAAATATAAAGTCTTCCATAGTCGGGAGTGAACCATTTCAGTATCTTACGAACAGGATTGTGGTCAACAGGCTGAACACTGATGGATGGTGTTTGTTTCCTGATAGTTGGATACCTGTGAAGGAGAAGCTGGGTTAGAGTTTGGGTTTGTGACTTAATGAACCAGACATTTACTTGGTGCTGAAGAGCTGCACAAGGGAACACTCTTGATCATCCATTCATCATAATGAGCCACCTCATTGACTTTACCAGTACAGCCAGAACTTGTGTGTGCATGTGCGTGTGTGTGTGCGTGTGTGTGTGTGTGGGTGTGTGTAAGCTTGATTTGATCATTCTTACTTTGCAGAGGTGCATAAGTTTACAAAGAAGACAAGGTTTAGTGAAGTATGTGTTGAGCTGATTATCTAATAATTGGATAACTGATTGGCTTTGGAACAGTGAAGTAATTCTTATCCAAGTAAGTGAAAGTCAGTGGCTTTGGCAGTGCCAAGAGTCAGTGGTGAAACAGTGGCTCTTGCGTAAGTGATGCAGCTGTATAGTGCAGCTACAGCAGCAGTGCCAGGTCAAACTTTAGACGGTATTAATGTATTAAAACAGTCCAAACCATGCTTGGCCATAACTGCAAGGGACTTGGCAAATCTGAAGGTTTAGACTTAGAACCATATAGAGTCAATGCCATGGGAAGAAATAAAAAAATTAAAGAGAGCAAAAACAAAAGGTGGTCCAGAAGAGTCTTCACTGACGTTGTACCAGCCAAACAATATTTTTGGCTCCATCTTACACCTGCCAAAAAGTAGTGCACAAGAAAGCCCTGTGAGGTATTTTCAAATTAAAGCAGTGGTCATTTCTGGGTATATCCAATTTATATTCAAAGTGGAAGCTAAACTTGAGCCCATTCTGGCAACCTTGGGTGTGTTGGTCTTAAAATCAGACTGATCAGCCACAATGGTGACATATTGCTTCCTACGCACAGCTCTCATAAACTATCCACAACAATGAGCTTCTTTCTCTCTCCCCCTCTCTCTCTTCTGTCTGTCTGCATGTCACTAGCTCTAAATCTTGATGTTCCATTAAAGTTAATAACCGTAAAACTTCATGGGAGTTCTTGAGCCCTCTCGTCTCGTATGTTCTTCTGAATCATGGCTGCAGACTTTCTGCTGTACTGTGACACTGCCCGACTCCATTTGCCACAATGATAAACACCAGTTTTACTTTCATTACTACTATTGGAATACCAAAGACAGTCTCAGAAATACTTAATTTGTATTAATTGAAATTACTAATATTTGTAATATTTTTATCTACTGATATTGGACCTGTTTGTATTGTAGTAATCAGTCACTTTACTGAGCACTGCAGTCAAACCTTTCCTCTACATGAATGTATCAACCATTTACCTCCCTCTCAAAGTCACTGACCTCTGAAAACGCTTAAAAGCTACTCTCCTTCACAGAACTCCATGTCCTTGGATTTGTTTGATATGATTTTGTTTTGGAGACAATGGTGAAACAGCTGTTTCTGGTTAAAAAAATCAACATGCCACCTCCACAGAAATTGTTCAATTCAAGTCATTTTCATTCATCTCTAAAGAGCAGTTGATTCTGCAGGAAGATATAAGACATAGGAAACACACAATGAAAAAAGAGCCAGAGCTTTTTAAGAGGTAGTGCAGCAAAAAGTGCTGAGCTCAGAAGCACTGAAGAAGAACAGTGCTCCTCGACTGGTATTCCAGCAGCATCTGTTTCTTTAAGCAACATCCAACAATAAAAGTGCTGCCTCGATTTGTGTTTTGTCGAGAAAAAAATAAAAAAAAATAAAAAGAAATAAAAAAAAAAGGGGTTTTTTGGCAGGGCAAAATTAGCTGAAATGCCCCTTTTCCAACCTTTTCCCAATAGGGCAAAACTCCAAGAGCAAAAAAACAAAAAAGAGGAGCCAGAGGGCTTAAAAACTATCAGGGTGTGTCACTGACGGGTCCCTAGGAGTGTCCCCAGTGTGTTTTCTCATAAAAAAAAAATCCAATTTAAAAAAACAAACGAACAAATAAATAAATAAATAACAAAACTACAAACATTTAAGCTGGCACTCCTCGGGTGTCACCATCAGATTCCTTGAAGTTTCCTCAGTATGTTTTCTCAAAATTTTTATTGAAAAAAATAAATAAATAAAAAAATCCCCCAAAAATTAGGAGTTTTTTTGCAGGAAAGGGTGGACCAGGTTGGGGGCGCTGGTGAAGTTGCTGGATCTCAGGGGCAGCACTTTGCTGGCTGCATTTCCTGGGGCCGGTTGAAACAAGTGGAGGGAGTTGACTTTTGCTGATATTTATATCTTTTTGTTTTTAGTGTGTTGTTACTGTATTCAGAACACGTGAAGTTGCAGGATATCAGATTATTACCAAGTAAAGTCGCTGTCATGGGCTACTTGCATGCTCCACTGCCTGTCAACAAATGACCTGAGAGCAAAGTCCACCCCCACATGACTTTATGATTCAGGAAGTGTCCTCCAAGGATCTGGATAAAACCTGTGAGTACCCCTGTCTTAGAAAAAGGTTTTGATCAGCTGTTTTGTCAAAACCAGCTTTCTTTTTCTTTTACTTGCTAACTCTTACTTCTTTCGTTTTCTTTTGCTTAGTTCCTTGAGCTTTGTCTTGTTTTTTTCCATGCATGTATTTAAACTTCTTTTTCTCAAAGGCTTTTCCTCTTTTGACTCATATTTGCCTCTCATCTGTTTAAGCCTAAGAGTCGATAAATGTACATAAGAATGTTTTTTTTACATAAGTGTGTTTATACTGATGTGTATCTCAATACCTGTGGGCATGATTTGGAGAACTTGTTTAAACCTGATGTCTGCAGGTGTGTTTTTTCAACATGGGCTTGTGTTGGAGATTTGTGTTGCTGTGCATTATACTGATAATGAGTCTGACGCCAGTTTCTGCTGCTGCTCAGGTAAGACCAGCGATCCCAGTGAACTTAACATAATTTTTGTTTTATCTTAGTTCTTGTTTGTTCATCTACCTATTGATTTAACAAGGACAGTATGTAGTGCTCTTAAATCAATAGGTAGATGAACAAAAAGTAATAATAAAAAAAAAAATAGACAAAAAGAAACAAAAGCAAGAAAAAGGGAAAATATGATAACACAAAGTACTTATGGCCTCACATCTTGAGGATGCCCCTGTTTATGTTACTGTATGAGGATGAAATGACAGGAGGAAGATGTAACTGCTATCTACATATGTGTGCTGTAGCCTGGTCTAATAGAGAGCCTACTAATGGCCACACACCAGCGTCCCTGGCTCTGGGGTGTCTATGTCTTCACTGTTGGACTTCCCGTCATCCTCTTCATTAGCTTCATGTGGCCTGACAAGGTGGAGTATTCTTTTTGAGTATAGTTTTGTTTTGTTTGCAATATTATGTAGCATTAGAAGACAAGGAAATGTGATTTTTCACTGTGCTCTGGTCCTAAAAACAACACAGGATGCCTTTTTTTTTTTTTTTTAAATGTTTGCTTGTTTGTTTGTGTGTGTGTGTGTGTGTGTGTGTGTGTTTTCAGAGGTTTGGCCCCCCTGATCAACCGTACTACTATAAGAAGTCTGATGATGTCCAACCAGATGATCCTGATGTCTCACAGTGGACAGAGCCAGTCAACACCACAGGTACTTCTTGAAAGTGCATTCAAATTAGTCCCAGTGGTAGAGGTTCTTTATCAGCAGTAAAATCACTGATCAAAGGAATTTCTTGACCCCTTTTACTTTGATTTTTCTTTTCTTTTTTGTAGAAAAGGGCAATGGAGCTGTAACAAGAAGGCGAGACACCCATAGGACCCAGAAGAAATCTGATTTAGACCAAAAGGTGAGCATCCACATTATAAAGTTATCTTAGGACACTTTCTTAATAACTGCTACACAATTGACACAGCTGTCAGATACTGCTATAACAACACTATCAGCCATTTTTGTTTTGAAATTTGATTAAAAACCTGTCGGGAATATTCTCTTGAAATTTGACTCTTTAGACTCTGATTCGTTCATTTTACTAGCAAATAAAATTGGGCTTTCATGGTGCATAAGCAAAAAGCACCTACAATTAATCTACGGTTTCATGACATCGAATTTTCTAAATGACTTAAAAGATCCTAGAATCAAAATGTATCTTGTGTGAACGTCCTTACCTTTGACTGTGCCTCCCAGCTTCTTCTTGAAACTATAGCTGATTGTTTGAATGGTTACATATGTTACATTATGCGTATGTGTCTGTACATGTGTTCAGTAGGGACTCTGACTGGTGCATCAGTCCCAGGAGAAGAGATCATCAGGAGGGAAGAGAGAGACCATCGCACAAGAGGAAGCACTGAATACACACCTCTCATGTCGTTGGCCTGCTGAAATAACAACAATGTCCAGAACAGATACTGTTGAAGAGTTTGTGATTCAAATGATAAAGGTCATATTGTTTTCTTAATGCTTCTGAATATTCCCATCAAATATACCACCTTTGTTCAGTAGATCAGGTTAATCTGTGAGATGTTTACTGATCTCTGTTTCTAGTAATGTCTCACTTGGAGTTGGGGAAAATTCCTCAGCTTGTCCTGTGACTCAGTTAACAGGCAAGTTGTGCATCTTGGTTATGGTATGAAGCTGTTGGGCTCCATCTAGTGGTTAATAAAGAGAAATGTGGGGCAAAAAACTACTTCAGACTGATTTACAGCTAACTTTGATAGAAAATGTGCTTTGTGATTTTCAGCTATGATCATGATTACAGGGCCCATATTAAGACTGAAAAATATCTGAGTCACATTCATGTGACATGTGACGCTATTTAGACATATTAAAAATAGTGTTAAATTACACTGGGGAACAATTTGAAAAAAAAATCTGTTGAGTTAGATTTTTATGCTGATCAAAACTAAAATTGATGTGCAGATTCCAAAATTGCAGTCATTTTTTTTTATTTAGCACGTCAAGTTTGTTTATACAGATTGCCCTCCAGATAAGCAAAGTTCAATCAGTGGAATTTTGCTGATTTGGAATCGGCGGGCCAATTTTAGTTTTAATCAGCATGAAAATCTAACTCATCAGAAATTATTTCAAATTGTCCCTCTTTTTTGTTTTAAGAAAACAGGGATCCAGTAGTTCAAAAGCTATGTGATAGAGAGAAACCACTGAAAGATCAGTTTTGGATTCCACACCCAAAAATTTGTTAAAAACAGATGTCAGACCTAACTCAACAAAAACTGTGTTCCCCTCCGTTATCTGCTGTAAAACAGGTTTAACTTTTCTCACCACATCCAGAGATTATTTTACTTATTACAAGCAATTCAGGCTGTACATTTGTGCTTTATACTTCAAAGACACTTTTAGACATAAATATGGCTTATGCTGAGTCTAATAGGACATCAGTGGCCTCTGGTCCATAGTGTACATTGAAGGCACTAGAAATTCATTTCATTCTAACTTAACAGAACAGCATTTAGATCACATATTACTGTGCCATTGCCACATCTGGTCTCTGACACATTTATTCTCATTTACACCTAACACAAAGTTACAAATTGGATCCTCCTTTGTTGCTTTATGTGGTTGGCATAAGTAAGTTAGTTTAGCCAAGAAAAATGATTACAAACATAAGGGGAAAGCTAGCTCAACTCTCTCTAAAAATAAGCCTGTTATATGGTCTTGCACGTCTTTAACACAAATGACTCAATTAAGCCTGTAAAGTTAAAAATCTTTGCAGTAACTTTACAGAATTAAGAATTAGATTATGACAAGGATGATTCACAAAGTGTCTTATTGTGTTACCCTCAATAGTATTTAGTTACTCTAACATATTACTTTTTAAAAAAAAAAAAACAAAGTGACAGTGTAAGCATTGAAGTATGCAGAGTTTATGGACTGAATGAGCAACTATGACGGAGCAAGAACATTTTCAAAGGGAGTAATAAAAGCAAATGGACTTATGAGGGAAGGAATGGAGAGAAACTCTTGAGTAATGGACTTTTGGCTTTATCTCCTACAACTAAGTCATCTGTTTCAGATAATAACATTTCGTACAACCCTCTACCATCATAAAAATACCAGTTCTTCTTTTTCCTTTTCTTTTTAAGTGAGAAGAAAAACACAAGATTTACCAGAACATGTGTCTTCTTCTGGCAAGTGTGCATTTGTTCTGGACACTCCCTGCATATTTTGTGTATTTTATTGCTGTAGAGAATCAGGTATTCCAACAGGGTTTAACTCCTCTGAGACAGAGCTCTCTCAGGATCCAGGTGTGTGAGGAAAATCACCCAGGAAAAGATAAAAGATAAAACCGTAATCTGAGGAGACGACATATCCTTTATTTCTCGAGGTCTAATTTTTTAGTTCTGTGCTTCCTAAACATAAGAACAATGGAGAGTCAGAAGCTACTGCTCAAAGGACTGATCCTCATCACACTTTGTTTCCAGGCTCGATATGTAAGTATACTCCGCAAAGAATCAGGTGGTCTGCTCTTTGCCTTACATTACTTTACTATTTTCTTCTTCTTCTTCTTCTTTTTTTTTTCTAAATAAACATGTACCACACATTTAATTATTTATCCATGTTTGTGTCCTTAAGAGGAAAGTTGTAGTCTTTTTTTGTTACTTTTTATTTTGTTTAGTATTGGCGATGTGTTATTTATATTCTTCTTTAAGCTTAAAGTATTTAATGGATAAAGTAGTGCAAGTTTGTCCAAAAACAGTTTCACTAGACTCAGTACAAGTGGTAAAAGGATATACTACTTTCCACAGCATCTTGTGTCCAAAATCAGCTTCAATTTATACATTAACTATGTTTCTAGAAGAAAAAAAATGACACATTTATATAATAATAATTTTTCTTTGTTCTTATATTTCAGGATATTCCTTGACTTTATTTCTCAAAAGATCTGTTATTCCCAAGTAATCAAAAAGATAAAACGAAACTTTTTTTTGTTGTTGTTTGTTGTTAGTTTGAATAATAACTTAATTTTTTTTTATTAGGATTCTTTTGACACCATTGTTACAACTGCAGCAATAAAACAGTCAAAACTCCTCTTTGTACATTGGAATGAAAGTAATGTTAGTCAGAAGATATTTGGTGTTGCTTACCACGACAAGTAAAAAACAGGATGAAACTGCCCGCTTCTTGAACTTGCCTGATTTTTCATGTTATGTTTGTGTGTTTGTGGAAAAAGAGGCTCTGCTCCCACACAGATGTTGGTCTGGTGCAGTACTCCTGACTGCTGCTTGACATTTATCACTTTAGCTCTGGTGGTCTGAGAGACTTGGGACAAAGTCAGGATTGTAGTTTTCCCTTATTCAAGTCTGTGCGCTAAACAAAGCTGACAGTTTTCCTGCAGAATACCAATTTTTTAATCGAATATTTTTTTGAATATTTTTCACCTTTTATTTCAGATTTATGGCATAATTGTGATGAAGAAAAGTAAGCATCTAAATGTTTGTGTAGGCATCTGACATTTGCAGTGAGGAGGTGGCCCGGCTGCGGGAACAGGAACAGCGTCTTAAGATCCAGCTTCAGACGCAAGAACTCCTCCTACAGAGATTACAACTACAGACCCAACCTGACAACACTGATAGAGTCATAACTGACCAGAGCCAGGACGCCCAGTACACAGGTCAGGGATTCATTTACAGCTGAAAGTTATTCTTTGAAACATCCTTTTCAGGTCACATATTGGATAAAACAGAACCAGATGTCTGCATGTGGTTTATACAAGTTGGATACCACCATCTGAGATACCCTTGTGATATTTTGCACTTTGGTTTCTTTAGTAAGTTCAGTCAAGTTCACGCAAAGAGTTGGGGGAGGGTATGAGGGACGGGGTGATGGCCAGGAAAAATGACTACATTGTACAGCAGACTGGTCCAATACAATGATTTACTGTGCACTGTAAGGCTAACGGGCAAGTACTGAATGGAAGGCACACACAGGGAGAAAGAGAGGTCTAATACACAAATGTGAAAGGGAAGCACAAAGTAAGTCAGGCATTAAGCATATAGCAAGAGCTTTACATTGGCAGTGAAACAGAACATGAATTAGTGCAACATGAATGTGGTGGGAGAAGTGATGTCTGGGAGAAGGAGGGAAAACTCAGGCCCGAGTAGAACTGAAAACAGGTGTGTACTGTTGACACATAAAGAAAGAGATGCCTGAGGGCATCTGGTGGAGAGACAGAGAACTGACAAGAGGTGGAGCAAGACAAAGTTGACAGCCCAGGAGAGGAGAGCAGAAGCTGGAGACAGGAGCTGTAAGCATTATGAGTGCGGTTGGCTCAAAGACAGCTGGAAAAAGAAAACAAGGTTTTTCATCCCGTGTGAAACCAAACTATACACTAAATGGTATCATCTCAAACCTGGCTGACTGGTTTGTGTCTGAGCTTTTTGGATTTGTATTGTCGATTCGGTACCTCATTCCCTCTGGAGACCTGTTGGGGTCAGAGTTATTGGGCAGACCTTGGTGTTTGAGACCCGACCCTTCAGGGACTAATGAACCAATTAGGAGATCCTTACGTGATGACCTCATCATTTCAGCAAGTCTTGTCAAGATCTAGTGATGACTGTTTTTAGAAGTTTAGAGACAGATTGAAGGATTTCAACAACATTTAAATATGTGGCGCTTTGAGAAACTGCATGTTTCGATTGAACATCCAGCATTGTTACTTTATATTCCTAGACACTGGAAGCACAGAAAACCCTCTTTTAAAGTTAATGGTAACCATCACAGTATTTTGGATTTGAAATCAAATAATTTGGTTTTGTTAAGGAAATTAAAGGTAATGGTTTGAGTTGAAAGAATATGTCAATGTGTCACACAAGCATAATCTCTTGGGTGAAAGCTAAAGAGAAAGAATGTGCAAATCTGAGGTTATCATGAATAAAGGACTGAATCCAATAGAGCCTGTTGCTGTGGGTTTTTTTTTCAGACTGTTCCCAGCTCTCCTCTACTGGCTCCAAATCAAGTGGTTTTTATATGGTCAAACCCCAGGGGAGTCCATCTGCAGTCAAAGTGTACTGTGATATGAGTGATGGAGGAGGTTGGATCATCATTCAGAGAAGAATCAATGGAGCAGAAAGATTCAACAGGTGTGTCTGTCTCTTCAGAGAACTGTGACAAAATGATGAAACCATATGAAAGCTTTGTATCAGTTTATCTATCAATCTATTCTTTAGGTCTTGGGCAGAGTATAAGGAAGGATTTGGAGACATGGAGGCAGCACTGGGCGAGTTTTGGCTTGGAAATGACAACCTTCATTTCATCACAACACAAGGTTAGTGAGGCTTGCAGAGAGTTGCTTTTACTGATATTTATATATTGAATCAAATGACAGTTATGTGAAGGCTTTGTTGTCAGATATGCTAATCTAATATTTTGTTTCCTGCTGCTGCCCTCATTGGCCTTCAAGATATTTTTGCCATGAAATTGTGTAATGGGGTAAAAACAGAAGAGGATGACCCGTGGGCAGAGAACTGCAGGATTACGAGCAACAATACATCTGCCGTAAACAAGAGAGAGCATACTGTTCAAACAGTCTGAACAGATGTCTAACATGAAAAACAAACAAACAAACAAAATAAAAATTCATGAAAAGAAAACCCTCAGGTAAACCAAAAAGGCATACGATATAAAGTCCACCATAAAAATAAGTATGAGTAATGAAAGGATTATTTGGAGCAAATGAATAAATGAATCAAGATGAAAAAATAAAATAGAATAAAATAATAGAGAAGTTAAAATGACAATAATACAAAAAAAAATCCCAAGTGTTTGTGGAGCACTTGTGTTTCTCTTTTCTTTATTTTCAGATTTTTTTTTTGTCTTTTTCAGGGAATTACTCTCTAAGGATTAACCTGGAGGACTTTGACGGTAACCAGCGCTATGCTGAATATAAGAACTTCAAAGTGGCTGATGAAAAGGTGTTGACATCCACTGACATCTGAGGAGTTGACATCTTGCTCAGAATGTTTTCATTTATAACTTACTTTACATCACATTTCATCTGAAGTGAAACCAGCGAGCATCACGTCAACTACCGACACACTGACATTTCCTCATTCCACAAAGTAGTAAATTGGAAATGGAAAAGAAACACAGGTCTCTTCTAACATGTCAATAGCACGTTACAGCAAATCCACTAGCTCTGCTCTTTTGTCTCACAGGATCAATATCAACTTGAGTTTGGTGACTATGTAGGCACAGCTGGAGATGCTCTGTCTGCAAGCTATCAGGTCGGTGTATCAGACTGGGCGAGCCACCAGGGGATGAAATTCAGCACCTATGACCAAGACAATGATAACTACAAAGGAAACTGTGCCGAGGAAGACAAAGGAGGCTGGTGGTTCAACAAGTATGGGCGCTTTGATACAAGACTTTGACTCCAGTAGATATAAATATGTGTAGCTAAATGCAAGCAATCATATTTAACAGAATAATGTTACAGCTTCATTCTGTGTTTTTCCAGGTGCCACTCAGCTCATCTTAATGGCAAATACTACAACAATGGACACTACAGTGCAAAAACAGATGATGGTGTGGTGTGGTACCCTTGGAGAGGATGGTGGTACTCCCTGAAGACCAGCATCATGAAGCTGCGGCCTACCAACTTCAAAATTGATCCTATTGACGACCCCAATGCTGTTCATATCAGACCACCTTCCTAGAAAAAACATGAAAAGAAAGATTTTTTTACCCTCTGGGCTGCAGATTTGGGTTTGGAAAACCAAACCCAATACCAATGACCAGTCTTTTGATAGTGGAAATCAGATTTCAACGCACTAAAACATTCAGTAGCATTATACTCATTGCATATCATAATGACCTGTTTGCACTTTCTGAAGTGGTGAAGCTGAAACTTTTCACTTTCATGTTTAAGACTATGGCAAGGCTCATCAAAGGACTTGCGAAACTTATGACTTGTTGAAAAAAAAAAAAAAGACCTCTGCAAGGGGAAGTGCACACATGCACAGATGGTAGAGAAAGGGGAAATTTGATGGTAGTGGGTAAAACAGCTGCAGGAAAAGCACCAGAGTGGAAACAAGGAAAGAGCCCTAAATGTAACCAATCACTGTGCGCGAGAGTAAGATTAGTTAGGCAGATTGTACTAGTTTGGCCAACATTATTTTCTAAAAACATTTTGTGAAATATCTTGAGGTTTCATTTGTTGCTCTTGGTGTAAGGCTTAAGGCAAAGCAGTGTTATTTATATATATATATATATATATATATATACATACACACACATATGTATATAGTTATATTTGTAATTCCAGCACTGTCTGTTTCATTTTACACGAACAGATTATCATTATTAGCTCTGTTGTAGAACAGACACCAACTTCTATAGCCCTTGTACTGGTATTATAATCTAAAAGTAATCTGTTACAGAAAATAAACAGATACAACACTTTTAAATGTTTATTGAATTGTCCTTTAAGCATCTTTAAGAATTGCTTAGCGACTATAACTACCACCACAACCTGTCACAAACTACAACCTGAACACTTCACTTATTATTGACAATGGGCAGCCATGAGTGAAAGCTCATTTCAGTTTAAAAGTCTCATCAGAGGAATCACAACTGGTCTTTGGAAGAGCTGAGAGCCGATAAATAAAGAGCCCACCCACTGGATGACTCATCCAAAATATCTGTTGTTAAACATCAGCTTCCATTTGAGAATGCTTGCACGTACATTCATAATTATTATTATTATTATTATTATTATTATTATTATTATTTTAAGTAGTAGTAGTAGTAGTAGCATTAGTAGCAGTTTGCAGATCACAAATTGATTTAAAAAAAAAAGTCCCATTAATTCATTCTTATTTATTTACTTATTCATCTATTTTGTGGCCGAATTGTCTGACTGTTGCGCTTGTTGTTTTTTGACAATTAAACAGTATAAGGTAATACGGTATAAACACAAAAAAGACAGTATTGAGGTCGTAAGACAGCAAATTAGACTGTCAAAGAAAACATATCGTCGTAGGTAAAGGGGCATGATCCTTCTTTTCGAAGTGTGATAGATTTTTTATTGTTGCAATCAAAGCGGGCGGTGCCTCTCCAGGTGCATCCGCTCCGACAGTTCCGTCCACTCGGACAGCGCTGGTGTATAAATCACGCGCTCCCGCCGTTGTTAACACAAGTGCTGATTGGCGGACAGCCCTTCACGCTCAGAGAGGCTGTCAGTCAGCAGGAGGAGAAAAATACCAGTTGGTTGTTTTTATCAGTCGGTGGTTGCTGTCTAGATATTTCTGCCATTACATGATACTCTGTAATCGTAATTGGAACAACTCGATAGATCATTTGACGGGGAGGAAAGCAAGAATGTAGTGTTGTTGTCCAACACCTATACACTAATAGGTAAGTACGCTAACGTTAGCTGTTGTTAAATTGGTTACTTAGCAAACAAGCTAGTTAGCTATCTGTCGTTGTTACAGTCGGCTTCACTGTGTTGGAGGAACATACTGTAGTTGAAAAGTATATGCCAGCCTGTGTTTGTATTTTGTGCGTTTTCCTTTCAAAGCAGTTCACAGTTACTTATTTTTTATCCTAGTTAAGCTTCCTGCTAGCCAAGTTGGTTAGCAACTGTCACTAAGCTACCCTTCCACCTATTTGTCTCCAAGGTGACAGTGGATGTTGCCACATCCAGTCCCTCACCCAGCTCTCTCTCTCCCCTCTCTCTGTCTGTCTGCTTTCTGGGCGGCTGTCTTGTCTGCTGTCGCTCTTGTAGATCGGCCCTGGAGCCCTGTCCTGCTGTCTGGAGCACCGTGTTGTAGATGACTAAGCGTGCGGAGCTCCGTGCCTGTGGCTGCCGGGCGGGCCGATGCTAGGAGCGAGGAAAACACAGTGAAGCTGGTCGGTGAGGAGATGTCAGAGCGGGGATGCCTCGTCCTAGAGACTGTGTTGTAATCGAGGGTTTACACGAGTATAACTACCTCTCTGACTTGGGAAACGGACTAGCTGACCAACTTTTGAGCCTCACTTGTGGTGACACATTTATGGATGGTGGGGTCACAGTATGCCCACCCCCTCAACTACCATTGTACCACTGGCTGAAGGGAGAAGCAGCACCGGGGGAGAAGAGGAGCCCATGTCTGCCACCTCTGCCTCCTCCCTCGGCTCCTCTTGTCGGTTCGTCCCTGCTTTCTGTCTGGGCGTGGTGGCAGCAGTAGTTTTTCAGCTGGCCTGGGGAGGCCTGACTCTCACCTCTTTCTTTTTGAAGTTGTTCATTTATGTGTCATTTGCACTTTTGTGTTTCCTGGCTGGGAGCTTTGTTCTGCTGGTGAGGAAGAGTCCTCTCAAAGTCAGCTGCTTTCAAAGACACAGGAGGCACTCAGCTGTACAACTGGACTTCTTCAACAAGCTTATGGTAAGAACTACTCAGTTTCATTCACTCTCCAATGAATATAATCCCAGAAATGTAAATTATGGTTAAAACCAAGTGTCGTCAACCAGTGACTGAGATATTGATATATACTGATGTATCTCCTCATTTCTTCCCCTGCCTTCCACAGTTTCCTCTGTACTTCTTCCCTCTTCCCCTGACTTTGATCCAGACTGTGTTGTTATGTATTCTAATCCATGCACAAACATTTAAGCAGAGTAGGGGAGGAAATTACACAGCATTGTTTGTATGATTTATGTGGTCATATAATGTAATGTGTCAAGAAAATGGTATTCTCTGGATAGTTATTATACATTTAGCTTCTTGAAAATAACTGTAGTACAGCCTCACATACCACTTGCCAGTGTGATCTTATAACTTGTCTGTTTTAAGTTTCATTATTCAAAACACCTGGAAGAGTACATTGTGTACAAACATTTGCATTGTTTAGTTAGAGGCTGTAGAACACGCTCGCTTTGTCAGATGCATGCAAACAGTTTTGACACTCCTGGTCACTCTGAATTTATCAGTCCTGGTTGTTTTGAATTAAGCACACTGACACTTTTTAAAAAAAGGGAAATATTTAGCTGATGTTTACAGTTAATTCCCAGGGGACACAGTCTGGAGTTAATGCAAGGTAATTGACTGCAGTAAGTCTTGTTACAATTTCAGCATAATGCTGAACACTTATTATCACACAGTGTTGTTGTGTTCTATTATTGACTCCAAGTGTTTTAAGATTTTGTGCAATGCATAAATGAGTCTTTGGAGCTTCCACCTCACCAAATAAACAGATCCCTTTGGCAATGAGAGTGATTTATTCCTAGAAATTCACTGGTGGCTCACCTTAACAGTCAGTCTCTGCTTCACATCAGTGATTTTGTCTACTGACAGTTGATGACTGATTGATGTTGACAGCAGAGGTATATCCTCTGGTTGACATTTGATATGAGTCACGCTGAGTAAGAAGTGAAATGCCTTGCTTTTCAAAAAAACAGTCTTTTCTCTCTGCTGTTGCCCAATACTTCCTGATTTTTTGCTGACATGATCTGAAACCCTTAATTATCTTTCAGACCCGTTTTTTGGTGCCCCTTCCCGAGTCAAGCCAGAGCAGGAGGGTGGTTGTATCGCACAATGTGGACAAATCTCTGAAAGAAGGTAATGCACCATGTGTGGATGTTTAAGAACCATAGTATGATGGCACTAGAGCAAAGGTGTGCAGAAATTGCTGAGTTGGGTGGCTCTTTTTAAAGCACTGTGAATTTTAGTTTGTTGCTTAGACACTGAAAAAAGATGTTGAAACACCTAAAGTATTGAACAAGTGCATTCCTTCTCTTGGAGGTTCACCAGTCAGCAGTTTGAAGTTGCTCCTCTTACTATTTATAACAGGTGCATTATTTATGGAGCAAATGCAAGAATTGAGTGCACCACAAAGTCAATTGAGTGTACCATGTCTTCTGAGTTGTATCCCACTGACTTGACTAATAACTTTACAAAGCACTTTAAAACCTTAAATGCTTTTCACTGTTATCTTAATTTGCAGCGATGTATGTCAGGGGATGAAATATATTAGCAACACTAGCTGGATTGCCTTCCTGCACTGTTTACAGTGCCCCATTGTTTCTTTTTAGCATCTTATCTGACTTCCTGGATTCTAAATATAAACCCCTTGTTACATAATGGCCTTAAAGAAATCTTCAGTAAAGTTTTGACTTAAAATAGAGGATATCTTGTTGTTCTGCAGTCTCAAATAGACTCAGCACTCACAGCAGTATAGAGACGTGACATGAATTATTAAATGTGCCCGGAAAGTGGCTACAACTATATTCTCTGCTACCTCAATTTTTTTGGTGAACTTTTGTGCAAATTATGTCGAGGCTTACCTGTCTGACCCCCACATGTTTAGAAAATAACCAAACTGACTCGTTCAACTTGTTGAATATGCCAGTTTTGCTGTATATCATAGTGTTGGTGTAAGAATGGCCACAATCAGCAGTACTTCTCTCTAACTCCTCCCTCAAAATAGAGCAGCAAATTTAGAAATTATTTTCTTATCTTAAAAGTCAAATTAAGGTTAATTTGTTCTCAAACGCCAGTGTCTTAGTTGGTTGCTGACTGATTTATTTTTAACAATGTTCTCCATGGAACGTTTCTGACACTGATGGAAAAACTTGTAACTTCTCTTTTTGAGGAACTGCTGATTACTTGTTTTCTGGTGGACACACTGACCTGGTGATGATCCCTTCAGCCCCATATAGGATGAAAATAGTAGAAATTCTGAGATATTTCCTTTTACATTTGTATATATTGGGACTCAGTCAGTGGCAGTTCTGTTTGCCAAGTAACAGATGGCTTCAGGATTTGCATCAGGGGTGTGTATTTACACATCCTACGGTGTTTGTTTTTAAAAGGTTATTGGATCATTGTGTGGTACACATGTATGATTTTATTTTGTTTATGCAGCTCACAGGGAATACCTGCTTTGCACATTTATGTCTTTCATTTCAAGCATCCAATTTTTATCGATCAGCTCTTCTGGGGAAAGAACACCTAATGAGGACAGTGCAATTTTGTTAGATGCATTTTCTAGCAAAAGAATCACCCCCCCTTAAATAGAAAAACAAAGAAAAGTGGAATAAAACTGTTAGTAGTGACATGTATACATGGTAAATGTGTCTCGATCAGATCGAATAGTAGATCAAATAGACTATGCTTGTTAGGAGTGTATAAGTAGATATCTCTTGATTTTTGTACATTTGAAAGGCTGAGACTTGTAGCCTTTAGTAGATCAAAGAAAATAATAGTAATTTGTTTTGCTTTTTCAGTGGAGATTTTCTCTATAGATGATTCAAAGAAAGCGTGTAAAACACTCCTCCTTCAAAGGGACTCAATTAGTAACACCACTTCACAGTTACATCAGCATTTATTCTGAGTGCACTGTTAAATTTCACATGCTTAATGCATTAATAGGGCTGTTACAGACATTAAAGCAGTTGCTGTAAGCACTAATACTGTTTTGGCATCTTGTTGATTTTACTATTCAGTTAAGCTGCACAAACAAGAAATAAATAAAATACATGGGGAAAACCTTAAATAAATGGAGGATAAAATATGAAGAATGCCAATGCTTCTACACAGATGCACTGCAAGATGCTGATAATCAAAGTCCAATGATGGATAGCTAGTATCTTTCCTGGACCAAACAGACCTAGTAGATTTGGATTTTATTTTTTCAATGGTGGGCTAACTCAAAGACGACTCATCTAGACACTGCTTTAATAAGATCATTGATTGAAGTGACAACTACAGTTAATGTGAAGGAGATCAGCAACCAGACTAGGAGATTGTGGCTGACAGAACGCATTTATTAAAGATGGGTGAGGAGTGTGTGCTGCTCTTAGAAAAAATAGAGGGGCAACTCTTCCTAAGGAAAATACCAAGGAGTGAGATAAACAGTAATTACAGGTGAGTCAGCCTTGAAGTGAAGTGCTCAACAGTGACAATGCTGACGGCTAAGTGGCACAAAAGGTCGCTTCATTGTTTGATGAGGTCTCTCAGTGACTGGCATCAAAGCGGAAAAACAGAGATTATCTATCAAAAGAATGTTGCCTGGTCCAGTTTCAAAACAGTGCAGACTTGAAACTATGGAGCAGGTTAGGTCTTCATACAGACAATGCTTCTGTCTTTGATAAATGTTGGTAAAGCAGAGGTTAAAGGGGAACCTTGCTAAACAGTTTGTTGGAGAGATGTGCAGTCACCTCTTTGGCCTCATGTAACAAATGGATTTGCAGGGATGGAAGAACAAGTGTGGAACTTGAACTTGAGTGTTTGTGCTTTTTTATGTCTTTATGCTGTCTCTCTGGTATCACTGTAGTAGCTTTATAGAATTTTTAGATAAAAATACAGATTTTGCCTTTTTGGAAACACATGGTTGTAGCAAGACTCCTTGCTCTACAAGCCCTCTCCCTTTTGATTGGCCAAACCCCCCTGGAGGCCTGTTGGTGGCAAAGCTATGTGCAGACCTTGGTCTCCTGACGTTTCATTAACCAACTGGGAGATTCTCGTGCAATGACCTCATCACTTTCATTAAGTCCCATGATCTCATGCTTTGTTAAAAGGACTGTTTTGATCAATTTACAGAGCGATTCAGATATTTTGATAACATATGAATATGTTGAAGTTTGTACAACATCCAGAATTAGTCCTTTGTGTCCATATTTAAGATAAGCATTAGTTCTGTGATACAAGCCCTTCGTTGAGGTATGTTAAGATTAGAAGACTGATAGACTGCAAGAGGACATTGAACAAGTACAGCTTCTTCAAAGAACAAGTAAACACTTATTCTCAAACATAATGGCATGATGATACCTTAAACAAACAGAAATCTAGCTGTGACTGATAACTGCAGACTACTTCCTTTCTTTCATCTTTCATTCTGTTGTCATCTTTTGTTGTTCAGAGCTCATTTATATCATTTCTCTTTGGATGCTGTAGTTTGTCACGCTTGTGTTTAATTGCCAGCTGTTGGAATACCAAGGACATGTAAAAGAAAAATAAACAAACCTCAGGGCGCATTAAAGCTGGTCCTGCAGCATTTGGTGGCCAAACACCTTAAAAGACATTTTGTGTTGTTTCTTCCTTTAATTTCCTACTTTTAGAGGCATAGCTTGTTGGTTGACAAAAAGCCTTTTCAAGGCAACCACAAGTAATTGGAACTTTTTGAGAAAGGTTGATACAACCCAACATTGAAATGGTGGTCACAGAGAATTGTCCAACTGCTTAAAAGTGAACGCTACAGTCTCAGATTGAATTAATACAAGTTTTTAGACAGAGACAAAAAACAGGCAGTACTGGAGAAAAAAGATATCCTAGAAAATTGTTATTATTTTTTTAAACACCATATACTACAAGATCCTACGAAGATCCCTACAGTTTAGACTCTAATCATCTATTTTTTAAGTTACCGTTTTGGACTTTAATGCCTTAAATGAGATAGGAGAAAACAGGAAAGAACAGGAAACAGGGTGAGAGTGGGCAGTGACATGTGGGAAAGAGGCCACAGGCCAGACTTATACCCTCATCACCCCCTCATGGGACGCAATTTTTGCATGTAAATGTATTGGGATTCTTCATTAAATGTTGTGAGTCCGTCATTTTGCAAGTTGGTTTTCTTAGGATTTAATTCCAGTGTGAATAATTGTTCAGTGATGTAAAGTAAAACTTAACATTTGCAGCATGTATTAGTATCTTCAGAATTGATCTTCCAGCATGACTAAAATATCGTATTTTTCTTCCTTTCTCTTCCTCCAGTGTTTGACTTCGCCTACAGAGACTACATTCTGTCCTGGTACACCCCTTTGAGTCATGATGAAGGCCAGTTGTACTCCATGCTGTCAGAGGACTGGTGGCAGATGATTGGACAATTGAGATCTAGGCTCGCTAATTTTGACCTTGTTAATGTGGTGTGCTATGACACCATCCGAATCCTACACACACATTTCACGGACCTCAAGGCCGCATCTGCAAGGTACACAAACACACACTAACATGATTATATGTTGTTTGAATGTTGTTAGTGTTGCCTGGTGTGGACTTATCTAAACATAAATCGAGCTTAAACATTCATTGTTTTGCAGCAGAGAACTTGGTAATTCAATCTGCATGTAGTGTTGCATGGTGCCATTGAATGTTTTGACGAAAAAAGTCTGACAGCAACAGCCTGGCCAGGAGATCATGTTGTTTGCAATATTTCAAAATACTTTGGTTGACAGCGCTCAACATAGTCTTTATGTTTTTAAAGTTATTAAGACTATGTAGCATTTAAAGACAGATATCAAGCTACTGTGATCCACATGTACAATCTTAGGTTCTTTATTTTTGTTGCCTGTTTGGAACTCAAGATGCATAAACACTTTCATCCATAAAAGTACATTGATCTGAGTTCTGTACTTAATTTTGGGAATTTTATCAGGGGAAAAAAGTTTCTGGTTGTGCAATTTGTAAACCAAAGTCAATTTCATGATTTAAAGTGCCTCAACAGTTTCTTTAACTTGCTAGAATATGCTGAATGGGAATTTGTAATCGTTTTTTCCTCTTAAACTTGAAGAAATCATATTAAAATTTGCAAGTTTAAGTGTGTAATCAATTAGGTGGTATCTCCATGGTCTGCTGGACTTTTGTTCTGTGTGATAGCTGAATTTAAAAAAGAACAGTTTTGCATCTGTTAATTAAGAATAAAGCTCCCTTCAGTATTATTCCACTAATCAGCAACAGGTGGCATCTGGCATTAAACGTCCATCTTGTCTTCAATTGCAGGGTGTAGTGGCAGTGTTCTTGTTTAGTCAGCAAAGCAAAAACAATGAGATACAAGGCAGCTGAAGTGTAAATTCAAATAGCATTGTTATCTCAGCCATAGAAGCTGCTTAGATATACTATCTTCTGACATCTACTACATCGTAGCTCTAGCAGAATAATGTTTCTTTTTCACTCTGTCTCCTCCTGTTTGTGTCTCAGTCCTAATCCGCATCTCTTTTGTTGTTTTATCCAGACCAGAAGAGTGTGCTCGGCCGTTTCCTCTCCATCCCTGTTTGGTCAGCCCTGAGTCAGAGCTGGCCTTCCTTCGCTGTGTGGCCAGAATACTGCTGCTATGTTTGCTGCCACATAAGGATGCCAAGTCACATACACTACGTTGCTGTCTTACAGAAGTAATCACAACGAAAGGTAAAATGAGAGTGTTAAATTGTGTTATCAGGTCTTCAAGACAACACATCACACTTGATACTTTTATCAATGTTTTATTGATAAAGGCACGCTTTGACATGGTTAGGGACTTGGGACTAGGGACTCCAAAATATATGCAACAGGCTTTGGCATGATAGTGAACAGTCATAGCCATATAGGATATGGCCTTGCTGGGCTCAGTGTCTATATTCCTTCTTTCAGCATGTAGCTGAAACTTTATAAGTGCTTCAGACAGGTTCTTTTTTAAGACTAAGTGGCACAATCTCTTGGTTAGTTTGTTCCAACTGAAAGCCTTGATTTTTCATTCATGTATACCATTTTACTTCTTTGTCTCCTCAAGTGTTGAAGCCTTTGGTAGAAGTGCTGAGTGACCCAGACTCCATAAACCGGATGCTGTTGTCTCAGCTGGAGCAGAGGGAGCAGCAAGCTGAGCAGCAGAAGAAAGCCTACACCTACGCTGCCTCCTATGAAGACTTCATCAAACTGATTTCAACCTCTGCTGATGTCAATTTCCTCAAACAACTCAGGCATGACATTCAAACAGTTACTCACTGGCTCCACTTTTGCTTACCTGTGTAAAAATAAACTTCAATGGATTATGCTGTATAGAATAATGGGGAGAAGAGTGTGCGCACAACCAGTCTTTTGGCTGCTGTAAAGTTACCATGGGAACAGACAGTGTCTGTGTAGCACTGGACTAAAACTAAACGCGGGTTGTTATGATGCTGGTGATTTGTCATCTCAGTTTGAGACATAGTGGCACAACACTGACAAGCTGCTGGATAGCCTTGTTGTATCAGCAACTGAAAACTTAATTCATCATTTTTTTCAAAGCTTTTCTATTTATGTTATACTTACTGTGAACTTACTGGGCATCTAAGATTTACCACCACACTCTTCATACTTGACAATAATTCTTGATATTATCCCTAGATTCTAGGAATAACTAGATCTAATAACTTACTGAAATTTGCTTGTCTGTGTTTCTCCTCCTCCTCAGGTATCAGATTGTGGTAGAGATAATTCATGCCACCACCATCAGCAGCCTGCCTCAGCTCAAGAAGCAGAAAGGTACAGAGACACCAGAGTTTGCCTTGTGGTAGGGGAGCCAAAAACACCACTACACAAATGACAAAAAAAGGAATGTAACCACCACTGTTACCACTCATAATAAAATCCACTCCAACTCTATCCCCCCAACTCAACCAGGGTTTTCTAGGCTTTTGGCTGCCCAGCATACAGGGACATATTTGATTTATTGACTGCAGGAATGTAGAGATCTCATCAGCTTATTGTGAATGCAACAAATCGACATTATCTGAAAGGTTAGGTCTGGCATGACCTTCTCTGCTGTCTCAATCAATTGGACGACCCTCCCCTTGGGAACTGAGTCCACAACCATGCCAGAATGAGTTACAGACTATGATCTGACATTGAAAACTTAACCTGAGGGCTCTAGTGACCTGAACAAGATTTAGCATTTACAGCTATGCTTGTGGCTCTATGAGGCAGAATGACAGGCTAATTCTAAAGGAAAGACAATTTCCTCAGTTTATTTACTCACATTCCCGGAATTGGCACCTCAACATTTAATTTGTGCTGAAAAGTTGATTGGATAAGATTTGTTTTTTTAGATATTCTGACATAAACCAAAGATTAAACTCATTTGTGGTACTGGAAAAATTCAGAGGAATTTTAAATTTACCTTTTTTTCAGAATGATCTCCCCTATGGCTCTTGCCTGAGTAATTTCAAAATCTTGAGAAAGTATTTCTCAAAACCTGGCTCCCACTTTTCCTCACCTCTTTCTCTTCCCGTCTTCCAGATCGAAAAGGAAAGGAGTCAGCAGCCATGAAGGCAGACCTGCTCAGGGCCAGAGACATGAAACGTTATATCAATCAGCTAACTGTAGCTAAGAAACAATGTGAGAAGCGGATCCGTCTCCTCGGTGGACCAAACTATGAGAACAATGAGGAAGGCGGCGCCGATGACAGTGATGAGCCTCAAAGTCAAAAGGTGTGATTCACATAGGTTGGATTGAACATCGAGGATCTATTTTTTCCATTTAAAGGAATAAAGAAATGAGTTGTGGTGTGATGTTTTTTTACTCTTGTACAGATTCTCCAGTTTGATGACATCCTATGTAATCCTGGATATCGGGAGCATTTCAGAGTTTACATGGAAAGAGTCGATAAGAGAGCTCTGATAAGCTTCTGGGAACTGGTGGAAACACTTAAAACTGCCAACAAGGTGACGTATACACACAAGCAGGAGTGTCAACAAGCCTGTGGACAAGATCACACATTTAATCAGTTGTTGTCAGTTGCACTTGCACTTGAGTTTGTTGACACTCACTAGAGGGTAAAGTACATATGTGACTGGTGCTTCTCCTGTATGTTCATGTTATAGAACGAAGTGCCCCAAATTGTTGGGGAAATCTACCAGAAGTTTTTTGTGGAGAGCAGGGAGATTCCAGTGGAAAAGTTTCTTTTGAAGGAAATTCAGCAGAGCCTGGTGGGGAACAGAGGAACACAAGTTTTTGTTCGACTACAAGAACAGGTAACTGCTGCTTCTGTTGACAACTTGCTGAAGCCAAAGTAAACAATGTGCTCCCTCAGAAATTTCAAAGTAAATAGGAAACATCCCAAACAGATGAAAAAGGACTGGCTGCTTTGCTTATTTTAGCCCTCAGTGGCAGAGCTTACAATGTCACGCCTGTGTTTTATTGTGTCAAAATATTTTGTGATCCCAAAGTAACTCCATTTATGTTTCCTCTAGGTGGCAGAGACAATGAGAGAGCGTTACTACCCTTCCTTCCTGGTGTCCGACCTCTATGAAAGGCTGATAAGGCGAGATGAACAGCACAGCCAATCACAATGTAGCACTGAGGAAAAAGAAGAAGGGGTCAGATATTAATACTACTGTAAAAAATATGTGAATTCTTTGTTTGAAAACCTGCGCGTCTAAACATTTCATTAATATACATGTTATCCTTTTTTTCCTGTAGTGTCAGGGTCTAGACGTGGGAGAGGATGTGTGTGATGAAGGTAGTAAAGGAATCAATGAGCAAGCCAGTTATGCAGCTACAAAACTCTGCCAACTGTATGACAAACTGGAGTATAAGCGGCAGGCTTTGGGTTCTATCCAGAATGCGCCTAAACCTGACAAAAAGGTAAGATTTACAAGTGAATGTGATAAAATAAACTCTGAGGTGAAAAAAGCTGTTACTCAACGATGGCACACTTAAAAACATACTTGATTGTGAATGTTTGTGAGATGTTTTTCATATTTAACTGTCACCTAACTATTCTTTGCATGCAAGTTTTGATCTCTTTGTGCGTGTGTTTGCAGATAGTCAGCAAACTAAAGGAAGAGATTGGGGCCATGGAGAAAGAACACTGTGAACTCCAGCAACATATCAGTAGGACTGACTGGTGGTGTGAAAATTTAGGCCACTGGAGAGCAGTTATTACTACTGCTGAGGTGAGGTTTTTTATTTTAAATTTTCTTTTACCTCATTTGATGATTAATAGCTCACATGCATCATTGTAAAAAGCAAGCCAGACATCAATATCCCTTTGTAGTCAGATGTTGTCATGAGATTTGTGAATCATAAAACAAGAAAGCTGCAGGTCATACCCATGAAAAGCATAATAGATACAAAAGCCCATAAACTAGCTTAAATAGACAGCTCCAATCTGACACAGTGAAACAAGCTGTAATAATCACAGACAAAGTTCTAAAAGTGTTTGAATTCCTGTTAGAGTGACTGGAATCTGGTAGCTTTAAATGGAGATAAAGGCTTTTTTTGGGGTTAAATAAAGTAACTTTCTGAAAGGACCACTTCTGTTCTGTTGTTCAACACTTGAAGTAACAATCTGACCCACTCAACGGCCCATTTCTTCGCTGCTGACTAAACCAGTTTGCTATGATTCATCTCAGGCATTTTGTTCCTTCAGCATATCTTATGTAGACCAAAAATGTGTAAGAATAGAACCCAGGTCGAAAAAAAAAAATTCCCCAAAATCCCTTTTCAGCTCTCCCATAAATAAGTAGATTTAATTTAAGCCTTGATAGCATCAGGCCTTAGCTGTGGCACACTGGACGTGAATGACCACAAAAACATATGTATCCATTGTTATTATCAGTCAATGCCTTCCAAGAAGCTTGTGATTATCATGCTGTCGTGGGGATTGTGTGTTTTGTATCCCAGGCGACCGAGGAAGGTGGTGAGACAGTTGCTTGTTACAGTATTTGTGTAAGCCTGATCGAAGGGGAGGAGACGGGTAACAGCCGCTGGAGCGTCCAGAGGAAACTCACAGAGTTCCAGATGCTGCACCGGAAACTCACAGAGGTAAAGCCAACAGCAGCTGAACAAAAAACTTCTTTTACTAAGAACATTGCATTGAATTCATGGCTGAGATGCTTAATTTTAAATATTAACACTAGCTTAAAAAGACCTCACTGTTTTCTTACTTCTTTAAAATGCTTCCTCTTCCTGCTTTGTGTGAATTGTGTTTCAGTGTGGTTTCATTGATTTGATAATCGTTTAATTCAGAATGTATATTTTAAAGGCTGTTTGAGCTCAGAGTGTCAGGCTGTCTGATCTTGAGAGGGGCCTGAGGTGTTGAGGTCAATAAATGTTCTCTCTCACTATGTAGATAGAAATAAATTATAAACACTCCTTTTGATTGTAATGTTTTTCTCATTTTTGAAACTGCATTTCAATCCTTCTCTTTTTCTTTCTCAGTGTTTCCCATCATTGAAGAAACTCCAGCTCCCATCACTCAGTAAACTTCCCTTCAAGTCCATCGATCAGAAATTCTTAGAAAAGAGCAAAATGCAGCTCAATGCCTTTCTCCAGGTAAACATGCAAACATACTGTAAATCTATACTACGCTGTGATATTGACAACCTGGCAGGAGACTAAGTGTTTCCTGAGGGGCTTTATTTAAGTCTGCTGGATTGAACACAAGGCTGCAGAAACTCAAATCTACAAAGTGCAGGAGCCCTCAATTAAAAACAGTCTGCTGAGTAATGGGTAAATAATAACTATAAGCTTGAAGAACTGGTTTAATTATACGATGAAAGGTCAGGAACAACCAAACAGAAAAAAGCCAACAAATCTATGCTAACACTGCATTTTTTACTTTGATATGAGGTGAACAGTGTTGATCTTGTTTATGTTTTCAGCGTCTGCTGGCAGATGAGAGATTGTG
The DNA here is from genome assembly GCA_008086565.1 of Thalassoma bifasciatum. Classification (NCBI taxonomy): domain Eukaryota; kingdom Metazoa; phylum Chordata; class Actinopteri; order Labriformes; family Labridae; genus Thalassoma; species Thalassoma bifasciatum. The sequence goes on along the minus strand of RPOG01000500.1, from coordinate 111,756 downwards.
CCAGTCAGAGGCTCTCTATGCTTTCCTCAGCCCATCTCCAGAGCATCTCAAGGTAACTTTATTTTTAATACTTAACTTTATGGGAGACAGGGGACTAATGTGTTCTTGCTTCCGCAGACAGGTTTAGAGACAAAACACAACATGCATTAAACGAGATTAAATGTGTGAACAACCTCGCACCAGAGGTATTCCATCAGTTGGTGAATAAACAGAGCAGTGGAATCAGAACTGTAGGTGCAGGTAGAGCAGGAAAGTGTCTGGCAGGAAAAGGACAAACATTTGCTCGGTCATATATCTCAGTTTGAGAAATAAAACCATGAAAAGCATTGATCCTTTTTGATACTTTTAATGGTTGTAGTGTCTTAAACCCACTACTGTGTAACTTCACTTAAACTCTCGGAAACATTATAGGAATAAATAACTGAATGACTCAAAGGACTGCTAACAAAGTTGCACTGTTACCCAGGGGAAATGATTGAGTTTGTATGAGGCAATACTTTTGATCTACTGTGTGCCATGTGTTACAGTCCAGTGCATTTGCCGTGCTTTAAAGTGAAATACATTGGATGTCTTTTTTCAGGTGATGTCAATTCAGAAGAAGTCCTCCTTTTCTCTGGCCTCCTTCCTGGAGAGGCTACCTGGGGATTTCTTCTCCCACACTGAAGTAAACTTTCATTTCTGCTTTCAAAGCAACACTCAGCTGGCTCCAAATGCAGTTTTATTTAAACGGTGAGTGTGCTGTGTATTGGCTTCTTACAGGAGGAGGCTGATGAAGACAGTGACTTGTCAGACTACGGTGATGAAGGTGATGGAAGGAAAGACGCCCTGGCTGAACCCTGCTTCATGCTCATAGGAGAGATCTTTGAACTCAGAGGAAGTAAGTTCTTGTTGAACTACTGTTTTCCAGAGGTGTAAAGATCCACAGAACTGACTCAGTTGTCTTAACATATAAGATTCAAGCACACTAGTCTGTGTCACCCTGAGTCAGTGAAGAGGTTGTATGAAGCAGTCAGCAGCCTGGGTAGTTGAGGTTTTATAAAATCAGAAATGCTGTGATCTCTGTAATCATACTATTTAGTCTAAGTATCAAGGAAAAAAAAATCTAAAAGTCTGCTATTTTGTACACCATTTAGAAAAGCACTGTACATTTGCCTCAAGACTAGTTTCATCTTTCGAGACCCCATAAAAAAACAGCATTAGCATTAGTGCACATAGGCCACAGGCAGCATTAAACTGATTGTGTGAGAGATGTTTTTCAAATTTGGAATAAAGTTAAGAACAAGAAGTGGCTCCAGTATGGCCTAGCAATGAGGTAGCACACCCAATGAACTCAAGCAGGTGGCCTGGGTTGGCTGGCAGTCGTCCACATGTCATTCCCCCCTCTGGCTGTGTTCTACCTCATCTGCTGTTTCTGAATAAAGGCATAAAAAGCCAGAGAAAATAACTTAAAAAGGAACTTCTGAATGAAGCACAAGTGGCAATAATAACAGTTCCTGAATTTCATGCACGGTTTCAAAGTGAGAATCACAGATAATTTGTTAGAGGAAAGGAACACAATGCTGTGGATTGTTTTGATCTTTATAATTTTAACACAACAGCAGGCCCATTTCATGAGTTCTCACATGCAGTGTCCTCATCTTTAATTGTTTAATTATCTATAATTTCTTTTCAAAATAAATACTTTCCCTAAAGTGCAGTGCTTTGCTGATTTCATGGAGGTCAGTTTGAGAGACACACTGTCTTTGTCACTCACTTGTGTTGACTGAAGAATAATCTGAAACCAAAATATCAGTATGCATTGAGTCCAACTGAGTTGATTTAGACCAGATCAATCATAGAGAAGTTCTTTATATCAGTTAATAATCCTTGAAAAGGGGCCATCAAGGTTTGAATTGGATTGCATTTTCTTGCCAGGGACAAATTTTGAATGGAGGCCTTTTGGAGATGCTGGATATTTTTCTATGTCACTGTTATGAAAGTTTTGAATATTTTTTTTCTTGTGTCAGTTAACTCATCTAATACGTTGCCCTCCCTCACTGTCTGTCTGTCTGTCTTTGTCTGTCTGTCTTTACGGTTATCTGCTCAGTGTTTAAGTGGGTGAGGAAGACTCTTATTGCACTAGTCCAGGTGACATTTGGACGAACTATCAACAAGTAAGTTCCAGCAAGTAGATGTTTTGAATACCTCCAGTTCTATGAAAGTTAATAGAAATGGAAATGAAAACAAAAAACAAATGTGTTCAGTAGAACTGTGATACATCCTACTTTTTTAAGGTCACTTACACATCTGGTCAAAATCTTAAGATCAGTTGAAAAAATTCACAAATTTACATTTTGCACTGTTGCATCCTAAAAGAGTTTCAAAACAGACCAGTGATCCTAGTGACCTGTACAAAAGTGATGAAGCTTACAGCTTTGTAACTTGTGCTACCTGTTTTCTTTCCTGAGATCAGCTGTTTGTCTAACATCTTTTATGTCGTCTTTCAGACAGATCCGGGACACAGTTAACTGGATCTTCTGTGAGCAGATGATGGTGTGTTATATCAGTGTGTTCAGGGATACTTTCTGGCCAAATGGGAAGTTAGCGCCACATGTCAAAGTCCGGACTGACTCTGAACGCAGTGAAACAAAGGAACGGGCTCAACAGAAACTACTTGACAATATCCCAGGTAGATGAAAAACATGTGACATGACATGTGCATCTTTAATATACCATCAATGAAAATGTGTTTTTATTTACTCTGTGTCATTTTGATCTCTTTATCCAAGATGCACTTGCAAATCTAGTTGGCCAGCAAAATGCCCGCTATGGAATCATCAAGATCTTCAATGCCCTGCAGGAGGCCAGTGCCAACAAACATCTCCTCTACGTAAGCACGACACTGACCTGAAATAACATCACTGTCAGATTTAATTGATTTAAGGGTACTCAGACGATACCCGGGGTTGCCTGACCAAGTGTGTTCACAGCTGCTCAGTTATATTTGCCCATTCACGCATTTTTTTTTTTCCAAGTTTACAGTCACCATCTGTGATTGATAAACCAGCATGCACTCGTTTCACACCATATAAGAGTGAGGCTGTTCATGATCAGAGAGAAAGAGAGAGATCTACCGTCTCAATAAGTGCATTGATCGTGGTGCAGCATTCATTTTAAGTTATGAATCTGTAGCTTATTACTGTTGATATTGTTTTGCACTCTCTTAGTTCTGCTACACTATCAAGTGGGTCTTTTTTAAAAGGGAGTTAGGCAATTGGGTAACTGTAACACGTACAGCTAATGGAGATTGATACAGCAACAAAGAAATACAAGTATACACAAAGAAAGAGGGGAGGATGTCTGTGGGCCCCAAACCTTTGTCACAGACTGTGAGCTAAAATCAAGATTGCGATATATTTAAAAGTGAGACCACTATGCATATTGATGATATTTCACATTGTTTGCCACTCTAATTCTCCAAGAACTAAAAGAAGTACACAAGTTGTTGATGTATATGTTTTGAAATGAGTGCATTAAGCTCCATCTGTGGTTACTGTCAGAAATCTAATTAATTCTTCCCTCTGTCCCCCTCAGGTGTTGATGGAGATGTTACTTAAGGAAGTGTGTCCTGAACTCAGGGCGGAGGTGGACCACATCTGAACCCAAAAACTCACACACCCACACTCGATACACGCAGAGTCTTTGGATTCTTTTGGCCTTTCTGTAGCTGATCAATTAAACTGCCAAGCAAGACAGTGAAATGGCCTTTCAGTTTGACCCTAAGCTAAAAGCAGCAGGATGGACTTTGCTGTATAAAGATGAGAAGCTGGGCTCACACCAGGCTGTAAGAGGCTGCTGTTCGACTTGATGTGGTATAGATCTGGTCTTGTCTGTCTTGTCTGTGTCTGAAAGTCTACATTCACACAAAAACAAACTGGATTTTTAACATTATGTAACCTACATTGTTACTTCTTTTTCTGATATCAACACCAGATCTGTACCACAAGACGATTAAAATGAAATCTTCTGTTTCTGTGTTCATCATGGCGGTCTATAGAATAGGAGGCAGGGTATGAACTTGCAAAAGTGAACCACTTGATTGTCAGATCATCTGTTTCTACAGCTGATAATTCAACAACCATATAGCAGTGCAGCACAGACGGACGAGGTTCAGTTTTTCTACTGTCCTCTGAAGGCATCATGTGTGCGTCATTGCTCACAGACCTCTGAACATTCCTCCAACACACAACCTGAGCAACAACACCTGTGTTCTGTGATTCTTGTAAAGGCTTATAATTGTGCAATATAATGTCATGTAAAAGTCATTGTGATTATTTTATTTATGATTATTATTGATAGATTTTATTTTTACCAAAAATTGTTTAGAGAGCGTTTATATAAGCAATAAATTGCAAACAAAAAGTGATGAGTTTTGACAGTCTTTCTTTAAGAGTAAATGCCACATCAAATGATATTGGGCTATATGAAACCGCTAAGCAGCCAGCACACAAAGACAAAAGTTGATGTGTTACAGTAAAAGTAAGGATGTGAGAGACTTTATGATGGCTCAACACCTGGGTAGGAGCCTCCTCATTGCAGTTTCTCACATATGGGGGATCGACTCCCATCTTTGGCTGTTGAGACAACTCTGCAGATGTTCTTAATGGTGTTTTTCAGCTCTGTTACTTCATATCAAAGATGAGCATTTTTTTTATGTAGGAACAATCAAATTCTTCACTTCCAACATTTCATATATCTTTATTATTTTGCTGTAATTCTACCAAAGCTGTAAGTTTTTAAACTGTCATATTCTCTTTTACACTAAAATTGAGCCAACTCTGATAGATGCAGTTTTGTATAAGAAATGCAGTAAGCAGCAGCTGAGCCTGAAACCTTTTCATTTGGCTATTTACTGTAGGTTCTTAATGACATGGAAAGAGTTGTATTAGACATGCGTTACTTTCTCCTGGCATAAGGCACTACAGCGGACCACATATTTTTTTTTTTCTTCAAAAGCACAGAATGGTGTGTGTTTAAAGTCTTGAGATGTTCCCCCTCTTGCTCATGAATGCAGTGGTTGTGCCTCAAAGCTTTAGCTCAGTCTTAAGGGGGTAGGACAGGGTGTGAGCAATGCAGCATGACCTCAGCACAACAAAAACTTCTACACAGCTGAGCTAAGATCTGTCCAGAGTAGAGGTTGGTCTGAATAGGGCACTTTGTCCTCAAAAGGTGAGGATACATTGTCAACAAAAGAACTTTTACTTTGTCACATGTTCCTGTTTAAGACAGTGTGTGACATATGAAGCAACAGATAAAGGAATGAATGATTTAACTCAACTGAAATTCACAATTGTTTTATATATTTTATTATTATTTAAGTATATTGATATTTAGTTCTTTTATTCACCTTTAACTCTTATCTAAACATTTTTTTCAATGTATTAGCTATTATCATCGTTTTATTTTTAACTGTTTTAATACACATCGCACTCAAGGCAAGGTACTATTATTTAATATAATCTCTACTCTCAGAAAAAAAATTATTCAACTGTTGAATTGGTGATTTTTTTTTTTTCTTTTCTTTTTTTTTTTCTATCGCAGGGGGTTTTATTTTGACAGGTAAGAGCGGAAGTGGTGTTGGCCTGAGGGCAGTGTTTGGATCAATCAAAGAGGGTAAGAGGATGACTAAAAACCACCGCTAACGTTTCTGATCTAAGACACATTACCTTTTGAGGTAAGGTTGAAATAGCAGATAGGATTCTGTCCACAAAAACGACAATAATACTCACAGTAAACCCGGCAACTGCGTAAGAAGCTAGTTAATCTGTGTTTAGCTTGTAGTTTTGATGTTTGCCTTTTTCCGTGAAGCTAACAAGCTAGCGAACACAAGCTATGGGTTACTCTGAACAAACTTAACAGGTATTTTTGCATTTTACTTTTAAACGACTTGTTTCGCTGTTAAGTTGTGGTGTCGTTGCAGCGGTGTCCGGTTAGCTAACACTGTTAAGCGGGTTAACGCTATGTATAAGGAATGTGACGCGACCGTTTTGGTTGTGGTTGCCTGACAACGGTGAAATTAAAGGGACAGTAACGTTTTCTGTCGATGAATTAATCAATACAGAGACAGACTTTGAAGTGCAGAATACATCAAAACGAGGTGCTGCATCTCGTGGGACCACCCTTTAATAAACCCAATTTGACGCCATGCTACTCGGAAAACAAACAGAATACTGAAACCCACTAGCATAATGGCACCAAGACGTGTGAAATGTTGAAACAGTGGCCTTCTTATGTTCAACAACACATTTGAAAAACAGTTGTGACACTGGCAACAACTACGCACAGGTAAAGCTCCAATGTAGGAAAAATGGTTTCACGAAAAAACTCTCGAGCTTAACCGGCGATAGGTATGACGTTGGGAGTTGGGAGGTTCACCTCTTCGTAAAAAAAAAAAAACAAAAAAAAAACAACTCCGCACAGACATAATTCAACAATATAGAACACAGGTTCTCAATGATTATATGATATTGCCATCTTTTACTCTTTATGAACCCATAGAAGGAGATTATAACCAGACCCAGAGACACTGCTAATGTATCTCAGTGTATCTCACCTGATCTAGTATTTTGTTTTCTGACCTGCTGACCACTTTTCTTCTCCTGTGCTTCCAGGGAATTCTGCTCTGCCTTTGCTGACAACCATTGGAGGAATCTTCTCTCAGCTGCTGAACAAGTGCCACTCAGCTGCCACTGCCGGTCGTCAAACGTGCTGTCTCTTCTGTCCTGTAGTTATAGCTATGGGATAGCGTTCTCAGCTGGGTGGTGAGAATTTGCCAGAAGGAGATGGACGATGAGCTTCAAAACTTCATCAGGGAGCGAAAGGCTAGAGTGGCTCAGGACAAAGCCAGTTTAGAACAAGACCCTCCTTACTTTGAAATAAAGGTGTGTTAGAAGGATGAGTCTTTGGTAAATGGATCTCACAGATATTAAGTATTTCAGATGCTTATCCCACACTGACTGTGTGTATCGTAAACTGCAGATAGCATTCACATTCAGTTTTCTTTCTTTCTTTTTTACATTACATGCTGTGAGAGCTTGACGATGTTTCAGTTTGAAGGTTTTAGATACCTTGCCTCGTCTTGAGTTTGTTTTAAAATTTGAAGCCCTGGAACAACCATTTTGTAGTGACCTTTTCGTCTTTGTTGAACAAACAGGCAAAACCCCAGAGAGTATATGGATCCACTGTCAAGGAGAATATACCTCCCAAGTCATCAGCACAGGGCAGAGGTGAATAACATTTCCCCATATAGTTTCTCCAATCCTGTTTGGGTTGACTGGACAGATATACAAAACTACTCTGTACCCTCTGTCATTTCTGCACTGTTTTTGTAGATTTTGAGCTTTGAGTGACAGCTGTCTTCTGTTGGCATGAAAATCTTCACCATGTGTTGTTATTAAAAATTGATGGATGTATCTTGTCAGAGGAGAATTATGGTGTGGGTCTGCCCCTCGGTGTGGAGTATGAGAGGAAGAAACAGAGGCTGCAGCATGAGCTGCGAATGGACTACAGACGCTTCATGGCTCAGGTAACTTCCACTGGAATACCTGCTCTGTTACTTGCTGTGACTCGATTTGTCCTGGTTGATGTGTTTTGAACAGTCTTAGTTCCCCCAAATGTTGGATTCATTATTGCTACAATTTCTATTACAGAAGAAGCACTTTGAACCTGCACATCCTGGACCATTGACGCACCTTAATAACAGGAGTTTTGATAAGGTAAACACCTTTGCCCCACAACTGTTCCAACTGTTAGCCCATTGAAATTTACCTCTCTTTACAATAAATATTAGAAATGGTCTGTGGTAATTCAGAAAAGGTAAGAAGTATTAAATATGAAATTCCCTCATATTACTTGGAAATGAAAGATTGTAATTAAAGAACTTTCAAAGACATTGTAGAGGAGTGACTGCTCTTAAGTATTTAATTAACAGTTTGTGGGTAACATCCTCTGTGACTGTTTATCATAAGCCATGCTGACTTATATTTAATGATAGATCTGGTGGATTTATACTCTGATCAGCACAAAGCCTGTTTTTTAAAGAACTTTTGTCTCTTAAAATCATGTTTCCTGTAGCAAAACTTGCTTGGAGATCAGACCGGTGCTTTCCCCAGCCAGCAGCTCTCCTCCAGAAGAGATGCAGCTACTCTAACGGAAGACAGCAGGGGATTGCAAAGGGCCTTGCATCTTGCAGAGGTCCAGTCTCTTTGCACTAAGGAGGATGACGAGCAGTCTTCAATCCCCCCCAGGCATCATGACGGACTTGGGAAGATGGTGGATCAAGAGTCAGAGGAGGATGAATACTTCAGGGAGGACTTGGAGCTGATGGGAGGCAGAAATACTCAGGTTGAGGACATTAATGAGAGGAGACGATTCAAAAAGACTGATGCCAGGTACCTGGGATACGTTTTTCATTTGTATGTGTAAAAAACATTTCATGTATAATTCCAATACTCAATTCACCTTTTTGGATTTTCCCAGGGAGAAGGAGGAAACTCCAGTTGGTAATGTGAGAGAAGGCTGGAGATCAGGAGCACTGACCAAAAAAGAGGATGCTGAGTTTGCCACTGGCCTTATAATAGGTATAAACCCATTTCACATTCTAAACTTGACCTTTTTCATATCAAAGAACAAAGACCAGATGAAATTAACTTCTAAAACATATTCATAATTGAAATTGACGTTAGCGTGTGTTGCAACTTTGACCAACATAAATGAGCTTCTCTTATTCTCCTTCTTCAAGGTTTAGCTGATACAAAAGATGCCTTACAGAGGAGGAAGGAGCGCTACAGACAGGAGCTGCAGGAGCAGATAGCTGAGCAACACAGAAACAAGAAGAGGTGTTTCTTTAGCAGTCTCCTTAAGCAGGCAGATGTAGAAATGCTAGATACTGCTTTCAGTGTACAACGAGAAATTATCACACCCATTTTAAGACTGCTACCATCCTTTCCCCCTCCCCTTTCAGCGATTTTTTTCTTAAAATTGGGCCGAGACCTGAATATTCCTCATTCACTTGTTTAAGACTTTTCCATCAGAGGTTGTAAAATGTCTTGAAATTGTAATTGTGTTTGAACTTTTGCAGGGAGAAAGACTTGGAGCTCAAAGTTGCCTTAACTGGGGCAAATGATCCAGAAAAACCGGTTAGTGGCCTTTAGAAAAAAAAGTATTTCAAACGGGAAGATTGTCAAACTTTTTCATGTCACAGTGGCTAAAACACTGAAACTCTCAGACTCACTGGAAAAGGAAGTCATTGGTATTGGTAGCTCAAGTCTTTTAATTCAGACACAAAAGACTGAGATGTGTAAACTTAGGAGGTTATGACTTTAGTATCAGGAATTAGAATAGCTATAAAATGATTTTCAGTCTTTTTGTTGTGGATTTAGTTTGTGTCCGTAGGACGTTTAGGCCATGTATTTATTTACACCTGTTTTAAAACCAGCTCAAAGCCAGTCTTGAAATGTTACCCTGACTCCCAGAATTTATAATGAGGTTAATCTCCTTTCTGCTAAAATGCAAGTGAAGACAAAATATCTAAACTCCTTTTCTCTATCTTCTGTGTTCTTCGACCAGCCGGACCGAATCAGACAGTTCGGAGTAAGCAGGAGAAAAGATCATGAAGTTGTGGAGCCTTTGACTACAGGAGAGAAGAAGTCATCATCTCGAGGTTTATCTTATCATGAAAGGACGTGTATAAGAGACAGAGACAGGGAGACTTCCCCCCCTGAGCAGCCTCATGTAGCTTTTCAGTCCCCTCTGCTTGAGTACAGCTCTGCGCTGGGCCTGGGGGGTGGAGGTCTGTCTCCAAACAGTCAGCCTTCAGCTCCGTCTTTTCCAAGAGCCATGGACACCCCCAGGTACGCCTTTAAATCTAAGCTGAATCTGTGCTTCTTTTTTTCTTTACCTTGTTGATCCATGTGGATAAACACTGAATTATGTGCACTTTCTTCGGTCAAGATGTATGTAACAAAAAATAGATACACAAATTTTGTATATACCAGCTGAGGTCACTGCTGTGCAGGCAGAAGAACATCATTTAATTCTACTACACTCCTCTATAACCTGACTGCATGAATTGTTTCTTCACACCTTTTTTTAGAAATCCTCGCAGCACATTATTATCCAGCATTAAGTTTTTATCCTCTTAAAGTGCAGTTTAAAACTTCCACACAGGTGACGTCATGTTGACTCTCTGGTTAAGTTGTTCAGCTGAGCTTGTTCAAATGATCTATGGTCAATTGTGGGTTGCATACCATAACTACAAAGGATTATCAGGTGCTTTTAAGCCACATGTGGGACAAGGAGTACATTTGTGTGGGACAGTGTAGGATTTGTTACTGCAATGCTGAAGCAAAGCTCAGGTTTTAAAAATGTCCATCTAACTTAATTAAAACATAAATATTTCAACTGAGATCAAGCTTTTAAATATGGACAACAAGCATTTGATTTGGTTGCAAACAGCATATCCATTTGTGCATTCTGCATTTATTTATTTCCATTTATTTCTTGCATAGAGACTTTTTCTCAATTTTAAAATTTTCCAAGTCAAATAAATTCATTAGGGGGACAGTACTTCTAAACAAAAAACACAAATCTACTGGTAAAAATTAACTTAAAGTTTCATAGAGCTGGATAAATATTGTAATTGCATACATTTCAAGTCTCAGCTCTATTCAATAAGGTTCACATTCTCAACTCTACTGATAGCCCTCTCACTGCTAATGGATGAAAGTCAAGTTTTGACAAAAGAGACAGCCTTGGACTTTGGAGAGCCAGATCTGATCAAATGAGGGAATTTGAACCAATTTGTGAAAAGTGACGGTAATGCTGTGCAGTCTTGTACCAAGCAAGACACCTGGTCACCCTACAGTGTTTACAGTGTTACCCTATGTTTTGTAACCCTAAAAGGAAACACTGTTTTATGAATTGTTTGAGTATGTGACATTCTGCTCTGTATTTGCAGACTCCCCTTGTTTGCTCCTCATCCACCTTCAGCTCTCAGTGAGGCCTACAGGAGCCCGTATGCAGAGCCCTACCACTACTACAGTAACAGGAACATGCTTGACCCCAACATGCCGTACTGTAAGCAGAGATCTCCTCAGTTAAATGACACTATAATAACTTACGTATCAAAAGATTTGGTGATAGGAAGAGTATACTACCTGCATTCAGAGTAATCCTCTTACATTTGAATCGTGTTGTCTGTTCAGATGGCCACCTTTCTGTTCCTGGTGCTGGCCTCCCAGTGTCATACTGGAATGTACCACCAGGAGGAGCTGTGCAGAGCCGGTTTGGGAACCACAGTCCTCACAGCCAGCACAGTGGAAGCAGCCTCCCGGAGCCTCTGATACAGTAAATATCTTGATACTGGTTGTACTTTTAGCTGTAAATCTATCAGATGGTTCTCTAAATTGTGATATGCAGAGGCAAATCACTTAATGACATTGTCCTGTCTAGTCTACTTATCATCGGCTTCAATCAAAGAGCTGACTTTCAACCACAATACTTTTAAATATTTTTCTTAGGTGTTATGTGACTTGGTGCATCATGATTGAATCTTAACTGTGTATTTATCTAATTCTCCTGACAGGCCCAGTAGTGAAGCATCCCTTGTGGATTCCCAAATCAGGGTTTTCAATCCAGAGAAATCCAGATTCACCAGAGACAGAGTTATGAGCTACAGAGATGCTTTAAAACGTCAGGTAGGTGGAGAAACATGAAAAAATGTTTAGGTTTGAAGCGATGGCTGTGTTTAGATTAAATTCAAGCATTGCTAGCACTTGTAAAAACAGTTAATATGATTCAGGATTTGTTGGTTTTTGCTGGTGAATACCTGTAATTGTGTTCCCAGAACACATATGCACACATACACAAACACACATAACAGCTCTGCATGAACATTATCACGATGGCTCAAGGCCTATGTAGTCGAGGAAACACATGCGGGCAGTGTGAAATAAAAAGGTGGCGAGAAACTTTTCACCGCATCCTAGCCTGTGATGTTTTGCCAGGAAACTTCCAGGAGCGAAAGCAGCGAGCTTTACAGCAAGGTAACATTTATATCTAGTTAGTACTAAGACATGGCGTAGGTTAAGTCCTTATATCCCCGATATAAAGCCACAGAGTTTGTGTTTTACCTCAGACCAGTCTGTCCTCACCTCTCTCCTCTAGTGCTCTTTGATACCAATTCTAGATAAATCCCTTGAGTCGCCCCATTAGCAGCATTTATACAGTTCTGCTTCTTCTTCCTTAAGTCATGTGATGTGCTGAAAGCCTTGCTGTTCTACAAGAAGTGAGTTTTTTATGAAGTAGTAAATGAGTTTCACTTGCAGCCCAGATCCTTTAATGTGATGTTTAAATTTGAAATTTAAAATTCATCAATCACTTTTTTTTATTGTTCAGCAGGTAAGTGATGATTACATCTACACTTAAAAGCATTATAGAGGTCTTGGATTATTTCTTGTTGATTGTAAATATCTGGTGAGGGGCACCAGCCTCGCTTTGTGGTTTAGGTTTCATGACTTCCACAAGGTTTTTCAGGGGTTTGAATCCAACATGCAGCCTCTTTCCTGCATGTCATTCACTCCCCACTCTCACCCTTTTCACTGCTTCATCCACTGTCCTGTCCTATCATATTAAAGACATGAAAAGCCCCAAAAGTTACTTTGAAAATAGCTGGTGTGATCCAAAGATGTAATAAGATACTGTACTGCAGATCCAGGAGCAACAGGAGCGAAGGCGTCAGGAGAGAGAGGAGACAGAACGATATGAAGCCCAGCTGGAGATGGACATGAAGAACCACCAGCCCTGGGGTCGAGGGGGAGGAGGAGCCCCACTTAGAGACAGCACTGGAAACCTCATTGGTTGGTCCGAGAGTCTCATGACCTTTTTAAACAGAGAAAAGATCATATGTGAAAACTTGTAATGATCCAAACATTTGTTTGTTTTCCCAGCTGACCTAAACCAGATGCACAAGCTCAATGAAGAGGCTTACATCAACCCAGAGCAGTGGCAGAGGAGAGCCATAGCCACCACCAACACAGCCCAGCAGACGGTGCTCCCTGATCCTAATGAGAGGATCTCTGGTACTGTACCAGAAACAATTAGTGTCAAGATTTGTAACTGTCTGTCTGACAAATGTATTGTATTGAACTCTTTAAACATCAACTCACAGACAAAATCAGTACCTTCTCCATTTAGTGATTTGAAATTTCCCTTCTGCATGATGTTTATGGCCATCAAAGGAAATCATTTAGTCTGATAAAAATGTATTTATTAAAGGTTATCAAGTCCAACTCACTGCAAATTGTCTCTCCTCTCTTGTGATAGGTTTTAACCATGTTCAAACTCCGCAGTTTGCAAGAGGCAACATTTTTTCCACCCAGCCCACCCAACAGCAGCTCCAGGAGCAGGACAAGTACAAAGCCTACCTCAAACAGCAGGTACAGCGTTTAACAGCTGGTGGTTCTGCTGGCTGCTGTGTTTTATTGATCATCATTTGTCCTCCCAGCCAGCTATTACATATTTAGTCTTCTAAATATTTAGCAAGCAGCTCTTTAAAGACCACAAGTACACCAGTTTACCTCAGCACAGGCCACAAAGGGATTGTTTTATGTCTTGATAGGTATTTGACTCAGCTCTGCAGCCTGGTAGTTAATGTTGTCTCATCAACCTGGGTTTGTGAACAGATCGATGAGAAAATGCAGAAAAAGGCAGAGGAGAGAGAAAGGACAAGGCTGGAAGAAGAGAAAGAAGAGAGGAGGCTGGAAGAGCAGAGAGCTCGCATTCAGAAGGAGTATGAGGAAGAACAAGAGAAAAAGAAACGAAAGGAAATGGAGGTGAGGACACTACACAAAAAAAAAAAATATGTTGATGGTTTCATTTGAGCTTTATTATTTTTTGCCATCTTTCAATTTGTTAAAACTGACTCTTCAATTGTCCCTCCATCTTTCTTTCCTGTCTGTGTTTCTCTGTCCTCCAGCAAAAAGCCAAGAATGAGGAACTGATCCAGCTTGCCGAGCAGAGAAAGAAGGAAGCAGAGAGGAAGAAGAATGAGGCAGAAGAAAGAGAGAACGCAGAACTGAGGAGGCAGTACGAGAGAGAGAGGCAGGCTCGAGTGGAGGAGGTTTGTGTAGAGTTAGATTTCTCTCTCACTTTGACACAGAATCAGTCTGTGGCAGCTTGTTGCCCTGCAACAGCGTGCTGGTCAGACTTTTCAATAGGGATGTCCTGATCCCGGTCACGAGCACCGGATAGGTGGTCAGATAGGTTTCACATCCTGCCTCACTATAGCTGTACAGCACAGTCTGTGACAACATGGGAGGTGATTTAAACATGATGTGATCAGGTAGACAACAAGCAGTTTGTCCCATGTCCCTGCTCACAGCACACTAGATTGATTCCTTTGCTTACCAGAATCAGGTGATCTGGATCAGTTTGAGTTCAATTCTGGTTTGTGTCAAAATAGAGATTTTAATGAAATGAAAAAAAACATGATATATAGTTGTGTAAGTGTTGTCAGAGTTGCTTTGAGGACAGCCCCAGATTTGAGCGCACTGTGTTGCATTCACACAGCTTTGTTTTGTCATTGCTTAAGTCATTGTTTTTTACTGTTTATCATTATTAAAACACAAAACAAAGTGTGCAGTTTCCTCTAGATCCCTTTTGTAAAGTTTCTCTTCAAAGCCCAATATTGTCTAGGATTTTGTATCAGCAGATATTCAGGACTAAAAAATCGGATCGATCAAAAAATGCTGATCGGGCCATCCGTACTCTATGAGATAACTTTGGGGAACTAGTCCTTTGCTAACTGAAGGGAAATATATCTAGAGAAATCTGCACCATTATTTTATCCATGTTTTTCATAATGAATGTATGGTTGTAAATAAATTTCTTTATGTTCGAAGGTCTGCAGAGAGCCCTCACCTCCAATCCCTGCTCTGCAGAGGAAACATGGACACCAATACACCCCGAGGCCTCCCACTGTGGACAGTCTGCGTTCTCCTGCCCCCCTCTCTGTGAGTCTGCAACACACGCACACGCACACACACACACACACACACACACACACACACACACACACACACACAGAGACAAACACACTTAAAAGCTGCAGAGAAAATATTATTTTTGAAACAACTCTGTCTGGCTGAGTTTGAGTGAGGTCAATAAAGTAATCTCTCTTCCCCTGGGTTTCTTTTTTTTAAAACCATTAAGCTTTTTCTCTGTTTCTCTCACAGGAGCGCTCTCTGTCTGGTCTACAGTCCCCTCCTGTCCCTGCTTGTAGGAATCAACTTCGAGCTGCTGGTACTGAGGAAGTTTTGTGGTTATGTTGAATTTTTCAAGAGGCACCAGAACTTGTTCCATAATTCCTGACAAGTTTAGGACTGAGAAGCCTTTTTGTGGTTTGTGAAACGCTGTGCTGTGGGTGTTTTTGTTTTTAGGGGACCAGCACAGTGTCTTCAGTGAGCTCTCAGCACTTCGACGGCAGCTCCGCAGTGAGCAGAAACGTCTTGAGAGTTGTCTTCAACAGGGGGACTGGGAGGACTTGGACTCACCTCTAAGTGATAGGTCAGAGACTAACAGATACACCAGTCCCATAATATACATTCTTAAATTAATACTAAAACAATGTTGATAAATATTTAAATTCTTAGCAACACAACATTTGTGAATTACTCATTGATTAAAATGGAAGGTGTTTATTAATAACAACAATTTTCATCCTTCAGCAGGTGTTGGCAGATTTCTTTAAATGGAGATCTTAACACATAATGGAAGTTTTTGGTTTCATGTGATGACATTTTTTCTGGTAAATATTTTTCCAGACTCAACGAGCGTCCCCCGGTTGATGTGTTCGACATGGCCAGGCTGAGGCTCCAGGCTCCTGTCCGAAGGCCAACCTCCAGAAATGCAGAACCCAGAAACCTGCAGCGGATCCATGACTCCCTCCAGCTGAAGTATACAGGTAATGCTCAAGTCTTACACCTGCTATTGTCCTCCATTTCTGACCAATGGTGTAAGCTGTGACCGGTTTGTTTGTGTTTGTGTGTGTCAGATGGTGAATCCAGGTTGGGGTTCAGAGATGTTCCTAAACTTGGAGGAGGGGATAGAGCCGACAGGAGGAGGCGGGACTACAGGGATCCTTATCAGCCACTAAGCAGCCAGAAACCTACAGTCCAAGACGGTGGGGGCTCAATCTATTCTTTCTCTTTTAAAATTTAGACAGCATTAGGATGAATTTGCCTCATACGTGGGCCCCCTTTCTACACCTTGTAATGACTCCAAAACTGTAGTTTGAAAACTAGGTAATTTATAATTCTGATCCACTGTTAGCCTGTGCTTTAAAAAAACCTGATACATGAACAATAAGGCGCTAAGCATTAGTTTGAGCTGCTAACATGATTGAAGACCTTTTTGACAGTTTTTTTTCATGCTGTAACATCAGACAAGAGACATCACCTTTACTTTTTGCTAGAACTTGTGGTTGAAATATTTTATTCTATCACAATTCTAGTCCACCACCAACAACAAATACCTTTGCAGATTATTTATCTTCTACTAGAAACCCAACACTAAAAACCCAAGAGCCTATGGTATTCAAAGCATTTGGGCAGACAGTCCCTCTAATTCTCAGCATTGATACAAGCACTGTCTAATCAGGAATCATGACTCTCATTTTACTTCATGGTATCTAGTCACAGATCACTCATCAGCCGTTTGTACATGTGCTTCATGGCTTCAGTCTCTCAAGGGTGATAAGTTCAACTCTGTCCTCCTCGCTTTCTAGATTATTTCGATCTGTCCCCACTGCGACAAAGTGATTATGTGGTGAGTTAAAAGGAAATATGGTTTAATTTCATCTGTGCCTCAGCTACAAACTTCTCTAACCGCATCACGAGACTTCACTCATTTATCTTTCACAGAGGTCAACAAGGGGTTCTCTGCTGGAGTCAGAGAGTGCTTTCATCGGTGAGCTACAACAACTACTGTGATTTAAATGATGACATTTAAACACACTTTGAGCTCTCACAAAACACCAAAATTTTAGTGCAACTATGACTGTATTCTGTATATTTTTGATTTTTCTCTTCTGTGTGGTGTTTTAAGACCCCCTTGGAGATGCTTTTCCAGTACCCCACACTCCAGAGCTTGAGAAGGCGCCTCTGCTGTCAGCCAGGGAGAGGAGGAGGCTGGCGAGAGAATCACAGCTCCCCCAGGTACACACCTCACAGCACACAGACCTCTGAAGTTTCTGACTTTTAATTTAGTTTGAACAATGAGAAGAAGTGTGTACGCCTCAACAACAGACAGAGAAAGCGCTTTTTATTGCTCGTGACTGATGATTTATTGCTTTTTGGTTGGTTCAGGACAGAGCGGCTTCAGGTCAACTGTTTGGACAACAAAATACCTCCAGAGGAAACAGACTGAAACAGGAAGCTGAGCCCGGCATCAAGGGGAGGAGCCGGAACAGGAGAGGAGGTGTGAGGGATGTCAGCTGTCATGGCAACACAGCTGGTACGAGTGAAGTTATGTGATTCTGATGGATGTTTTATTTTCATTGTTTCAGCTTTATTTGATGAACTTGAACATAAGTCAAACATGGTGGAGGCATGAAAAGCAGCATTTTTAGGGTATTTGAACTAAAATGCTACATCAGAGCCTCTATGGCTTTCAGAACTCAGGGCTCATTAGCTTCTGTCAGTGTTCAGATAACCATGGAAACAGTGGATTTCACAGGGATCAGGCCTGACATTTAGAGCAGGAAATTGGTTGTTTATGTTAGAAGCTGTGATGTCTGTAGTAGTTGGTTCAGGATAATACTAAAGGCATCCCAGGTTACTATCTAACCCTGTAAGTGTTTTTTGTCTCCTTTTCTCCAGATCCAGCAGATCTGTCTGATGAAGATCTCTCTCCTCCACGGTTTGCCCTTCACAAACCAAACCATCGAGGTTCTGCAGAGACAGAGGACGTGGATCCCTGGATGTGGCCTGGAGCAGCCGACACAGAGCGGCTGCTGACATGAAAACACATTCCCTCATTAGGGAGGTGCCTTCTTATCGACACAGATGTGGCCTCTGTTCTTGAATCATTAAATAATTATTCTATCTTTCGTTTTTAAGTGAATGTGAATCTGACTGAGATTTCTGAAATACGAAGATATGGTTTTGTTTGACAACTGTTTCTGCCAGAACCTTGGTATGGCATGTTGCAGAGCTATCATGCTGTATTGGGCATTTTTTATTTCATAAATTAAAACAAATGTTATAAATAAATTATATTTTACTTAAATATTGTGTATGGGATTTTTTTTTTCTTTCAATGAATCAGTCAGGAGATCTTGTGATGACTTAATTCTCAGCAAATTTTGAATATCTTATGAAGATCTGGAGCTGTTTTTGAAGGAGAGTTTTGATCAGTTTGCAGACAGATTAAGGGATTTCTTCAGCATATGAATAGTTGAAGAAGAGTAGAGTATTGAAAATCTGCACACAATTAGCCTGAAAATCCAGCATTGTTACTTTATCCGTGTTTAAAATGTGGCTAAGCATAATACTCCCTTTTAGATTATCTTTTGGTCATTAGGGTATAAAAACTCTTGTTTTTTCATCAACCAAAATAACAGTAACAGTAACAGAGGCTGCCATGCTGCATCTCTATCCTTCAACAAGAACACAAGAACAAACCAGCGCAGGTTATACATGTTCTTTTCTACAGTGAAGAGGTAGTGGAAGCCGGGGAGAAGAAGAGAGAAGCTGTCATGGACAAAAAGAATTTGTATTGATTGCCTTTTTGATGGTAAACTTATTTGATGGGGGTCACACCCATGATGCATCACAGGTGCTTTTTGGTGTGTAGTCTAGTCATGGCATGATGATGGAAGCAAAAGTGCATTTTCATTTTTGAATCTGATGGCTAGACGTTTCTTAACTGTCCCATTTCTGTATCCTGCAACTGTAACATAAAGCTATACCTACTTGTTTATAAAAACAAACAAACAAAAGAAAAAAACAACTGTAAGCAACGAGTGTAAAAACAGGCAACACACGAAAAACAACAGTGATCTCTTAGATGGGTGACATCGTGGCAATTGATTTTTTTTCTTGAAACGCGGAAGAAATCCATTTTAGAGTGAGGTTTGATAAAGATTGTGAAAGTACACATTCTTCAACTATTTCAGAAACATGTCACCATCAATCAACATCTGTGTTCGAAACACACTGAGCATCTTTCATCATTTACTTTTAACTTGAAATTTATTTAATTTTTTTTTAACTCACTCACCAGACTGTCTCACTTTGTATGAAACAAACAAAAATCTTTTCATGCCCACAAAAGACAAAGAAACAGGATATGAAACCATTTATGGTTGGATGTTTCATCTCTCCTGAGAGCCCATGAGAGCCCGTCTGTCTCCTCCACTAAACCTGAACAAACTAAAAACGAGACATAGAAAAGCTGAAAAGCCTGTAGTTGTTTATCTCTTGTCCTTTGGGTTTGAGTTTCTGAAAATATACTACATGAAAGCAGAGTTGTTCAGCCACTGTCTGATGGTAGTATTTTTCCTCTAAAACATAAATAAATCCTCATAAATAAGAGTCAGAGATTTCACCAGGGGCAGGAATCAAAAGCCTGTAAAACCGCTGAGAATGAAAGAATTATTGATAATGTACATCATCACATGAACATATCAAAGCCCAACCTGTGCTTTTAAAGTCTGGATGGATGTTGTCATGGATCAGAAGTGGCTGTTTCATGTGATTCACGCAGCCTTACAGCTCCACATAAGTGTGTTAGCCCAGTCTGAAGTTGCAGCATTGACCATGTAAACCTGGACAAACTGATGGAGTGTCCTGTAAACTCAAAAACACCTGCCACCTAAATGAATCTTAATGGCTCTGTAAGCGCCTTCTGTTTGGCATTGATTGGTGTGACACCTGTGGCCAGAATCAGTAGTGGTGTTATTTTTCAGGATAAAGATTCAATTTCCTTTAAAAACCATCACTAATGGTTGTGAGGATATGACTCTTTCTGAGGAGTTTATTTTGAAGCAAATGAAAGAAGAGCAGATCCTCTTTTTAACAATTATTTTCTCTATTCAAGACAACATCTACGAGGATGCAAAAAAAACAAGGGTATGTATTTATTTGCAGTTACATGGCACTTCTGTTTGAAACGTGACAAGTAAACTGTGTGAGCTCAGTATGTAGTGTAGTTTAATATCAGTGCCCATCTATCAACTCCAACCTCACCAAGCAGAGCAAACATAATGTCACTTTTCATTTTATTGGTAGACTCGCAGGTTTGAACAGATCACTGTAGAATAACTGCTGCATGCGGGTTTAGAATGAACATTATCACAGTTTAACCTATGTTTTGGGCTGTGCTCTATCACTCTCCTGTTTAGCTTTCTTCTGCTCTGATCTCCAGACAGTGCAGTATCATTTAAAGTGAGAAATAACCAATGTTGGTGCTTATTTCAGTTTAAATTATGGCTTATGAACAGACAAATATGCAAAAGAGAGGCTAGTTCCAGATCACCTACAATGTCCACACAGGGCCTTTAGCCAACCAAACAACATGGCACAATGGACCCCACTTTTTCAGGACCCTATGAAGTCAAGAGATAAGGAGACATCTGTTCATCTTGAATGAAAGTGTGGCTGTACGAGGCGAGACGAACATGCATACAGGTGAACAGCCTCTCACCTGAACTGCTTATGAAAAATCTAACATAAACAGACAGTTTTCATCATTAATTCAAGCTGAGTCCACCTCTCTATCTTCAGAGTCCTTGTGCTCACAATGCCTGAGTCATTAGTGCTGAAGCCCAAGTCAAGGTCTGAGTCCTGGACTCAAATATTACTGCGCTGCTCTGTGGAGGCTGAGATGAAGGTTGAAAAAGGACTTAGTGTGAAACATTTCAAACATCCTAAGAAAGCAGGGCAGCATATAAGTTTCTTATAAAGAGCTGGAAAACTGCTGTCAAGATGGAGGCCATGGTTGTAGTCTCTGTCTTGCATGGTGGATCAACCCCCCCCCTTCCCCCACACACACACAACACACTCACACCTAAACTGTCCACGTCTGTCCAATCATCTCTCATCCTCCCTCCATCGCTTTGTCCCTCTCAGTGCTATCACTTCACTCTCTGTCTCATTCATGCTCTCCTGTTTGTGGGCAGACATACACACACACACACACACAAACACACACACACAGTTCACACTCTCTTTCCTGCCTGGATGGGCACTGTCGCCTTCTCTCCTCTCCCTCTCTCTGGCTCTGTCTCCCTCTGCCTGTATGAGTGATGACCTTCTCAAGCATTGGATAGGAAGGAGGATAGAAGCCATCTAAACTCTGCTACACCCCCATTACTCAAGCAGACACCCCAGTGTCAATATGCCTACACACACACACACACACACACACACACACACACAAAGACTGAGTCCCACTCAGCATTACACTGACTCAGGATGGCCGCAGCAGCAGCATAGCATGGTTACCGACTTCATCCAACAATTGATTGTCCCGGAAAAATCCCCTCAGTTGAATTATTGCTCCAAACTAATTTTATGGTCTTCAACTTTCTAGTAGCCCAACCCAGAACACAAAGAGACTGGGGGGCTTTTTGATGCAACCCTTCCGTGTCAGCATCTACCCTAGTGCAGACAAAGTTAATATCCACTTTTGGGTTTGCAGCTGAGAAAACGGCAAAATCATTTAAGATTCTCCATTTACAGCTGTTGTTGAGTGAAACTGCACCATTTCAAACACCAGGATAAATTCGCAAGCTGTCTTTGGCTGAGCCTGTGGAAACGGCTGTAATGTCTGTTCACATATGAAAGTACTTACAAGTGTTGTTGTGGAGAAGAAGAACCCAACTTTCCAAAACATGCCAAAGTGGTACAGGTGTCCTCAATATGTCTTTCTTTAAGTTGCCAGAAGACAAAAATGATGCCTGAACTTCTGAAATTCTGCCATTGGGTTAAAGAAATGAACTTGTGTAGTTTCTTGCAATGAGACATTCTTATTTTCATTTAAGAAATTTAATGAAGAAGTTTGGCCTTCCCTTGAAAAACTGTTAAACCACCTGAAATCCTTTACTGACCAAGTCCTTCTCATGTACTTATGTTTGCTGTGTCTGATTACTGACAGTGCTAGCTGTGCTTTATCACTGCTAGAAGCTTTCAATACTTTTACTGTCGCATATTTTTCTTCCTCTATGTTTGGTACTTTGAAATTCAAGCTGATGATTTAAATGCTGCTTCTCTATTGTGTTACTTTTTTCAGTGTTACAAATACGGGGTTGATAAATACCAATCATCATGTGTGAGAACAGACTCAATGCCACCCCTGCACAGCCACATGGCCAGAAAGACTGGCTCTGATTTGAACATTTCTGTTTGTTTAACGTTATTTACATTTATAACCATTAAAGATGAAGGTAGCCTGACTGTCATGATAACTCACAAATGATGAATTTTACAACAGACAAAGGTATGTAAGGCCCGGCACTGCTTCACAGTGTTTTGTCCTAAGATGCAAAGAACGCAAAAAATCAGCGTTTTCATGGAAGCACTGAGGACTTAAAACCCTTTAAGTCAGCATGTCAGGACTGTAGATATAAAAATTGAAGCTGTATATATGACAACAGTTCAGAGGCTAAAGGAGAGGTGAGCTGATCATCTGTATTTTAGGCTAAAAACTTCTTCTCTGATTGCAGAAATCGTGCAATAGATGCACATTTTGTAGGCAGTGTGAGGCAGGTCACTTCTCAGAAATGATTGATGTTAATTATCTGATGATACTGAAACAAACAAAGTCAAGTCATGAAACCAAAGTCACAAACTAAGATGCTGAAAAAAACGGTTCAGGCTGAAGAGAAAGTGCAGAGCTGTGTACTTATTCTCTGCATATTCATCCCTTCCAGTGATGCCTTTGCGTCACACACACACACCAACGCACACACATTTCCCACTTTAATATACAAATATTAATAAATGCAGCTCAGGCATAGTGATTAAATTAGTTTTCAAGCCCTGAAGCTGAACATTTTAAGTCAACAAAAATAGTTTTAATACAGTTTTGGAAAATCAGAGCAGAGCCCAGCGAACACTGACACTTTTATTTTTCAAGTCTGCCTCATTTGATCCTCACTTCTTAATGCATTATACTTTTAAATATTTCAGCTGTGTATGCTTCATTTGCACACGTTGATAGACCACCGTGTTATCAGAAAGAGACAGTCTTTAGTTTTTTACTGCCCACTCTGTCACCATTGGCCTCACTGCTCAGATTTCTCCTTCTTCTTCCACCCTTAAAAAACAAACAGAGGAAACAGCTGGTGTGTTTATATGTGTGCGTCAGGAGCAAAACACTTCCTGATTAAATTACCTCAGCGCGTGTTTGGGACGGCGTGCGGAGAATCCCATTCATTTCGATCAGAGTTATGAATCCTTGATAAGGCTAATGAACGCCATAGCTCACTTATGCTAATCAGTCTCTTAAATTAGCCTGCCACTGGAGTCGCCTATTAGTGGAGATCAGTCTGTAATGGATGGCAGTAAAAAGGCTGCACTGCCCACCACGGCCTGTGTGTCAATGTCTGTATCTGAATAAGTCTGTGTCATGATTCTACAGTGGAATTGTCAGCCACATGTGGTGCTGATGAGGCATGAACATGTCCAAAATCACACATATGTAACAATTACAACTTTTACCTTGAAAAATGCTCTGTGTCATGAAGGGATTTCTTCTGTTAAGAGGCTGGTGTCATTAGGGAGGCCCCTGGAAATGAGTAATTCTTCAGCATCACCACTGGATGGCTGTAGTGCCGCACTCACCTGTGAAACAGTGGCTCTCAACTCTTTCTCCAAACAATAGACTTCATACTGTGAGATAACATATTCAGACACACGAGGCAGACTGGGCTCGTTTCAGTGGCCACAGTGAGTATGATTAAAAAGAGGAGAGATAATTTATTTAAATGCATTCAGAATCAGACTATGAACTCGGCTCGCAGTGCATCACACTAAGTGTCTCCTTCGAAATTTCCAAAACTCACTTCTTCTTCGTTTCCTCACCCTCAAGTCTCATCCCTCCTCTTCTTTTCTCTACCTATCCATCCCCCTACTTCCTCCCTCCACTCCTCCTCAAGTTCACGCCAGGAAGCATCAAACTAAATTTTGGATCAATTGTTTCATCATCCCGTACAACATCACGGCTATGGCCAATTTAGCTGACGCACAAAACCACACACACGCACACACACACTGATACACACTTGTGCTGCCTATCCCTTATGTTACCTCTGGGATGAAGCTGACAAATGACAGCACTGCTCGTCTGCCAACCCCGACTCTTTGCTCGGCAGGATGTGGTGTGTGTGTTTGTGCCGGTGCCTGTGTCTGTGTGAGGAAAAAAATCATTGAGGGACACGGGGAGATGGAGGGGAGCATTGGCAGGATTTTTGCTCTCTGATTGGTTGAAGCGAACATCCTGCAGAGTTATGGATTTTTGTCAGAAAAGAGTTTGCTTCGACCATGTTGCTCAGCAGACTATGAAAAACAGCATATTTTCCTCTGTCCTAGCACAAACCAGTGTTTGTGCTGCTGAAATCAGTTATTTGGCCATTCATGGATTTTTTTTCTCTGTGGGGTTCAGAAGCTGAGGAAAACAACAGCACAGAAAGAGAGGAGGAGGACAGGGAGGAGGAGGTTAAGCAACTGGTAAATGGCAATCTCCTCCCTCAATCTCAATCTCCCCTCCACTATGAAAACCAGTGCTGGCCAATGATGAGGCTCCAAACTGACTGTGGACCTCATGTTGTGACCTCAATTTTAAGTAGTGCCCAATTCATCCCATTAACCCATTCACAAACTCTCATGGAGCGATGGCAGGCGATTCAATGAAGGTTGCCAGTCTGCTAATCAGGATGTTTTTCTGCTTGTTTTCCAGGACACAAACTAACTCTACAGACTCTCCAGAGAAATTCTGTATTTGATTCTTACCAAACAAGAGTTTTGATAGAGATGGGAACTGGTAAGATTTTATTGATACCAATGCCCTCATCAGTGTTTATCGATCTGATTCTTTAATGATTCCCTTATCGATTTTCCTGTTGAAATTTTTGTGTCCAAAAAGTAGCTTTACAGGTTTTCTGCAATTTATTGAGCTTGTAAGTAAATGAAAATGAAAATGGTTAATTGATGTACATAAATAAAAATAAGTAAAAATTGCATGTCAGATGACATCATTGTATAGTTTTGTTATGTTCTACTGGCTGAAGTAGGTCACCTAACAATGCTTTGAGTAGTTTGGAACCTTGAGCTTGCTGTAGTTATGCTAAAATCAGCCGTGAGCCTGCACTTCTAGTTTGGAAAAGTATTTTGACATTTTTGACTTTCAAATGCTCTTTACAACAAATATTGTAATATTTTTCTGTGATGAAAGTTAAAATTTTGTTTTAAAACCTAAGTTATATCTATGTGTGCTAACCACTAGCACATCAATGCAATTTACAATATACATTAGCAGCTAGCTAAAGTTATTTTTTCTATATTTTTTTGGTACATTTGGAGATGAGTGATGTGTTGAATCTATTGAATATGAATCCCTTGTGAGGGAGTAATGTGCATTTCTTTGTGTTCAGTTTTTCAGATTCTTCGATAAAATTTCAAGAAAAATCCTGAATCAGCAATTTCTTGGGATAATGTTATTTATCTGCCAGGCTAAGCTAACTGGGGCAAAATAGTGGAAGTAAGACCTGTCCGTACAAGTGTGATGGAAAGAATTGATAAGGGAATTGTTAAGCATGAAGGCTAATGATGTTGATGAACCATTTCTCATCGATTCTGATCAGGAAGTGGTTCTCATTACCCGTCCCCAGTTTCCAATGTGGACCAAAGGAGCCTGGAGTCAAAAACATTATCAACTTAGTGGACAGCAGAATGTACTTTCTGAGCTAAAGCCAAGTCTGGAACATCCTCAGTTTTATGTTTTTCTCCTCCAATTCAGACCCACTGACAGATAAGCACTGACATTTAGGGTTATCAGTACAAACGTAGTGAAGAAAAACATGCTGCTGAGGCCAGAAACATTTCTGTGAGGAGACAAAGTCTTCACAACCACAAACAGAAACATTGCTGCAACAGGAAAGCAAGCCACAAAAATCAATACATTAAAAGCAAATATGCTGCTAATACATCTATATTCTCTGACCTCTGAAGCCCCTTGCAGGTAGGAGCACCAACACGGCCCTCACAGAGAGCCCTGAGACAAGAGTCAGCACACAGAGCCTGTGGCTGCAGAAAAAGAAATGAAGCCGCACTCAGCAGCTGTTACCATGGTGAAATATCAATTCATTAAAACATCTTTTAATAAAATCAAATCTAATTTGACCAAAGTGAGAGGCTTACATGGTGTGAGAGCTTTGGAGAGATGTGTTTGGGATGACCCTCTGAGACACTCTGCTCCTATAGAGCACTCTGCTCTGTTTATCATTTCATCATCTGACCATCAAAGATTAAGTCTCTTTTTCTCCTTTCTCCCTCTCTTTCCTTTCTCAGTCTAGACATGCACTGTTTTTTTTAATTTTTACTTTGCTTGTCTAATATCTGCATTTTGTTTGGTAGAAATGTGTTTTATTTCCTGTTTTATGCTGTATTAACTTTGTTTCTGTTTCTTGTGTCTCTTGCATAATTTCTGTATCTGCTGCATGTTTTTCTAGTGTCAGATGTTTGGGTCTTTCAACCTGCTTTATTTATCTTTTCCCGATTATATTCCCAAACTGAGTTTAAGACTTTCTCTGTGAGGTTGAGAACAGCTGCCACATATACAACACACTTACTGTTTTTGATTTGGGGTCTCACTGAAAGAATGTGGTGTGCATGGAGTCACATTGACTTCGATCTGGTTTCTTTTGTTTTCTTCTTCAGAAATAAGAACTAGAATGACACACATTCTTTTGAATTTCAGTTTTGCTTGATGATCCGTGTGTCCCATGCGGCAACCTCCGGCCACAACAAATGAAGGGGATGCAGAAGTGTCAAAACTTGCAATTCATCAAGTGTCTGCTTGAGGCTGGCTGCAGAAGAACACACCAAACCAAAAGTAATGGTTTTACAGCAAAAAAAACCCCTCAGTACAGCACACATTGCATAGGTTCTTAGCTCATCTAGCTTCAGAATTCACCATCGACTTTGGATGACAAGTCACGAAGGAAAACTATCCAAACAGATTTCTCATGTTGTTGGTGTCATACTTGTGTCTCACTTTGCACAATCTACCTCAAATAGTGATTTTGATTGTTTAAGTTGTTTTTTTTTCTTGAGTCTTTTTATAAAAAATTGTTTTAACCCGGACGAGACCTGTGACTCACTGCAAATGAGTCCACAACCCACTTGAGAAGGTCAAAGGCTGTCTGACAGGTGAGCACCCTGTTGCTTTCAGTTAAAAGGCTTGAAGCCGGCCTCTCTATGATCTGACCTTCACCCCAGCAGGACTGTCTCTGGTTCTTTTTCAAACCAACCCTGACACCCCCCTCTGTGACAGAGTGCAATCTGTTACTCCATCACACTGAGTAAAGTTCCTTTTTTATCAAAGTTTTGGGTACAAATATGGGTTTGGGGTACAAATATGGTGGCAGGCTTGGAGACAAACTTTCTACCTCAGGCAGAAACGGGATCTGCGTGTTGCCATTATTTCAGAGCCACATCTTGCAGGAGCAGCAGTTATTGCCTTGATTCACCAGTGATTGGAAAATGAATGGACTGGATCCTCCTGAGCTCGTAGGTGTTTAAGGCATCTTTTACAAGTGTTGATGAACTGGCAAAGGTGAGCCTCTTTTATTGTCATTAACACATGTTTAGTCCAACAGTGTTTGTACAGGCATTTGAGCGGAACTAAGATTCTGATAGCCTGATAGCATTTCTACCTATGCGTCACATTTCAAAGCTTTCAGAAACAAAGGGAAAAAAACACATTTTTAAATAGATTTATGAAATATTACCTTTAAGAGGCTCACAGAATGATAACTTAAATATTTTTAATGTATGACTTCAGCAATTAAGCTATGAGGCTAACAAGTTGCAGGTTCTGTAAACATCTGCAAAAGTATAGTGGTTTGAGATGGGAGTAAAGTCACTCAAGTACGTAACATCTGTGAACATCTGCAAAAGTCAGCGTTTGCTGCTATTTCTGTGTGGTTTTACATTCCCGCAACCCCCCTCACCCTCAGCAGTGTTTTGACGCTCCAGTATGTGCTGCTTGTGGACTGTCATGGCGAACAGACTCTCTGCCGCTATGTATGGAGGCAGCTTCACATCCATCTAACTGACTGATTGAACATCATCATCGCAGGGTAAATATTCCTCCTCAGAATCTGAGTCAGCTATTACTTGACAAAATACTTATTGAATGGTGAAGATATTTCTTGCCGCAGTTCACTTTCTTGATCTCTGATGTGTTCCTAATCTCTGTGACCGCTGGGTGGGACTCAAACTGTATAAAGTCCAAAAATTTGAACAGAAACACAACCACAAATAATGCTCAGACCGAGGTTACTGATGTTCACCATCTCCATGTGTAAAATATTCTCTACCATATTTTCAGCTATGGCTTGTTAAATTCAGCAATGTTGCAGTTTTGTAATTTTGGCGCTTAAAGGATTAACTTATGATAAACAATATCTGAAATCAAATCCGTGACAAAAGCTCTCGGTCAGTGTACGCTCTATTTACATGGTGGACCCTCAATCTGGAGGGTAGTGGGTAGAGACGAGTTTGAACAAGACCCCCCCTCTCTCTTTCTCACCTTCCCTCTCTATGTTGATTGCAGGAGAGGGACCTGGTTTGCTGGAGTCGGGATGCAGCTGCTCATCATCTACAATCAACTCTGCTTTGAATACTGGGCTTCTCCTCCATCATGCTGTATGACTGTAGACTCTGCATAAGACATTGAGACCGTCTCACTCCTGTCTCCTTCTGGACCTCACTTTGGACTCACACACTTCTGGACTCTTGAGTCGCTCCTTCAGTCAGGACTTTGGACTCACTCCATGCTCCACTTTAACCTCTGGCTCCCAGCTCTCTCCCTGATTATTCATGGTTTCTCCTACAAACTGAAGACTCATTGTCATCACAGGCGTATTTAACTTTGTTTAATAAATCCTTCTGCACCAGCCCCCTCTCTCTCTGTGGTTCAATGGAAATGGTCACAAGGTGGAATTAAGAGTTACATTTTTCAATTAGTCTCAAGGTTTTGATCAGCTGTGTATATGGACATTGTCTCTGTGATGTCATCCATCTGTACCTTAGTAATTTGGCAGACTTGTCTATGGGGACTATATTGGATACGTCAACTCAAGAGGCGGGCTTTGAGTGTCCTCATTAACAGTTACAGGACCCCAGACCTGTCAGTCACATGAGATGTGCCTCTGATTGGACAAACTCCTGATCTTAATGTTTTCTGAACCACTGAGTTAGAAAAAAAATTCAAATTCCCGTACAGGGTCAGTTAAAGTCCACTTTTACTGTTTTTGTGTGTGGTGTGTGGTCTTATTGCATCCAGCCTCAAGAGGACACTGGATGAACTGCAGCTTTCAGCACCTTGACAAAGGATTCATATTTTCAGACCAGAGCTTGCCACTCAGTCAGGACACAACAGCAAAGCAAACATAATTAATCTGAATAATGTTCTCCAGTATGACATTTATGGACTGCACACACACCTCTCACGGTGGTTTTTAAAGAATAATTCAAACTTATTGAGAGCTGTGCTGAAGCAGGAGGGCTGATTTAGCATTATTTCACAACAAAGCTTGGTTGATGTTTTGGATCCGCGCTGTATCACTCTTCACTGATGCAACTTTTTAGGCATCTGTCCTGCAAACCTGTGAGTGTCATCTCCAAGAAAATAAAAGAAAAAGTTGCGTTCTGTTGAAAGTCTCCCTGAGAAGCTTTGCCGTATAAAATATGAAAACTGTGTTATCAATCACCTTTTGTTTTATTCTTATAAGGGCATCAGTACTGAATCAAGGTTGTATAAAACAAAGTTAAAACTCCTCTTCAGAAAACAGCAGTGGGGAAATTAGGTTTTTTTTCAATGTGGTATCTAGAAAAAGAAACAGTTTTTTGTTGTGTTCACACAAATGGCAGCCATTAAGTTAAAGATACATTCTTCAAATCTGTCTAAAGAAATAACATTCAAAATAAATCCTGAAAAGTTATTTCTCAGCAGCTGCCTGAAAGTCACTTCTAACTCAAATGAAAAGAGAGAAACCACTTCTTGTTATTGTTAATTATTGATATCATTTATTTCTGAGCTTATTTACCAGCTCTGATAAACTTATCGTCCGTTAACATCTTCTCATTAAACGGCTGAAAAGCCACGAAGACTCTGATCATCAGTCGAGATTTCTTTTCTGCTGAACTGAGATTCACCTCACTTGCAAAAATGAAATTCTGTTCAGCGGAAATGTCGAGTCTAAACTCCCCGAAGGGTCTGCTAAATTGTGGCGAGGTATTGCCGGGGTCAGGAGTGATGGTTGTGCCTCTCCAGAGAAGGGAGGGGGGGCAGCGAGTGAGAAGTGTTGAGGTGATGGTGGGAGGAAAAGAGGAGTGGAGAGGAAATGTGACAAATGGAGAGGGAGAGGTGAAGGAGTTAATCAGCGCATCTAGAAACCTGAATAAATGTGCACCTTTGCAGAAAATGATTCACAGGACTCAGGACTCACAAATGATCAAGACGGCCAAATGAGGAGTGCAGTGATGGAGGTGCGAGGTGAAGGAGGAGAGAAGTCAAGGCAACTGCAGCAGAGATCAGGAAGAAACAGATGCTTTAATTAGCAGGCAGAGAAATGCCCACAGCTGTGTGTGTTTGTGTGTGTGTGTGTGTGTGTTAAGAGAGAAAGAGGGGGAGCGTGTGTACGTCTCTCTGAGTGTGAGTGTGTCTGTTTGATGGCTTTAATTAGTTGAAGAGTAAGATGAAACACAGAGGAAAATCAACAAAGTGGCATCTCTATAAAGGTTAACAACCAGCCACCGTCATTTCCTGTCTCCCCACCCCTCCTTTCTTCCCTCGTGCTTCTTTCTTCCTGAATGTTCACGGCCAAGAAAGAGAGAGAGAGGAAGAGAGGGAGAGAGTGTGTAGAAATAAGGTTGGTGCTGCAGAGAAGCAGCAGGCAGAGGAACTCCCTTTAATCAAACTGGTAGCTTAGAGTGCAATCAGCCTTATTAGCTCCAAACACACACCCACACACTCGCGTACACATTCACAGAAGTATGAATTAAATAGCTGTGCCTTCAGAAAATGCACATTGTTCATGAAGGCACACAAACGGCATCCTGGCCTCCAGAAAGAGAGGAGCGCTTTAGTTTGGAGCCTGTCTCACTGTACAGATTACAGGTAGAAGAACAGAGATTACTGTCAAGGCGAAATTGAGTGTCTAGTTTCTGATGTCTTGCCTGCAGCCTGAATAAGCAAAGACTTTTTTTCTTCCATCACTTCACTGCAAGGGTTGCTTTAAGATTATTAAGGTGGGGAAAAAAGAGTGATGAGAAAATTATGAGACAGGGTGATACATGAAACATTTCAGTCAACTGAGCGTGTTGCCCAGAGACAAGAGAGTGAGAAAAAGATTTGTGGTTCTCTGGAGCTGGAAGTCGTCTCCCTTTGTTCCATCAAAGTCCACCGTCCGTTCTCATTGGTTGTTGTTGCCTGTTTTCAACTTTCCAGATAAAACAGCTTTCTCTCCCGTGGCTTTCCTTAAAAACTGTTTACAACAGTGTCCAGTTTTCTTGATCTTTGCTTTTTACCATTTTTCAGTGAACAACTGCAGCTCAGAGTGAAGGCGTAATTTGTTTCAGTTGAACTCAAAGTGACTGTGAGGAGAATCTACATGAAGTGGACTACAGCGACTCCCTTCGACCGGAGGGCTCTAACAAAGTGTTGACATGGATTTTTTTGAAAGTGAAAGTGAAAGTAGATTGGATCTTCTTTTCTTTGTACAAGACAGCTTTTTACCAGATACAATGCAACAAGGTAATGTAGTCAACAACAGTTATGTAACACTGGTGTTTGAAACATGACAACAAGTAAACTGTAAGTTTGTACCGTAGTTTGGCAGGCGGCTACATTAAGCACTAAGATGCTCTGAGATCGACTGTAGATCTACTCTACCATGTAACGTTAGTGAATCCTGGTTACGTCCCACCAGTGCTGATTTACCAAGCAGAGCAAACATAATGTCACTTTTCATTTTATTGATAGACTCTGAGGTTTGAACAGATCACTGCAGTATAACTGCTGCATGTGGGTTGGAATGAACATTATCCCAAACAGCTAAGTGGTTTAGCCAGTGGGTAATGCTTTATCACTCTCCTGTTTAGCTTTCTTCTGCTCTTCTGTCTCTTTTATATCAAACAGTCCAGCTCCTGTTTATACACTACTGAAAAAAGAACAATTTGCTAATCAAGTCTCTTGAAACTAGAAGGATGTCTTAATACAATAAACTCTTTTCTTACCCCATTGACAGTTATTTTTTTTGACTTGTTAAAGAAATTCTGGCATATTTTTTGGTCTTTAAATAACTTGAAATTAGACACATTTTTGGGCATGTCAGCTGAATGTGGCTCAAATCAAGAATAAAAACACAATTTTTAGTAAAAACAAGACATAATGACTTGCTATGATTTCAGTTTTTGCAGTACTGAAGTTTGTTTTTTACATGTTTATTAAGATTGCAAACTGACCCTAGTGTGCTGAGTTCCCACTGCTCATGTCTTCCAGGAAAACAGGTGGAAAAAGTTTTCTGTCTTTAGCTGTTGACTGAGGATGTCATTTTTTTATTCTATTACAAGAAGAAAACATACTCCTTAAGTCAAGTTGATCTTGTTTAAAACATATTTATTTTTTCCATCATGTTTTCCCAGTGTTTCTAACACTCCTAGCTTATATATCTAACTCATGTACATCCTTCTTGTGATTCCTCCTGTTTTCTTCCTCTTCTTTATTATGATAATGTCAATCAAACCTGACCTTTACCTGCGATATCTGTCATAGGACCTTGCAACTTGGCAACGGCAGCCATGTGCAAACTACTCTACCTGGCAAACACACGCGTCACTCCAAACTGCATCATCTCACTACTCTGCTCCACTCTGCCAAGCTCACTGTGGAAAATGACTGAAAGTTCTTAAAGAAGAGAAAATGTGCCAGATATCTCCTTTTTAATCACAGCTTTGGCAGTAATAGGTTTTTCTTGTAATTTTTTCACAACATAAAGCTTTGCAACATTTTCTGTCTTATGCTGTTAATACAATGCTTGGCAAAAAAAGGAAAGAAAAAAGTTGTCTCCTAGATTAAACTAAGTAAATTGGCAAAAGCCTCCCATTGGAAAATTACTGCATGGGCTATCATCTTTCAGCTGGCAACAAGTTATTTAAGTCCAGCTGATGCAGTGACTAACTTCTCATTTCTTAAACAACCATGGAGAAAGACACATCTTGAGGTCGTGGAAAAGATGTTAGTCTGTTTGAGCTGGGTCAAATCATTGGCATGAACAAAGCAGAGAAAACATCTGGGGAGATAGCAGAAACTACTCAAATTAGGTTGAGAACTGTCCAATACATAATTAAAACTTGGAAAGATGATGGTCAACCAAAAAAAACTAAATGATCGTGATAGGCAATCAGCTAAACATTTCTCCAAATCTAATCAAAGAAAGACAACAGTAGAACTCAGGAGTACGTTTAATACTGACAGTAAGAGCATTTCCACAATACCAAAGGGAACTCAAGGGATTACGTTTGAACAGCTGTGTAGCCTTAACAAAACCAATAATCAGTGAGGCTAACCGGAAAAAAAAAAAAATCATTTTGCTTGGGAGCATAAAGATTGGACTGCGGAGGAATGGTAGAAGGTCATGTGGTCTGATGAGTCCAGATTTACTCTGTTTCAGAGTGATGGGCGCATCAGGGTAAGAGGAGTGGCAGGGGAAGTGATGCACCCATCATGCTTTGTGCCTACTGTACAAGGCTGTGGAGGCATTGCCATGATCTAGGGTTGCTTGTCTAAGCTGATGGTAATCTAAAACTACAACAACAACCTGTTACAGTGCTGTGTGTTCTATTAAATATCCACCTGAAGAGATATCGTCCCTGTGAATCACACTGTATGAGTGTGGTAAAGAGGCTCTACAGGACAGTGAGCCTGGCAGGAAGAGAACTGACCCGGGACAATGCTCAATACCAATCCCCAGGCTGCAGAGACCCTTAACAGGGCCAGAAATCTCTCCCTCTCTGTCTCTCTCCACTCTCTCTGTGTTCGTTGTCAACTTCACCATCTACTCCTATTTATATTCTCCAATTCTATTTTTCTGTTTTAGTGTTATTGACATTTTCCAGCAGACTGAAAAATCAATTTTGAGACACTTTGCACACAATGGTAGATGCTGCAGAAAACAAACAAGAATGGTTTGCGCTGTAATTTGTTTAAGAGCAATTGTCCATGCTGTATGTTTGTAACAATTTATTTATCGCTCTCATTTCATCTGTAGACAGTGTAAGAAGCTTTTGAGCCTGTGTTTGTGTGTGGCTCATTAAATGAGTGGATTTTACTGCTGTTTTATAGTCCATTACAAGCCCATTACTGCAGCCTTATGGCCTCATTCTCCTCTGTTTATTCTGTATGTCTTTATGGTGTTAAGTAGCTAAATAATGATAGCAGAAGGGACACAAGTATAAGCGGGGCTGCAGCACACTCAAAGACACATGCGGGCAGCTTTTGGCAAGAGAGCCCGAGCTGCGTTCCCACCCAACTGTCAAGCTGTCCGGGCTCAAAGTTTTGAAATGTCTGAATTGGGTTTGTTTCCATTCATTTGCTACATGCAGATAAATAAGCTGTCTGAAATATGGTTCGGCTGACAGAAGATAGAAAAATCCTTTAAGAATTTGCTTAGTATTGGTCAAGTTGTTTTCATTCCCTGTGACAGCTTGTGTTGCTCATTTTTCATGCTGTCAAAAGAAAAGAAAAGACACCAAGAATTCACTCTTTGTTGGATACACATCCAAAATGAAGACTTGATGTGGAGATGTGGACCAGTGTGAACCTTTTATCACCTACAGAGTCTGAAATACAAAGAAGAAAGAAGAAAATAAAAATATTGCAGGTTTGGAAACTGCTGTAAAATGAAACCACTACTTGAAAACTTATGAAAACTTACACCAGCATTGTACAACACTGAAATATTATGATATGGACTGTTGAAAAGACAGAAAGTTTTTAATGACTAAAAAGTGCCAGTGAAAGAATTCAAAGTGAACTTTTTAAGTAAATACTTAGTGTTCTGTTTCATATCGAGTCTTTGACATTTAAAAGTAGAAATGTTGGCTCTCGGCTAAAGTTATGTGAATACTTTGGTGAACAAGTTTTTTTTTCTCTCTGTTTACAAAGAAAAGATATTTCTCCACGACATGTCTGCATCTCTATCCACATCACCACATCCCATAAATAGTTGAAAATGAATAAGCATTAAGACCTTGTAGGTGCTGAAAGAGTATTCAGTCTGTCACCTCAAACACCTCTGGGGAAGATCTTGCTCATGCAGGTCTAGTGTCCTCTGAGCCAGTAGCTCTTAACCCGTATAGAGTGAAAAATTACTAACAATTAAGCATCAAAAATGAATTACAGCAGTATTGTATAGTAATAGGGAAAAATGATAAGCCTGTCCATAACCGTCAGACATTAACAAAGTCGTAGCTGATCATCTTAACAAGTGTAAATGAGTATGAATGCAAATTTTTGCATTTCCAAAATTATTATTCTTCAGTGTCCACATGAAAACAATCAAAGACATTTTGAAGGGGGTATTTGTAAAAAACAAAAATAAAACAAAAACAAAAACAAAACTTATGTTTCAGGGACCTGGAACTTTGTTTATGTGCAGAGAAAACACAAAGTTCACAAGAGTTTCCAGTTGAGGGAGGGAGAGGGGGTGACTGTCCTCACAGGGCGTAAATGGTAAGGGGACTAAACCTTCAGGAAGCTGGAACATGAGCGAGTCCTGGGGGAGTCCAACACAACCGACCAGAGCTTGGTTGTGGAGAGTCAGTACAGTTCTAGTCCAAAACCACACCGGAGCAAAGGAGGACTATGGCTGTGGAAGGTTCTTTCGACCCAAAGACTGATATATTTTCAAAGCTTCTTGAGGCAAAACCAAGTAACACATTGTTGTATTTATTTTTTTGGAACACTTTGTGTCAGATGGTGTCTGTCAGGACTTAAGGAAACACAAAAAAGAGATGACCCAGATGCACACCGGCAAAAATATTTATTGAACAAACCCCCAAAAGACTCAAATAAAAAAACAAAAACAAAACACTGTGGCACCATGAGAACATGGCATGGAGATTTGGTATGGCTAACAGGCAAAGAAATGATGAAATAGCAACTAAACAGACAGGACAAATTAACATGAGTGTGACAAAGAGACACAGGTGAAACTAATAAGAGCAATCAGAAGAGGAGGGAAACACACTAGGACAGGAGGTAAAAGTAAACTACCGCACTGGGAACAAGAAGCACACAATCAAACAGGAAAAACTGAAGATATGGGAAAAATATGGAGAACATAAAAGAGATGAAGGATAACTAATGAGAACTAAACATGAATCCACAAAATGCAGATACAAGCAAGTAACACACAAAAAAGGCGACGTGACAGTTTGTGGTCCAAAACACAAACACACACACACACACACACACACACACACACACACACACACACACACACACCACTACAGGGCCGTCCATTGGTATGAATCAATATGTCACAGTCTCCCTTTCCCACAGTGTAAGTTTACTGTGTGCATGTCATGAATATTCACTGCACTGAAAGTTAACTCACGTCAGCCACGTAATCTTCTACAGAAATTTACTTTTAGTTTGTTTGTAAAAAATCTTGGTTGTTCACCCACATAGATGAACACAGTTCAAATATTTGACACCTCTCACAAAGACACAGCAGCAGAGTTCTGTGATGTTATTTCACGTAGTTATTCTGGTGTTTAATTAAGTTTGGTATTATAAGCCCATCAGTGATGCTACTCCTACTATCAGCTCCGATAGTATCTGCAAAGTAGCTGTAGTAGCTTACTGCATCTATTATAAATAGTCTGCTGCTGGTGTGAGTCAAACAGCAGCAGCAAACAAACCACTTCAGGGTTTAATTAACAACGCTGAGACCATCTCCTCTATGTGATCCCTGGTCTGTGTGCTTGTTCCACATCAGAGTAAAATTTGTATTGTTGTTTGCATGTATATCTGAACAACCTGAACCAACTCTGTTCTAGAAAACCTCTAAATAATTCAGGTGTGAGTGTTGATTAATAAGGACTAAAGGTCTCATCAGGACAAATTTACAGATATATAATCACGAGGCACTGGAAAGGTTATGGCCTGTGACCGTCTCAGCTTTACCTTCTCCGTGGAAGTTTCACTCTTTACTTCTCCCACTGGTGAGCACACACCTGAAGACAATCATGCCTTATTAAGAGTTTATTTATGAGAGAGCATCTTTGGCTCTTTGTGCACCACCTTTCCACATTAGAACAGAGGTTCAGCCAACTCATAACAAATACCAGTACAGTGTGATAGCTTCATTGGTGGACTTATGTTTCCTGAGGAAAGGCCTGTTTGCTTTGGAAGGTGTCTCAAACATAAGGACACCTGGGTCTATTTTGAGGAGTTGGAGCTGAAGGATCTCATTTTCAGCTTCTACCAAACACATGGCGAACAACACTTGGTGGGAAAAATTCCCAATCCACAGACTGGAAGAAAACGTGCTCACACAATTTAGTCACAAGATCTGGTGAAAAGAACAATTCTTCTACTTGAGATTATTTTAAGAAGAAGTGTTACTCACAACAGCTTATATTTAGAGCTTGTTTCAACTCATCAAACCATGTCTCTTTATCACACTTCTTAAGTATCATGTTATGGGTACAGATGTATGACTTTGGGCTTATACCAAATGGTTTTGATGTTTTCCTATACAAAGCAGTTTTATGCTGGTGGGATGAGCTGTTTAGGACACGTATAAGATGATCTCAAGCTGCTAACTTTATTTCCCCAACACCGAGGGGGTAATTCAACCAGAATGGATCGCAGTCACTGATAGCGCCATGAATTGCAAATCAATTGCCATCCCATCTACCTTGTCTCAAGGTCTGATTCAGAGAGGATATTGCATTAATGATATTCCAACGCAAACAGGCCCTTAAAGTTATGCAAAGAGTGCAATTTGTCATTGATGTGCATCTGCAAGCATTATCCTTGTGACAAAGTATGAGTGGTGGCTTTATGNCCGCCACTAGAGGCCGATACTGAGTAACAACCCCGATACACACCCAAGCACACTTTGGCCGGTTTTTGTGCATTGTGGGGTGAACCCTAAAAATCTCACAGGGCATTGTTTAGAGCCTGTTTTCACTTAATATGAGGTTTTTATTGTGGGGACCAGGGTTTTGGTCCCCACAATAATTTTGGTGCCCACACCGTGAGTGGGCTGTCTGGTCCTGGTCCCCTCAATGATATAAAGACAAACACACACACACACACACACACACACACACACACACACACACACACACACACACATACCACTACAGGGCCATCCATTGGTATGAATCAATATGTCACAGTCTCTCTTTCCCACAGTGTAAGTTTACTGTGTGCATGTCATGAATATTCACTGCACTGAAAGTTAACTCACGTCAGCCACGTAATCTTCTACAGAAATTTAGTTTTAGTTTGTTTGTAAAAAATCTTGGTTGTTCACCCACATAGATGAACACAGTTCAAATATTTGACACCTCTCACAAAGACACAGCAGCAGAGTTCTGTGATGTTATTTCACGTAGTTATTCTGGTGTTTAATTAAGTTTGGTATTATAAGCCCATCAGTGATGCTACTCCTACTATCAGCTCCGATAGTATCTGCAAAGTAGCTGTAGTAGCTTACTGCATCTATTATAAATAGTCTGCTGCTGGTGTGAGTCAAACAGCAGCAGCAAACAAACCACTTCAGGGTTTAATTAACAACGCTGAGACCATCTCCTCTATGTGATCCCTGGTCTCTGTGCTTGTTCCACATCAGAGTAAAATTTGTATTGTTGTTTGCATGTATATCTGAACTACCTGAACCAACTCTGTTCTAGAAAACCTCTAAATGATTCAGGTGTGAGTGTTGATTAATAAGGACTAAAGGTCTCATCAGGACAAATTTACAGATATGTAATCACGAGGCACTGGAAAGGTTATGGCCTGTGACCGTCTCAGCTTTACCTTCTCCGTGGAAGTTTCACTCTTTACTTCTCCCACTGGTGAGCACACACCTGAAGACAATCATGCCTCATTAAGAGTTTATTTATGAGAGAGCATCTTTGGCTCTTTGTGCACCACCTTTCCACGTTAGAACAGAGGTTCAGCCAACTCATAACAAATACCAGTACAGTGTGATAGCTTCATTGGTGGACTTATGTTTCCTGAGGAAAGGCCTGTTTGCTTTGGAAGGTGTCTCAAACATAAGGACACCTGGGTCTATTTTGAGGAGTTGGAGCTGAAGGATCTCATTTTCAGCTTCTACCAAACACATGGCGAACAACACTTGGTGGGAAAAATTCCCAATCCACAGATTGGAGAAAAACGTGCTCACACAATTTAGTCACAAGATCTGGTGAAAAGAACAATTCTTCTACTTTGGATTATTTTAAGAAGAAGTGTTACTCACAACAGCTTATATTTAGAGCTTGTTTCAACTCATCAAACCATGTCTCTTTATCACACTTCTTAAGTATCATGTTATGGATACAGATGTATGACTTTGGGCTTATACCAAATGGTTTTGATGTTTTCCTATACAAAGCAGTCTTATGCTTGTGGGATGAGCTGTTTAGGACACGTATAAGATGATCTCAAGCTGCTAACTTTATTTCCCCAACACCGAGGGGGTAATTCAACCAGAATGGATCGCAGTCACTGATAGCGCCATGAATTGCAAATCAATTGCCATCCCATCTACCTTGTCTCAAGGTCTGATTCAGAGAGGATATTGCATTAATGATATTCCAACGCAAACAGGCCCTTAAAGTTATGCAAAGAGTGCAATTTGTCATTGATGTGCATCTGCAAGCATTATCCTTGTGACAAAGTATGAGTGGTGGCTTTATGCCAAGATCACAGTTGGCAGTTCAATGTCAGGGGGAAAGAGAAAAGATGCATTTCCCAACTACGAGCTACAGGTCCTTAGACACAAAGACACTCTCCAGGCAGGGATCTGAACCGTGACATTGTAACACCTTCAGACAAACTGAACCTGGTCTGCTGGGAGGCGACATGGTACTGTCTTTTACAGGTATCTAAGGAGTATGCTCCACACATTAATAGTCATCATCATATATATCATCTTTGTTTGAAAACCTTAAATGCAGCCTTTTATTAAATGCCCTAAGGCTTAATTCAAAAACATCCCCAGACATCATGTTTTGAGAACAAGTGATAAAGCACCAAGGATCAAATGTCACCTGGTCCTTGCTCAGACTAAAGCCTTGAACACACGTAGCCGAGTAATTTAAAAATAATATATAACTACTCATTTGTTTTTTTGAAAAGAATTTTGTCCACACCTGATCGTTTCCAAAAAAATTCTCCACATGGAACCAGGCAAGTCCACCAAAAAGTGCAGCTCCAAGCATGCCAGACCCGTAGGTGGCAGTGTTTTTCAGACGTGAAAGCCCAGTCAGCCAATCAGAGTGAATCGCTGTCATTCTGTGTCTTCTGACAGAGATTCAAACATAGGGATGGGATATTGTGTTTGGATCAATAAAGAGGCTTATTGATCCTCTCCACTTGAACAAATACGCAAGCAAGAAGTGTCTGTTTAAACTAAGATGCCTGTAATGATTCCAGCTGCTTTTTCTGGCATATACACTAAACCATGAAACCAGAATTTTCCAAACTCTAAACCTTGGCTGGCATTTTCAGAAAATATTGTTTTCAGTGATGCAAAGCTGTGGGTTCATGCAATTGACAGGCCTAAACTTATAAAAAATGTATGCGGTTTCACAAATACTTGGCTATGTGTGGACATGGCCTAAGGGAACCCCAAAATCTGAATGGCATAAAGCTATCTCACCTGTGGGCATCCACCTTAGCTCAAGGTCAAACTCTGGGGACCTCTCCCTCTCAGTACCCCTGGCTGTATATTGTGAGCAGACTATCAAATCCACTGCATTGAGGAGCAAGAAACAGCTGTCTTCATTGGAAAAATATGCAGCAGAAAATAAGGCTGATATGCAGTCGGCTGGTCAGTGCTCGGGGACACTGGCCTAAAGACCCTCAGGCAGATCCTACAAGCAGGTAAACCAGAGAGAAATCCTCGGAGTGACAGGTTGAATCCCTGCAGCACTCAAAGGCCAGGCCTTGGTTTCAGAGGGGTGAGTCAACTTGAGCCACAGGTGTTGTCATGAGGGCCACTTCACTCCAAACTCTTTTTTATCTGTTACATCATTTTCATTGAGGATTCACAACAAGCAGTAGATGCTTACTCACGCATAAAATTTGAAACTCTAAACTGCACCGTTAGTCTCAGATAAATCAGTAAATTTGGATTACTACAGTTTTCATGACAAAAATGCAGTTGGAGTGTGGTTTTTTTTTTTTTCATTGTGTGTGTTTTGCTAGTTTGTTTGCTTTGAATTTAAAGCTGTGTTAAAAAATCTCTTTCATCACAAATTAGGAATATGTCAAAACTCATTTCAGGACTGTGTTTATGGACCAGTAGTTATCTGGGGCCCACAAACTGTAATCACCGCAGAGACCATTATACAGTCAATAAAAGCGAAATGAAACACCATCTTTTTGTGAGTGATGTTACGTAATGTTCCTGGGTTATGCAGGCACTCATTTGGTTGAGCAGGTGGTCTCTCCACATTTACTCCAGCATTGTGTCCTCCTCTGGATAAAGGAACTACATCAGCTTCATTACCATAAAATAATGTTTTTCAGTGCCCTGTCATAAAATTATTCCCTGGATATTAAGGATAAAACACTGCATTTAAACAGCGCCGGCAAAGAACACAAGATAAACTTAAATTTTAAACAAGTTTGACCAAACAATTAGATCAGATCCACTTTGATCCATACAGGCAGTTAATTTCTCAATACTCACATTTGTACATATTTAATTAATGAGTGAACAGCTAAGTTTGAGTGTAACCAATGTAACTGTTATGTTTTACTCTGGGGCTTCATGTATCAGTCCAGGCTGATTCAGTGAAAAGACTGGAAAACAACTGACAGGACAAAGTTACTGTGCTTTAGATTAGAGTTGTTTCTGGTGTAAACATCCTAACATCATTAAATTGATCAGTTTCAACAAATAAATCTTTGAGCAATTAAAACCTCTCTTAAACAAGTCATTATGCAATGAAGCCATCAGGGCTGTTTCCTGTTGATTTTAAATGGAGCAGCTCCAGGTGTTGTCTGTTTGTCATTGTGAAGCATCTGTTCAACAAACAAGAAACAAAGGAAGGAGCAGCCACACTCTGCCTGGCCAGGGTGCAATCCATCAACACGCATCATGAACCCTGTGTGTGTGTGTGTGTGTGTGTGTGTGTGTGTGTGTGTACTTCCCGGTGATGGTAGTGGGCTTGTGTGCCTCAGAAGTGATTAGGGAGTGTTTTCAGCTCTCAGACATGTCATGAAGGAGAGAAGTCAAATGACGCTCCTTAACACCCACCCACCCATCCACACACACACACACACACACACACACACGCACACACTGCGCAGCGCAGCACAGTTTGACCCGAGTCTGTTGTCATCAGGATAGCTCACTAATTAAGAACAGTTTCTCTCACGGTGACACACTCACACATGAACACAATGACAGCTTGTCGCTTGTGTCCCCACTCAAGAGTCTCGTGAGGGGCCTGTGGATGTATATAAGTTTGTGTGTGTGTGTATGTGTGTGTGTGTGTGTGTGTGTGTATTAGAGCACTGCTGTGTGACAGTTTCAGTTCCTCTGTCAAAGAGCTGTCTCCTGCTGTGAGAGGCCATAGAGGTGATTTGTCTCCCTTAACTCTGCTCTGTGGGACAACGTGTGTGTGTGTGTGTGTGTGTGTGTGTGTGTGTGTGTGTGTGTGTGTAGACTGTACACCTATAGAGTGCAGGGCAAACTTTAATGACAACATTGGTGACAAT
The DNA here is from genome assembly GCA_008086565.1 of Thalassoma bifasciatum. NCBI lineage: Eukaryota > Metazoa > Chordata > Actinopteri > Labriformes > Labridae > Thalassoma > Thalassoma bifasciatum. Next base: position 68,457 of record RPOG01000500.1, on the reverse strand, counting down.
ACTTTTCTGGATGCTGTTTTCAACACATAGTGTTCTGCTGTGTCATGTTGCTTGCGCAAGTCTAACAAACTGATGTAATTCCTCCATTTTCCAAGTGATTAGTGACTGAAGCGGTAATAAATCCTGACAACCCAAAGGTGCACCCAGCCAGATGTCATAATAGATAAAATATGTGATAATAATACAGAGACAAATGTCAATATTGCTGTGATCTACAAGTGCGAGTGCAACAGACAGCAGACTATGACAGTTTGTCAGTGTCCCTGACACATCACTGAGGTAATAACTTTCACTGACTCAGGTGTCTTTATATGACTGTTTTTACACAACTTAACTCTTATACAAGTGAAATGCTTTTCCAGTATATTAGATACCATTGGCCTTGCTCATGCAAATTTCAGCATCTTAACTGTATTTTATTTTGAAATCCTGAATGATTCACTCCGTTTAGCTTCATGGGAATTCATAAAATGTATTTGCTGCAAAGACTCTAAATTGTTATTTACTGGAATGAAAACATGGACAGGATCACTATGACTCTTGGAACTAAACTCAGCACAAAATGTAAGAAGTAAGTTAGGTTGGGGGGATTATTTCTTTGTTGTCACAATTCTTCTTGTCAATAAATCTTGCACCTTTGTAAAGTCTGTTCATGTCTCTTTTAAATGGGGTCAGTATACGGGTTGCACCCAAAAAATATCCCCAGATCTCTTCAAATTTTTCCTGATGAAATGCTGAAAAATCCATAAATGTGTGTAAAAGTTGTTTTTTTTTTTTTTTTAAATGAAAAAAATAATGAGGTTTTAAACTCTCGGATTATCGCACATCATAATAATTACACATGATTTAACTGTCTGAAATTAGACTACTTCCAGAAGAAACAATGAAGAGAACAAAGGTTGAACAGAGAGAGAATCGGGCTGATGAAAGGATGATTAATTACACGATCATTAACAAACCTCACGATCTGTCGCCCCTCCCCCTCCTCTCTTTCTCAATCTGTCTCTTTGAGCAAATTAATGTCTTCGTCGTTGATATAATAAACTGAAGTACAGCTGCGCCAAGGCTCCTCATGGGAAAACACAGACAGTGGAAGAGGGAGGGAAATATCTTCACAAGAAACTGAATTGACACAGTTATGAGAGCGCTCAGATATGTGAGTATGTAGGTGTGTTTCATGTGTGCGTGTGTGTATGTGTGTGTATTAAGAGTGTCTAAATGAGGCTGAATTAGAGCCTCACAGGGAGACCAAGCCTCATCCATATTAATGAACTGCAGGTCTCCTGGAGCACTCCTGGGACCAGTACCTAATAGATCACTCTCCATCTTTGATCACAAGGCTGTTTGTTTTCATAATTAACTCCAATTCAACTCTGTCTGTGATATTTCAGCTTTTTGACATTTGCTCGACATTTCAACTTCATTACGGCATCGTCTGTCTCCTCCGCTGGTGGACAGTCAGGATGGGTGAACTGTTATCCCTGACAAATTTAATTAATGTTGATACTGCTTCATGAGCCTAACACTTCTAATTTAGTTTCTTAAAGTCACATTAAGAGTGAGAGACCTGTGTGCTCTGAAATGAAAGGCTCAGGAAGTTCGATGATTAATGAAGTTAGTTTCTGCTGAAGTTATTTTCAGCCCTGGATATTCCTGCATCCACAGCTGTAACGATTATCAGTGAATTGAGTTAGGCTGTCACTTTATGCTGGAGTTGCATTTTAAGTGGAGCTGTCAAACGATCGATCACTAAATTAGTTAGACATAATCAATCGCATTTTTAATCCCATATTAAGTTCATTTGTTTCACAACAGATACTTATCCGGTATTGTTTAAACATGTAAAGCATTTATTCAATGTGTAATTTGGGAATCAAATGAATGTACAGTGCTGAAAATACATTTGGTAGTAATTTCCTATGCTAAACAAATGTAATAAATATTGAAAAAATCATAATAAAAGTAAGTAAATACACTCAAATGGTTAATGTTTCTTCATAGGCTAATGCTGCCTTAGACAACGCTCAACTACGAGCATACTACATAGTCACAGTCATCATTTCTCAAAATCTCCGAGGTAAAATCCTCTGAGGAGTGATACATTTGGCTGTTGACAAGTAGTGCTGTACTTACTTTTTAAAAGTAGTTATAGTTAATCGCTACTTTCACAAAAAAGTAACTGTATTAATAACTGAGGCAGCAGTAGCTCAGTCTATAGGGGCTCGACTTGGTAACCAGAGGGTCACTTGGCATGAAAAAGATTTGAATTGAACTAATAGCTGAAGAGGTGTCAGCATAGTAAATCCACAGCTGCTCAGTGTTGCTTATGTTGCTTAGGACAAAAGTGTGTGCTAAATTAAATTGTAACTGAATCACTTCTTATAAGTGTAATCCGTGCACAGGGAAAAATAGTTATTGTGTTACTTTTTTGAAGGGCTGGCATCATTAACAGTGTTAGCTTTGTTTATAGCCACTGGTTTTGCAGTGGCATGTACAGCTGAGACTCATTTCATGAGATTAGAGCTACTTACAACAGACAAACACTTTTTTCACAATATACACAACACATGTATGTTTTTGCCTTTAATGTTAATTGCAGTTGTTTGCTGTACATTAAAGTTTGTAAAAACAACATCTGCCAGATTTGTGCCTCAAACGTTTGTACATACTTTTTAAGCTCACACAAGTGAACATATATTTGGCCCAATGTCCCCATGGTACAGCTCTCTTATCTTCGCTTCTCATCCAAATTAGATGACTGTCTGAGAAGTTGGCTTAAAGAGACCAGAACAGAGTGACTCATTTATATTGTGACAAAGCATCATCATGTTTAGACCGGACTTAACAGCTGAGGAGCTTCATAAGTAGCACACCTGAGCACACGGCCACATTTGCTGCCCTTTGAGTCCACGGCTGCTGTTTATTTATCCAAGTATTTATTTAACTCTGTCTCTTTATGTGTGTGCATGTATTTGCATATTATGCACCAGGCTGTGAAACAGACTGTTATTAGAGCTGCAAACAAGAAGAAACTATGAGACGTTCATAGACTTCAAATAATGGATGATGTTGTAAAACGACTTCTTGATGAGGAAGTACAGGTTGGGAGTCAAAGAGGAAGAGTTGCTCAGTTGCTCAGGACAGTGAATGCAGCTGTAAGATGTTGCAGTAGTTTTTATGCAGCTATCTTGACTTTCTTTTTTTCATTTGTCTGACATGAAGATTCATAGATTGAATTAGTGATGATCTTAATGTAAAGTTTATGTTTTACACCCCCCATAACGATGAATGGTCAATATCATCTCTTCTTAGCTTTCAATGCAGCACCAGCATGTTGTCCTTGCCTCCTTTTCCTCAGCTCAAAGGGAACATTGGGCCCAGCACCAATATGCTACAGGTTGCTAAAACTGTTCAAACAATGTGACCATGTTTACACGTAGCAACAGAGAAATCACCACTGCAGATGTAACTAGTTTGGTGTCCATGGTCAACAAATGAGCCATAAAAAGTAAGGATGGGCTCCAAATACAAAGGTATGAAAAAGAGAAGAAAATAGGTGAAAAAAAAAGGATGAAGGAGAGAGAACTGCTGCAACGAGTGGCTTCTGGAGCGATGCTACGCAAAAAAAAAACAAAAACAAATAAATATAAATATATAGATATATATATAGTATTTCTGGGACTTGTTACTTTCCTCTTTAGTAGAGCTGACAGCCTTGTTTCTTTGTCTGTTTGCATATGAAATCAAGGCGAGAGAAACTTTTTAACCTTTAACTTTTATTCCAGCTGAGGATGACATGCGAGGGATCTGAAAGACCAGTGTGACTGTGCGCTGGACTTGGCATGACACCAGGCTGTAATTGGACCTTCTCTATTGAGCCTAATTTAGGTTTTATTTTAGTTTATTTATTGGACGCATTTAGATATTGGTCCACCAGATTCTCCTGGAAGTTCCAGATTTAACTAAAACATATAATTACATAACCTTTTTCCGTTGCTGTTTGGTTTCAGGGCAGATGTGACTTCATGATTGACAACTGTGGTGACAAAGGAGGCTCCTGCAACATATCTGGTCAGGTTGCTCATGTTTAGGTCTTGGCTCCACAGTAGATGCTTGTAGAGGCTACCTTTTGGCTTCAAAGTAGAAATAAAGTGGCACAGTTCATCCTGTTTACAGTCATCCCCCATGTTAACAAAGGCAGGAACACCAGGCATCAGACACTTATGAAGAAGTATGGAATTACACACACGCCCAGGACAAACCATCCGATATCAGTGAAAGAGCTCTAAGCTGAATCATCAGCATTCTGGATGTGTTTGAGCTGCGACAGTGTTCTGGGTATAACAGGGAGAAAACGAGGGTAGCAATCATCTTGATATGTCCAACAGTGGATTAACAAAGCACTTCACACCCAAAGGGCAGCAGGGGAGGCAGGGAGGAAGATGGGAGTGTTTCTATCCCATCTTGAGTTTCTCTCTAAAACACTCTCAGCCAGGCATGAAGAGAAGAGGCGGGGGTGCGTGTGCAATCCCAGTAAATGGATTGCTTGGTTTAAAGCAAGGCCACAATGTTTGACCATCTCTGAGCCGGGAAAGAAAAAGAAGAGTGAAGTGTGTGAATGGAGTAACTGAAGAGTGACATGGAGAACAGAGGGGAAAAGTAAGGCTTTGTAAACTGGATGTGTTTAGATCACTCAACCCCTGACTTTTCCTCCCCCACAAAAGCACATTTGCTCATACAGATCTGGGACTGATGTTGTCATCTTTGCTGTCATCATCGGCCTAATTTAAAGTAACACAGCAGGTCAGCACACTAACACAGTCGCCAACAGATTTAGCTTGACCTGTATTGCTGTGATGTAATCTTGTGAAACAAAACAGGTCACTCACACTCACACACAGACAAACCAAAGTCTGAGTAAAAGTGGAACAAAGGAAATGAAAAAGCAAGATGGTGTTTTTCAGCATAAATCCGTGCTGAGTTCAGACAATGCAGAAGTTTCCAGACGCCTTTTGTCACATCTCTCGGATCTTTTGTTGTGCTTCTAACTTTCTATGACTTTGAATGGATTTAATCAGACATTAAAACGTTAGTGGTCTGTTTTTGTTGCTGCATACAACATTGTTCCTTCAGAGAGGATGTGTAATTGTGGCTGACATGGGATTTATTTGTTGACTAAAATTATTCTAAATAGTTAATGAGCTTAAAACAAACACAAAGAAAAATCATTGTGGTTCTGAAATTTGCCCACTAGATTTTAGGTCATTTCATGTTTGTCTCAAAGTTTGGGAGTTTTCTTCCTCTGTCCTGCTTTAAATTAATAGGATAGGATTAATGACCTGGAAAGTGTTTTCGATGGGTAATTTTATGTATCAGCATCAAAGTGACCATAGGGACCATGAATAGATTCATTCACACATTATTTTTGATCCACAGTTAATGGTTAGAATACAGCTTTCTTCTGGAAACATGTTGATTGGTCAATGGTTGAGCATATGTGCCCTTTTCCATCAAAAGTACCAGGTGCTTGTTCTGTGCTAGTGTTCGTGCTTATTTCATTCCAGTCATGTTCTCCCTAATATTTCTTTTTCCATAGTCAAGGAGCCAAGGTGGAGCCAAGTCATTGTGTCACCGTGAAACATCAGTATATTGCTGCATATGTAGCTGTTTACTCGAGGATACTTGCGCTAGAAACCTACAAAGCACTGCTGTTTCAATTCTACCTCAATATTAAACTTTGAGTGAGAAACTCTAACAAGATAATAGATGACTCGCGCTGCAGTTTTTCTTTTTAAAAACACCTATTTTTCCCCATTGGTTGTTGGTCACAGTAAACTTGCCCTCAGCTCCTGAAGAAGTCTGTGCTTTTTTTCTGGCCCAGCAAAGAGTCAGTGCTTGCTAAGCACCAGTGTTTAGCACCTGGAGCCAGTGCTTTTTGGTGGAAATACAAAAATCTTTATTAACCCAGACAATTGATTTCATTCTTTCTATTTCTAAATATATGTGACTGAGAGTGATGTTTGGCAATGTCAAGCTTTTTTAACTTGACTTTGATAGATCAGCCCGATGAATCTGCCAATAGATTGGTCCAGGAAAAAAAAAAGAAAAAAAAAATCTCTGGGTATAACATGTCTTATGAGTCACCTGTAAACTTGATATTGACATGAAGTTGTTGCGGAATATGAAGCAGCAGCAGCAGCTATCTAGCGTTATCAGCAAAAAAACCTAACAAGTGTGCCGAGTTTCGCTGATGCCTCAGTGAAACTATAAAAACCTTAACCTGAAAGAGACATTACTGTATGAAAAGGAGAGCTCATATTTCACACAGAGGCACAATGATTTATGAAGCCTTTGAAACCAGTTTCAAGTAGCAGAACATGGCAAAGGAGCGGGTCCACCCTATGCCCAGGGACGATGTCGAATCGCATGAAAAAGTGACATTAAATTGAATTTAAAGTGGGAGTTTCAAATTTGAAGGTCAACACTGGACATAACTGCACAGCCCGTCTGCATGAACATTTGTCGGGCCAGCAACAGATGCTCCAGGAAACTACTCGTGCGAGGAGGGGAACCAGCATGTCAGTTTTGAAACCATCTGACTGGACTCTTGGATTAACAGTTCATGAGCTCTATGCTGTAGCAATTCATGATAGACTGATATCAGCACATTATTGGAGACGTTTTACAGGAGAGGATTTATATTTTAAGTTATAAACATGCACGATCAGGAAAAATGATTTGCTCAAAGTTTATCAGTTGCTTTCTGTAAGGAGTTGTGCTATTTGTTGATCCTCAAGACATTTAGTATGAGTTAAAAAAAAGCTGTAGATGTCATTGGATAATATGCCACCCATCAAACTGCTGTTCGGTGCAGGAGGATGAAATAAAGCGCTGTCCTCTGGTTGTCATATCTGAAGCAACAATAGCAACAGTTAGCTCATGTTTTATAGCCCCCCTTCCCTCCCCCACTGTGTAAACCTTTGGGCACTCTGATCGTGACTCAGTGGCCTTTTGAGGTTCCTGGGTGCACACAGCTTGACACCACTTACACACAGGAGTGAGGCAGGGCTAAAAATGATCAAGTTTGAAAATATGGAAATAGGCAATTAATCTCATGACATTAATTAGGAATCAGAGCATTGTTACTGAATGACACAAGCCCTCAGGAAGAGTGCCAGGCTGAGTGATTGATCGATAAAGGGAGGACCGCTCGCTGTTTTCCTGTCAGAACTTCTCCCCAAGGCCTCGTCTCTACGTGTAAAATAAAACTGATGGATTAGTTGGTTCATGGTGTAATGTGAAAACAATCACTTTTTCCTGCTGCACAATCATGTCCTCTATAGTATCAGCTTTAACTTATAACTTTTATCAATAGTATAGTATCAAATATTAAGAATAAAACGTTTCTTTGTTTCTTAGCTCCTTCAAACCCTCAGCTCTCCGAGAGGGAAGCAGATCCAGCTGCATCTTCTTCACCAAGGTCCTGGCTGCTTGGTGCCACCCTGCTGCCTCAAAAACTGTCTCTCTGTTTCTGTGCCAACTTATGTTTGGCTGTCCTTCTTCCATCATTAAATCTCACTCTTCTCTGGGCGATAGTTTTGAGGAGGCCAGAACAACTACTTGTTCAAAATGCCTCACTCTTGGTGATTTCTAGCACAAGGAAATCAGAGTGAGAGAGTGGACAAGAGCACAAAACAGTGGTAATCTGAGTTTAGGTCTTCCTTTTATTTAAAAAAAATAATAATAATAATAATAATGAAAAAAAAATCTTGTGCATTTAAAAGCTAAAACCCTGATTTCAGGAACCAAATTGAGCCCTTATCCAGGTTTTAGGAAATCCATTTTCCAGACTTATGAGAGCTCAACCAAGTGACACATCAACACATTTTACTCTAGACCAGCTGATCTCAGGTAGGAGAAAAAACTTCATACATGCAAACTCCACAAAGAGAGACTCACCATGGCCAAACCAGGATTCAAACTGGTGACTTTCTTGCTGTGAGGCAGCAGCATTAGCATTGTGCTATTGTGCAGCCCCTGTCTTGTGCTATCTTTTCTTAATAATAATATTATCATATAGTTAGTCTCTCAATGCAACTTTATCAGTACTGTTATCAAAAAAATCAATGATTAAACTAGTTTACATACCCTAGAGAACACAAAAAGGAACTAGACTGAGTCTTAAGGCTGGGTTATGCTTTCTGCTCAAAGGTGACGCGAGAGACCCGCACAAGTGAATGTATGTGTCTTAGTACTTTATTTGTCTGTTGGGGTCCATTCCAAAACTGCGAAGGGGCAGTGTATCGTGAACACGTTTGCCAGAGCACTAAACTAGAGTGGAAGAAGTCTGCTTTTTTTTTTTTTTTTTACACTGTTAGGAACTCTATTTTATTGCCTATTCCTTTCCTCTGCCAAGTGTGACCAAGAGGAAGTGTCCTCACATAGTTACCATGGCGATTTCTGTGTGATGCACTATATAAATGCCTGTTTAATTTTTTGCACTTTGAGACTGAGAGCTCCTGGTCGGCCACCATGTTGTCAGTACGTCTCGATCCAGCAGTTACAAATTTTCTCAGGTGCACCTCAAGGGAATTTTACATGTGAAAGGGACCTTACGAGGGGGCAATGCTGCCAAATTGACATTATTTGTCCACGCGGAGCAATGCAGCCAAATTTCTTTCAGACCTTTTAGTCATGCCTGTATCAACAAATTTTGCAGAGCCCCCTATGGACAGGTTTAGGTGAATTCCACTGAAAAACCTTTAGGGTTAAACTTAACTTCATTCTTAAAAGAAAACTCGCAATACTTTATAGGGTCTTTGAAGTGCACGACCCCCCTGACTTCTAGAGGCACTTATTTGAGATTTAATCATCACTTATGAAACCACAGCCACCTTTCAAGCTTAGTAAATACATAGCCCACGTTGATTTGCATTGTTATTAACAAACACCCGGGTCATTAACCTACTGCTCTATGTCCTTTCACTGCTTACCAGAGGAGTGTGCAGTTTCAGAGTTCACACCAGCAGCTTTCAGCTTTGTTTGTGGATTCAGAAAGTCAAATTCAGCCCAGCTGAATAAAGAGACTACATGGCTCAGGCCATGCTGTTTGACTGATGGTGATAATGATGGTGGTGGAGGAATCATTTCTTCAAACCAAAGACATAATAAAGGAGATTTCTTATACCGTTCAGATGCATTGTTGGTTCCTTAACTTCCTCGCAGACTTTTAGTCTCAGAATGATGATTTTTCCCCCAATTAAAATCAGAAAGACTGTGATATCCCTCGCTTTCTGTCATCCTTATTACCTCTCCTTACTGTTTATCCAGTTACTTCTTCCTCTCATTTTAAAACTTTCTTCCTCTTCTGTCCTTCTGTCCCTTTCTTTCTCCTCTAGACTAATTAACTTGATCTATCAGACACTCACATGTCGGTGTGTACCATGAGAGAGGGCAAAAAGACACTTTATAGTAAGAAAAATTACGGAAAACACACATCTTCGCTATGGTCATTATATCTGTAGATTTCTGTATCCACTTTTAATTCCTTCTTTCTCATCATACCTGTCCACCCCCTCTTTACTATAGTTAGATATCACTGAACCCATCCTCTCTGTGTCTCTGTTTCAAGCCTTTCATTGTGGCTTTCCTTTTTTTTCCTTTTTTCTTTTACCATTTCCACCTCCTGCAAGTTTTCCTTTGTGTCATGGGTTTTTCCTTCCTGCCACTTTGAGTGCTCGGAGAGAGCAACACACTGCGTACACTTTGTCCTGAAGTGGGAATGAAACTTAAATTAGCTGTGCTTGTTTAAGCGCAGTTTCAGGTGTAAGAAAGAGCTCCTCAAAATGTATCTACTGCTCCCCGGGATGCAGAGCAGAGCTGGGTTCACTGTGAACGACAAATGCTGAGATGTTACGATCACACACTAACTAGTGAAAGACAATACAAGACAACAGCCTTTTGCTTCTTTTTTTGAACATTTACAGCCTTGGTGATCCAATTCGTCTCCACTGTGTTTGATTTTCCCTGAGAAAACTTTGGTAGAGAAGTGAGAGAAGGCAAAAGGTCTGAGAGCTGTGATGTGCTGTACTGGAGCCAATGAGAGCTTGTGAAGACACCACGCAAAAATCCCTGCAGGTTTGGATACTCACATGGAAAATATTTTAATTTTGAGTCACTTTCAGCTACTCACTGCAAAATTCGCAAAATGCATTTTTGAACAGACTCTCAGATATGTTCCCCCTGTGAGATAAACATGTCACAGTTATGTAAAGCACCAGTTTTCTCCCACATTTGTCCCAGTGTGCAGTTCAACCATGATTACAAGACCTCTTTACGAGTCTGATGAACCTCTCGTATCACAAGTGTCTGTAGATTGGTTGAGCATTCGTCTTGAAATGCACTTGTATGCTGATGACTTTGGGATTGTATGGTTGTTTAAGGGTCGGCTGTGGCACTCTGTGATTGCAGCAGGCAGCTCCAGCTGGGATGATGGGAGTGCAAAGAGAAATAAGCTGTCGTCTCAGAGAGAGCAGAGACATGCTATATGATGAAAAATCTGCAGCACAAGATCAACTGTGTTTTATGAATCCATTTCACAGATAGAAAATGTGTCTGTAAACGATAAAACACATATGACACAGAGGAAAGACACGCCAACGGAGAGGATCTTTCTCCTGTAAGTCTGCAGGATTGTGGTCATTGAAGTCTGTGCTGATTTGAAACAAAAAAAAAAGAGGAAAGAACAGAAAATGTTGCTCTGCTGAGTTTCCTCCCTCGCCTGGCTTCCCCCTCTCATCACATCTCACTCTCTGTTCAGCTTGAGGTCATCGCTGCTGTTATTACCAGTCACAACAAATCTCACATAACAAGATTTGGACTCAAAGACAGGTCCACATATTCTACTCACTCGATATCTCTTGGGCATCTACGACGGATCAGCTCGTCTCTCAGAATGCACCTTTGAAATTTCACAAAATGATGTGCCTGTGATCTGAGTCTTTTTTGGTAATCTCTTCTTCTGTCAGTGAGTGGAAAAGCAGAGAAAGAGGGAAAGAAGAGCAGAAATCTTGTCGTATGAACTCTGAATAAGCCAACTCTGAAGGAGGAAAGCTTTTGAAGTCAAACTCTCAATTCTGTTTTGACTGGAAACTTCCCCTGTAGGCTTGTGAGTGTGGATTGATACAATTACCGAGCATTTTACCTCATAGATTTAATCTCCTGTCAGAACTCGTTGGGTTTGGTTTTTGATTTTTGAAGCTTTCGTTTCTATCAACATTTAATATTTTTTTGAGGACTCAATAAAACTGGAGGGAGGAAAGCAGTTTCTATGGCAGCACAGATAAAAAGGCAGAAAACTCAACGAAAGGTGTGAAATGAAATGTCCTCAGTCTTGACGCTGAACATCAGAGTATATTTTATTATTTATGTTGCCTAATACCTCACTTTAAATAATTGATCTGATTTGGATTTATGAATGCTTACTTAAAAGCTAAGACCTGAGGTCATAACCAGACAAAGTTCCTCTTAGGTAAAACTGCAGGTGGGAACAACAGATCAAACTGTCTGCTTTGAATTAGAGCTTCAGTGAATGACAGTGTGTAAGTAATGATAACAATACATCTGCCATCAGTTCTTGTTAATTCTGTATGTAAATTCAGGAATTATAACAATTTTCAGCTAACCAATCAAATGACTTGCAGTCTGTGTTGTTTCAATTAGTAAATCAGGCCTAAACTTGACTTGTCATTCATTAGTAATCTAGATCAGCTTAATATTTCACTACAATGTAAACTGTCAATTCACTGCTATTATGTTAACAGAGGTATTACAAAGTACAAATAAGCTTTTTTTTTTTTTTAATATTTTTTATTGTTTTTAGTTGGGACTCTTGTTCATCAAGAAGCTGTCAATGCAACACTGACACCCTTTTTTGTGTTTTTGGTTTCTGGTGATTTTGCTGCCAGTCTCAAGTGAACTCTGTGAGCTGCAGTTTTTAACACCACAGCATCAGCCTCATATTTTAAGATCAGGAGTCTCAGCTTGCCTTAAAGCCCCACTTGTACGTTTAATACAACCTTGCTTCAGCATAATTTTTTCCTCACCAACTCCTTGATAAATTATTTTCTACTGTGTAGCTTCTGAACAATCTCATGAGTTGGAAGCAACATTTTGCTAGTTCTGTTTTTTGTAATAGACAGACAGCTTTTGGTGAATCAATTATAGATTTAGTCTCAGAGAACAAAACACAAAGCTTTTCAATTGAAATAAAGAGTGTATATATTTGATATGAATGACATTTCAGGAATGAACCTTGATTGCTTTTATTGGACAAATATTTGCTTGATAGTCTGTGTGATCTGTGCAGGGCTGCTTCAATGACAGCAAAGGAAAAACTTTCTTCTTGTACAAACAGGCATTGTCTCACTCTGTTTAAGGAAAAAAAAAAGACTGTTAAACAAATTTGTGCTCAAATCCCCGTTAAATCATAGTTGGAACAGTCACAGTGTTTGAAAGAGTCCAGTGTTCGATATTAATGAGACAGCTTCTGGACTCAGCTCAGAGTCTGGGATTTTCTGACAAAGCTTGAAGCCAGACAAACACCAGAAATTATGAAACTCTGCCCAAATGTCCAGGGTCACCGTTGCAGAATCAACAGTGGTCTTAGAAAGGAAGACAAGCGTCTCACAATATCAGACTGAAACAACTGATCAGAACAACTGTGCATTAAACGTTGTAATTTTACTTATCAAAGTTGGCATTGCCTCTTTCTAAACTTTTTACCTTAAATTCTGTGTTTTATTTAGACCTAATTGTCTGTCTAATCTGTGTTAAAGTACTGCAGAATCAAAAATGCCCTGAGCATTAATCTACAAACTTAAATGAATCAGACTGAGGTCAGTGAGTGAACGTGTCTTCAAAGCAGAGATCAGGAGATGTATTCCTGCTCTTTATGAGAAATTTCTGTATTATTCTGTATAAAAGATAAACTCTACCTCCTTTTTTATTTTTAAATGGGGACACATTTGGTTTTGTGAGAACGACCAATGGCCAGCAGCTTTGTCTGTCAGATTTATCAATTGTGAATGTAACATTTAGATGCTCTGCCCGGGCTGGGTAAATCAAACCTAATATTAGCCTCTTAAAAAAGCCTAACCGGAGTTGGCAACATAGCCTTAGGAAGAGAATAAAACACCAATTGTAGCGTAACTTCTTCAGCTGTGTTATCACTAAATCCAGAAATTACTCCTTTGGTGACTTTATTTAAAAACAAAACAAAACAAAAAATGTCATATTTTACTCAATAAGCACAAAGCACCCTAAATGTTGAAATGGTGGAAGTAGCTTTAACACCGCATTTCCATATTCAACAAATTAAAAAAATGACTCAAGTGATGGAAAGAGGGTTAATCTTTTTAGAGAGGGGGTGATTTTGATAATTTTATTTCAGGGGGAAACTATGTGTTCCTGTGTTTAAATATGTCAGGATGTTTTTAAGGCAGGATCAGGGTCTGGATGTTATCAGGACAGTGTTTTTAAAACTATTTTGAAAAGCTAATCACATTTTTAGCCTCAAATTTTTCTTTACCTGTAATCTGAACTATTTTCGTGCCAAGTCCTTTTTCTTTTATGCTCTTTTTTATAACTTTAACCTTGTCTTGTGTCCTTTGATGTGTTTTTTAACTCTCATATTTTCTCATCATGATACATGTACTGGTTTAAAGACACAGGCCATAAGAGTATTTGAGTTCCTGCAGAATGTGCAGAGCTTTAGCTCCATACAAGTAGACTGTGTGCAGTATTTATTCAGTAAGACATTAGGAGAAATACTTTGTTTTTTGTTTGTGACCTTGACAGAAAAGGTAAATATATTCATGATTTACAACACAATGAATTGCAGTGCCAATATTAATACATTGGGAAATGAAAGCAGGGTGCTTCACATAGATAACATGGATTAAAAAAAGTTGCAAAACAATCTAATTTATTGTGGCAACAAATTATTTTTTAAAAAGCCCTTGTACACATCAACCTTTCTGTTATCACAGAAAGTGCATGCTTGACTAATGACCAAAATAATGACAAAAAAAAAAAACATTTCAAAAGCAAATAGACAAGTGGGCTGTCAAATTTATCTATTGAATTCACATATGTATTGATGGTCATAAAATCTGTCTTACTCAGAAAATAAAAATAACTTTTTAAGTCTGATGATAAAAAAATAAATTAGATGCTCAAATAGAGTCGTTTCAGGAGCTTAAGACTGTAAACCAGTCAGCTACTGGCCATTAAAGGACTTTGCTGAGGATGATGATCATTAATTCATCTTCAGATTCAATTTCATAATAGTTACGACTCATTGTCAATTATCCATGACTGTCTTAGGATATTGAACCAAAAGATGGGAACTCCAAAATAGACTCAGCCTCTCATGTTCTTTTTGAAAAGGAGGAAATTATTTCTGGAGAAATCTGACTTTATGACTAATGCGGCTAATATAGTAAATCCAGACAGCTCTGAGTGAGTGTGTGAGCATGGAGGTGTCTTGAATGTGTGCATGCATGCATAATGTGCCCATATGTTAACCTGGATTTAACCATCTTGTAAATTATTCTTGCACATCTGCTTTCACATAAAGGTGTCAACATGTAAGTCATAATATGCGTGTTCAGGGTTTTACGTGTTGTTTGTGAGTGTGCATGAGTGCAGACAGGGTGATGGAAGAGAGAAAAGACAGGCAGCAATGTGAATAACCTCCCTGTGTCACTTCAACTCAGCAGTCAGAAACCTCTGTGCAGACTTACAAAGTTGGTGAGGACAGGAGGTGAAGGAAGGATGAGATAAGGAGAGAAAAGAGCTGAAGTAAAAAAGAAGAAGGAACAGGGGAAGAAGACGAGGGTTTTGAAATAGAAGGTGAGGTCAAACAAAACATATCTGCTGAGAAAAGTGTGGAAGTTTGGAAAAATACAGACAAGGAGAGAGGAGAGGGGGTTACCAGAGAGAGCGCAAAGATGAGGAAGAAAGGTGGAAGAAAGATAAGTTAAAGTGAGCGAGGCACACAAAAATAAAAAGGACAAAGCAGGAGGTGTCACATGCAGTGTTTTAGTTTGTGTCAGGCTGTGTTTGTGTGTGAGTGTGTGTGTGTGTGTGTGTGTGTGTGTGTGTGTGTGTGTGTGTGTGTGTGTGTGAGTGTGTGTGTTTGTGATGAGGGGAAAGGTTGGCAGGCTTATGATGTCATCAGCTGACATTTAGTTGACAGGGGCCATGCAACAGATGGGGATGGGGGTTGAGAAATGAAGGCGAGTGTTTGTGTGTCTGCACCTTTACCTTCGTGTGTTAACGTCCCTCAGCATTAGTGTGTGTGTCTGTTGCCCACAGGGACACCTTTGGTTTCAGAAGTGATGTGACGCTAATTGGTGTAAAAGGTTACTCCGGTTCAAGTTACACGTTCATCATGTGGGCGTCCGTCTGCGTGCAGCCACGGTCAAAGTTTTCAGGCTATTCAGTGATGTGAACTCTCAGGCACTCAGAGCTTCTTCTTTGGACCCGTGTCGTATGGTGAGTTGAAAGGACACAGATGGAAAGATGAGGAGGGCTAACACCATTCATTCACAGTTCACACAATGTGTTTCAGGGGTGGATCCAGGGATGTGGGTGTCCCTGAAAAACTCCCTCCATTTAATTAAATACAGTTTTTACAATTGAAAAACTTGCCCTTGAATGTTTTTTATCAGCTTGTACTCGAAAACTGAGGAATATTTGATTATCGACAAATACTGAGGCAGTCAAAGTGGAATTGACTTGTAGCTAAGCCACACACCCCAACAGGAGCTATTTCACAGGAGGCTTTTGATGATTTTTGTAGACAAAAAGATCACATTTCATCTAGAAATCACCAAATGGTCTGAAGAACTCTCTGAAGGGACAAATTAATCATTTTTATTGTTGAGCAGGTTGAAAAAAAAGCTTCAGTTACAAGTCAAAGTTTACAGATCCCAGTTCAAATGTGAGACACCACATCTCTCGTTCACCACTTTCACCACTGAAGTTCAGGTTCTTGTCTCAGACTATGAGAGAAGTATAGTGGCCTTTTTACTCTGCGTTAGTTTGGTGCTGCAGTATTTACATTGAATCATCCAGCAAAATGTTTGCCAACCTTTGTTATCTCAGCTATTACAGATAAGTAAACAAAGCTGAGCTCCAGAAGTTAATGTTAGTTTGACCAGAGTCTTTTTAAGTACAGCTAACGGTGATGTACGATCACCAAAGTACAAAATCGACTCCTGACAAACAAAGTGACTTGATGAACAACCCAGGTAGTAGCTAAGGTTAGGCTAACATAAGGCTAACTTTAACCCCCCTCCCCCCACCCCCCTTACCTGGACTCAGAATCAGACTTACAAACAAAGCAGGAGGGATTAAACAAAACTGGTCTGAGGTTAAAGAGGAGAACAGACTTGGGATTGAGGCTACAAAGAGAGAGAGGCAAGGTAAAGACAGGCAAGTTGAATTGTGAGGCAAGGTTACAGCTTTGATTATGAGAGGCCAAGGAGCTCAGTGACTGGACGGTTTATGTGACACAAAAGAGAAAATTGCGGAGGATTAAAAAAATACAAGCATTTCACAAAAAAGCTACTGCTTGGGCCAACTTTTCCACATTGAAAGCTGGAGTCATCTGGCAGTGATGATGAGGAGAGTCATGGTTTTTAATATAAATCACATTCTGTCTTTTTTAATGTATAGCACCATGAACATCTTTTTTAAATCACAGGTTAGTTGAGGACTGGATGGAGTAAACTCTAAAACAAACAGGAGTGTGCCATCACTGGTTCATCTGAGTTCATTCATTGTGGCACAGAGCAGCATCTGCTTCTCTTTTTATTTCATAAACTGTGGATGTACTTTTGCTTTTCCTGCCGTTATATGCAAACTTCCATAAGATTTGTTTAAACAATCATAAAATGCTTCCACTTTATGGCTTTTACATGTAGTAAATTGAATATATGGAACCCCAGGTGTGCAGACATCCAGCCAGGAAAAATAACAAGAGGAGGCGTTGAAACTGAATGAATCCCTTTAAAATTACATTAAAAAACTTGCATCACAGCAGGGGAAAAAATCATGCGCACCTCAAGTCATTAGAAAAGTCATTAGGTTTTTAATTGATGTAAGTGCACAGAATCTCAGAGGTTTCCGACAGTGTTAGAGGCTTTTTTTCAAGTTTGTTTTAATTGCAATTTCTCTTAGCTCAGAACCTTACAAGACTCAGTCTAGCCATTTCAATAAATTCTTACACCTCAAACAAGTAATACAGTTTTCAAACTTCATCCAGAGGGAGGAAACACGCCGTTGGTTTGAAGGAGTTGAGAATTATGTCTTTTGGCTTTCTTTAGAGGCTCCTCCTTTCGGGCTCACGGTAAAGATGATTTAAGACTCACATCACTCACAACATCAGACACAGTTTAATGTTCTTCTCTGCTGTTGTTCTTTCTAGATATTTGGGGACCATCCAGCTATGTTTTGTAGATATATATCAACTCAGATTTGTCACAAAAAGGCTTTGGGCTGGGAGCATGTGGACGTTGGGGAAATCTAGGAGGTTGCTATTGTCAACTGTAGCGAAAAATCTGTCCATTTAGCAGCAATTTGAAATGATACCATGAGGCCTTCAGAAGAGCTGTGCAGTACAGAGACATCCACATGTTTCAAACCAATGCATTCTTTTCGAACCTGTCACTGATATGCTCCAGTTTTAAATGTTCTTGGAAGTGAACGTGGGAAGTAGAAACTTATAAACATGAAAAGTGTCTGTCACATTTGAAAGAAATGTAATCTTTTAAAAGGGGGAATGGAGATAATACTGGACAGAGCACAAGAACCATGCAACCAAAAAGCAAAAATTAAAGGTTACAGAGATGTGCTTGGCCATTTCCTACAACGGGATCCCAACCTTTTAACCTCTGCTGATTGACCCTGAACTGGCCAGTCTAAAAAAAGACAACCAGAAAGAAGCCTCTGATACTTAATTTAAAATTAATTTGTTAAAAAGAGATGCCAATTAGACTAAATCAATCTTCATTCATACAGCGCCGAGTCAAACACACTTGAGGCGCTAATGCAAGAGTAGAACACAATGCTCCCTTTGGCAAGATGAAAATTTTCACTTCAAACTGAAAAAGGGACATTTTTTTTTTTTTAATGTATAGCTCCTGTACTTTGTCATTTTTGAGTATCTTTGGGTATTTTTGTATTATCCCCAAGAGGTACCAGGTAGGATGTCCTCTTTCTGGGTGTTGTAATATGGTCCCCCTATTTTTTTTATCTTAACAATAATAGATGAAATATGCTTCTGTAAACAAGTTTGGTTTTGGAAGACACCATGTGACCTCCAGTGTTTTCCAACCCCCCACTTTGGAAACCACTCGCCAACGCCATCTGACTGACCTGTTAATTAAACTCCAACCATCAGGAATCAATACTGAGTGGTTCTGTGTTGAAGAAGGCTGCTTTGTTGTTCTTAAGCTTTTTTTTAATTTCTTTTCTTTTCCTCAAATGTCCTCTTTTTTATACATCCCAGAATGCACGATGCTGACAGGGTTAACAAGCACAATTGCATATTCAAAGGAAATATCTTCTTTGAGGTTTAAAAGGACACATCTTAACACATCACGATAGAACATTTATTTTCATGAACTCTTATGGAAATAAATTTGATATGAGGGCTCTTTAAGTTAACATCATAAATCTGTAAAAGCAGACACTGAGCTAACACTGAGCTAACACGTCTCTTAATTCAAAGGATTAAGAGAGAAACATGTATCACGTTTAGTGTGATATGAGCTGTGATTCATTTTTCACCTGAAGCCAGGATTTTTGAACTCACAGTCCTGTCTACATGTGTAAATGAGAGGACTTAAGAATGTGTCTTAAAATAAACGCTTGTTTCCAGCACAGGGCAGGACTTGTTTTAAACACGCTTACACCTACGGCAGAGAAGACTGTGTGGCTGTGCGACCTCATTGTCTGTCTCCCAGATGCTACCTTCCACGTTCCCGTCTTTGGGGTATTTATAAAAAATAGTCATGTTTCTTTCCTCTGCCCCAGTATTTCTGCTCGCTGTGAGGAGTTGACAACTCAGTGGTTTGGAAACAGGCTAAAATGATTCCCCAGGGTGATTAGAGGATAAAATACTGGAAAATACTATAATGTACTCTACCAGGGGACACATTCTGAAGTGCACAGGGCTGCAGTTTTATTAGAAGAACTGTAATAAAAGTCTGACTCAAAATAAATGTGTTTCACAGTTGAGCACATTATAATAAAGCCCTCCATGCTTACATTATGCTTACCACCAACAACAGAAAAACAAAAAAAGCCAAAAAGCACCGACTGCAATGGCACTTTTCATTATGTATTTCAGAGTTTATTAAGATGATTGGTAAGGTTTGGACAAACACTGAGTGGATCAGTGAAAATGGATGTGTCATGAGCAAAAGAAGGCAGTTTCTTGTGATGCAGGCGGCTCTGTGTCTGCATCTGCCGATCCAAATGTCCATGATGAGTTGTAAGCTGCATCTGATGGCCTTTTGTGCAGAATTAACCATCCGTTGCATCTTTTCTTTCGCTGCCGTCATTCTGCTGGCATATCAAACAGTAATGTAAGAAGTCAGTGTGCTCTCTGGATTGGATGGGAATTATTTGGAGCAGACTGGATTGGAAGAAAGATACACAAGATTTCTTTTTTTTTTTTTTTTTTTAACTTGAAACAGGTAACACAACAGTGGGGCAGGAAGTTAGATACCTGAACAACTTCCAAACAACCTGTTGATTTTTAGAGTAAAACTCAACAATTAACTTCAAGACCAACATCATAAGCACAGTCAGGCCTTTTCTCACAGCTAAACTTTGTCAGCCGGGATGGTGTTGTCATGGGAACTTTCATAAGCAGTAAATCAGTCTATTGGGTCCTGTCCCACCCAATGGTAAGCTGAGGAATGAAAGTTAGAAATAAGCTATTTTGGCGCTGATAATCTCATTTTAATCTGTGGATTACGACCAGTTATATCTAGAAGTGTTTTTTTTTTTTTTTGAGATCACTCAGAAACTCCTAAAAGTCCCTTTGAGTTGCATTTACAAGAAATCCACCACGAGCTCATTTGTGTGGATTTACAGAATTTGAATTTTGAGAATATGATCGTCTTGCTCAAATGTCTAACTATAAGAAAAAATATTTTCAAAAGCATAGGATTTAAAAAAGAAGGCATTGTTGCTGTTGTTGTTGTTGTTGTTGCTATTGTACTCTACACAAAAACCATCACATCACCTTCCATCGTTTGTCACCTTCAGTCTTGACAAAGACAGATCTCTAAATCCAATAAAAATGTAGCTTTTAGCTCTTTGAGTAACTTTTAAGACGAGGTCTTGCAAATGTTTCCAGTGAATCAGGAAATGTAATACTGTGACACAAATTTTTGTGACTTTTATAAACTAGTCTTTCACCCCCTTGTGTTTTTCCTGATTTTCTGAAGATAGAAAATAGACACTATGGCAGTTTGTCTTTTGCAACTACTTTGACAATGAGGCTGAAAATGTCCAGAGATGGTTTATAGTGACCAACCTCACTCATTTAGGAAATCCAATCCAAACACTTGCTTTCTTTTTTTCTAAACACTCCTCCTTGTTGTGGAGTGTAGATTGGTTTTCAGAGGAGCTTTCCCCGTCTGAGGAAACATGGACTGTCTTCTTGGTGTTTTGATTCAGTCGTTCACAGAGATAGGGATGTAAGGTGACACACACATACACACTTAACATAGAAATGTTCAGATGGAAATGTGTTGTGGCATGTAGATCAGCTGTGGCTCTCTGACTGCTTTGGCACCTGTCAGT
The DNA here is from genome assembly GCA_008086565.1 of Thalassoma bifasciatum. Lineage (NCBI taxonomy): Eukaryota > Metazoa > Chordata > Actinopteri > Labriformes > Labridae > Thalassoma > Thalassoma bifasciatum. The sequence goes on along the minus strand of RPOG01000500.1, from coordinate 47,571 downwards.
TTCCCTTTTTTTTCCTTCTTTCATTCAATCCTCCCTCCTTACTTCAGACGTCTCGCTCTCTTCACTTCTATTAGAGTCCACTTTTCTCTATTTAATTCTCTCCTCCTTCATTAGACACCTGTCACTATACCGTCCTCAGACCCTCTTCAGCCTACACATCACGTCAGCCCTCCTCACTGTCATGGCCTGTGTGTACATGTGTGTGATTTAAGGGACATAGCTGGTCCAGCTGCACTTGAGCGTGTGTGTCCAGTTGTGTCAGCTTTTCTGTCAGTTGAAAATCATGTGCAAGTCAGTGACGGCTGCAAAGTAACTTCTGAACCAGATCTGCTGGCCAGTCACCTCAGCTGTGTCTCAGTGTGTCATCTAGTAGACATGGCTGACGTACATCATTATAAAGGTCTTTAGATTGTAATGTCTCTGTTGCTTTTTCCAATATTACGTTCTACAATAATCTGTTTGATTCAAGGAGGCTTCATGAATGACTCTGTTGAGATTGATCTAACTTTAGCCGGTGGATCTTTAATATTTCAACCCTTTTTTTGCACCATAATTAAAAAATAAATAAATAAATACATGAAAAAACAAGTGTTACCATCACTGTTTCAAAGAAAGGTAAAACATGACTCAATTCTTGAAGACTGCCCCACATGACAGCTGACATTCCGGCTCTAGGAAGCCTTCAATTTTCTCAACATGCTTAACATTCAACTAGAACTTTTTCTCTTGTCAGTCATAATTTTAAAACACTGTCACGCACTTATTGAACCACCCCCTATGGGGCAAAAAGGCTTCCCACTGCTTCCTAAGATGAGGAAATCACAACATTTTTACCAACTATGTATTTCAATTCTTAAAAAAGGCCTGAGGGACGTTGTTCAACTGAGCACAGCAGCTGAAAAGAAGAAGAAAGGTCCTCGTTATGCTTCCAGGGGTGTCATGTGTTGGTCTTTTTGTCGTGTGCTTTCTCAGTGTCTCTTGATTGTCCTTCATGAACTTCACCTTTCTCATCACACCTTTGTCATTCGTCTGTGTTTTTCAGTTCCTGGTGAGTTTGTCTTGTCTTCTGGTTGTTGCCTTGTCATGTCATGTTTGCCAGTGTCTTTCCTTGTGTGCTTGTCGATCTCTTTGAGTTCAGATTCTACTCATGATTTTGGACTCTTGAACTTTGTTTATGTTTTTGACATCAGGAGCTTTGTTTGATTAACACTTCTTTCTGTTTCAATCACCTGATGACAGTTGTTCTGAATTTGACGTACCTGGTTTGCAACATCAGGCCTTGATGCAGCTGAGATTACCTTTTTGTCCCACTTTTAACTATTGATTCATTGCCTACACACACCAAGGATTGTATCAAATGCACTATGTTGCATTATATTGGAAAGTGAACTTATTATATCTATTTATGTAACCACTTATTTATATCCATTATGTTTTCTATATTCAAAGTTATGATTTTAACTCAATTTAGCTTCAGTAAGGATGAAAAACAAACAAACAAAAAACCCCAAACATTTTTAAGTCAAGTTGTTTATCAATTCAGGTAGCAAGGGGTCAATCTCCACCTAAGTCCTCCTTGTGTTTTCCACTAAACTTGAAAAGGAGAAGTTGTGTAATTCTGTTAGAAGCTCTGCTGTCTCTAATGAAGGAACAAAACAATGACAACAATATAAGTTCAAATGTCCCTGGGCAAACATTTCATAAACAGTGAGGTAATGTCAAATGCTTTAAATATTGTATGTTAAGCCAACGTGGGTCTCCTCCAAACATGATTGAGAAGCATCGACCAGTGTAAACAACTCCAGCTGTAGCTTGTTGACATTGATGGCAAACAAGTAAAGAGAAAGTGATTGAGTGGTTTCAGGTAAGTTAAGACGATAAGACGAAGGTCAATGTTCTTTTACACCGTTTGACAGTAAACTTGGTGAAGGGTGGGATAGTTTTAGTCACTTGCATGAACGATATCACCCTCTTTGTTTGAAGAAGAATTCCTAACCCTTGACTTTTCTAACTGCAAGGCTGTTGACCCAGTCAATAAGAAATATACAGAGTTGTCTAAACTTTGATAGACATCACCATAGTAGAGGTTTAAAGTGGAGGATCTTTGTTTAGATATTTGAAACTGGTGTGAATTTAGTCACTGGACACTCAACATATCTATTCTGTTCAGTGTAGAGTGTCTGTTTGCTGGTCCCATGACTGAAAAGTATGAATTAGGTTTCCTCATTATCACTCTCACACTTTAAATAAAGGTTCGGACATGGTGTGTTTGCTTTTCAGAAAGCATTTGTCTTTGAACAGGGATGTTTTAACTACCTTGAGGTTCTGTGACAACATTTATTTTCAGTACAGGAGGGCCTGAGGGACATGAAACCCTGACCCCAGCTGTGTTTGGGTCTTGCCCTTCCCACTGATCTGTGAAAAACCATCTACTTTCATGATGTTAATGCAATGTATTTGTTATAGATTGATTGATTGTCTTGACATTTAAGTTAAGTCCCCAGGCAGGTGAGAGCTGCTGAGTTAGAATCTGAGAGAGCAGCATACAGCAAATATTAATTTCCTTTAACCTGGATATGTCTGAGTTAACTTGATTAGAGGTGGACTGTGGCCTCTCTCACTCGCTCTGTCTTCATTGCAGGTGCAGAGGTGTGTGTGTGTGTGAGTGTGTGTGTCAGTGATGGATGTATTGCAGATGGTCTCAGCTCCATCTAATTATGCTGTGGACACTAGAGGAAGTCCTGCACAGAGGGCACTTAGGACACACACACACACACACACTCACACACAGAAAGACAGGACGGGATGGGAGAGTGACTGTGCTCTAGGTGGTTTGTTAAATTTAAATTTTCTTAAACAGTCTGCAGTAGTTAGATATATCAATGTGTGTGTGTGTGTGTGTGTGTGTGTGTGTACTGTTTCAAGGTTAGTGTACACACACACACACACACACACACATACATTTAGCATGGTGTGGTAGATATCTAGGCTGTTCATCTAAGTTAAGCAGGCTGCTGTGTAATGATACCATCAATCCTTGAAGTCTGAATGCAGAAAAAAAACCTCACACTTTTTCAGAGAATGCTCTGTTAAACTGCTGCAAACTGTCTGTTCAACATCCCCCGGCTCAATCTAATTGACTTAATGTTTTTGTGCAGCCGAGAGTACTCGGACATCCAAGCTAAATGATTGTCAACTGTAACAGGTAATGAGTCCGTTTCAATAGAGGAGCCCCTGTGGTGCCTTCGCTTTTTGCACATTTGTTCTTGCAGGATTTTATTCAATTTGCACAGTCCATGTGAATCATTCATCATCTACTTTTGATGATCTTTGACACCAGTAGTTTGGCATGTGAGTGCAAGAAAAAAACATTGAGTATTCACGTGGCCCTTAAGATTGAGTCCTTGATCCAGAGAAAGGTACATCTCAGATTGATCCCAGAACAGATATGTTGAGCATCCAATGACTACTTGTGACGGCTCGGTGGAAAGAAAGCTAAGTAGTAAGAAGTGCTATTTCTCATTCATCATCTGGCTCTGTAATACTTGATACTAAATGGCCAAAACCTCTTTACAACTGTTGTTAACAATGTTTGTTTACAATCATTGGTACAAAAAGACCCAAAAGCTCAACTCGAGCTGAAAACAGAAAGACTTTTACTGAATAAAAGTTCATAAAGAAAAGAACACAAAACTCAATCAAGCTAGATAAACTAGGGGGAAGTATAAACTGAAAAAAATCACAGCTAAGCTGGATGAATAAAGATGCAACTAAAAATCACAGGATCTAAAAAGGAACAGCCCCTGTAGAGCAGATAGGAGCAAACAGGAGAATCAGACACGAAAATGAACAAAGTATCTGGTCAAATTCAAAATAAAGCACCATGATTTGGCTCCCAGTCCAAAGTCGGATTCTTATATATCAAAACTACTTTTCCAGAAGGTCAGGGAGACCCAGGGGTAATCTGACATCATGAACAAGGAAAAGTTTATCTTTGAGTTGGAAAACTTCATAATTGTATATATTACAGCTCATCCTTTCTATGAGGACACCAACAGAAAGAAGAAAGCACAGACTGAGATGGCTGAAGTTTAGGAGTGTTGGCAGACTGGGATGTGCACGCTGTATGTATGAATTGGGGGTTGTCCTGCTCGGGGTCACAGATGCCTGGAGTATATCCCAGTTGTCTTAGGGCGAGAGGTGGAGCACACCCTGGACTGGTCGCCGGTCAGTCATAGGGTTGACACACAGAGACAGATAACCTTTCAAGCTTCCACCTATAGGCAAGTCAGAATCACTGATTAACCCAATGAGCATGTTTATGGACTGTACGAGGAGGCTTGAGTCCCTGAAAAGAACCCACACATGCATGGGGAGAACATGCAAACTCCACCCAGAAAGATCCTTGCCCGAACCAGGATTCAAACTTGTAGCCTTCTTCCCCGAGGTAACTCAGTGTCACTGCACCACTATGCAGCCCATTTCGTACATTCATTATTCTAATTCATTAAAATAAACTCTCAATCACTGTTTTTTTCCCCCTTTTTGCCAACATGTTGCTTACATCTTAAAGGGACTGCGAGGACTTTTTAAAGTTATTTTGAAAAAAAATCTCATCTTAAGATAAATGTCTAATAATTTCCCCCAATTAAAAATGAGATTGTCAGTACTAAAAAAGGTTATTTTGAAACGTTATTTCTCAGCCTCCTAATCAAGTTGGACAGGACCAGATTGATTCATGAAAAATTAAAGTGAATAAAATGAAGAGCCAGGTTGCATTTGCTGTGCTTGGTAGACGAACACTGGTAGGAAAGAACCAGAATTCACTGACACTACAGGACACATCTCAGAGTGCCATGCTGTAAGTAGTGCAAAATATAGCCAGCTACTAAACTATGGTACAAACTTACAAAGTTTGGTTGTTGTGACATTTCAAATAACAGAGTAATGTAACTTTTGATGAATACATCACCTCGTTGCATGGCATCAGGTAAAAAGTTGTCACTAACAAAGAAAAGTAGTTAAAAAGAAGATCGAATCTCCAATCATTTCCAAAAACAAATGCAAAAGTCATGTCTTCACAACACTTTGTGTGAGTCCTCTATTCGAAGGAGTCGCTGGAATCCACTTCATACGGATTCTCCTCACAACCAGTTTAAGTTATAAGCAGTAGGTCTTAAGCAGGATAATGTATGGTAAACCTCCTCAGGGGCAACAAAACCCCTCAACCTCCAGCTAACCATGCATTATCCTTCACATGGTTCATGTTTGATGATGATATCATTGTACTCTGCTCTTTGAAGTTGGTTGGATGATATTACAGAATATCAACTTGTCTTTCAGTGGATGTAATTCCATGTGAGATGGATCATATGAATAAGAATTTGTCACTTCCATCACATATTCATCCTTTCATTCATCCTTTTTGGCCCATCAAGTGAGCTGTCATGTATGAGGAGTCTTTCCAGGTTTCATCATCACTCCCCCCTCCTAAAGCTACTTTAAAATAACTCTGATTTTCCTTGGAAACTACTGAAGCAGCTGCAATCATTTGAAGACCTTCACAAATAGAACCAAATGATAATGATTAAGAGGAGACAAAATGAGCCCGTATGACAGAAAGCTGCACCTACCTGCTTAATTTATCTTTAATAAGACAGGTATTGCCCCTGTGGCCTCACACTTACAGCTATTTCCCTCTGTGTGATGGTACTTTGATCTCTATTCAAGTACATTTACAGCTTAAACTCTCCAAGAACATTTGGGATTAGATGGTCATAAGAAATACAAATTCAACCGTCCAACTTTTGGATTCAAGTTAAGTGATTCTCGAGCGTAGCCAAGAGAGCAATTGCCCTAATTTTTCCAGCGAAGGAAAAGCCAAGTCTTTAATGGCTCAGCACAGATAAGCCCAAACGGTGTTAATAAAAGATTGGATAATGATTTTTAAAGAAGACAGAGGGGACAGCACATAGGGCAGAAATAATTAATCACTTTGAATGGAGTGAGGAAAAAAGATGCAGGGCAGATAGAGAAGGAAAAGGCATGAGAGGAGAGGAAATGAGAGGTGAGGAAAAGATGTAAATGACAGGTTAGAAGTAAAGGAAGGGGAGGGCAAGAGGTTAGAGGAAGGGAGTGATGAGAGGGGGAAAGATAATGCTAATTTTGTAGAGAGAAACCGACACCAAGCTGCAATAATTAATCACTACGAGAGGATGGAACGAGGAGGACAAGGGAAAAAGTAAGGAGAGGGGAGATAGTAAAAGGAGGGGGTATGAGAGTTAAGGGAACTTGCTAAGCCCAGGGAGAAGAAAAAGTCATCTTTTCCCAAGAGTACTTAACTCAGTGTAAGCTCAAAGTTTAACATCACTGAAGTTACAAGAAATCTGAAATAATGGGTGCGATCGCCTGGACCTCAGTGTTCGGTCAGTGCCTGTGACTGGATGAAGGTAATCAGAGTGAGAGCAGAGAGGAGAGGATGATTCACAGAAGAGAAGGTGATGCATGTTTGAGAAAAAAAAGTACTTCAAAACAGAAATGTCATCGAGTCTGCTATCCTGGCTCAAGTGGAAATGTCATTCAACCAGAGTTCAGACGGGGTGCGGATTACGGTCTGCAGCTGTAGTTCCTACAGCCTTCTGGGTCAGACAGCTTTTCTTCCTCATCCAGTGCTCACATATTGTTCTCTCTTTGAATAGAAGATGGTACAATTTTGGAAATGTTTAACTTAGAGTTTCTTCTCAGTTATTCTTTCATGTATCACATGAGGAATCACAAATTTGACATTTTATCAGTTCCCTCACAGTCAGTGACTTGTTTTTTATTGTTTAAATGTTTACCTGCTCAATACTCTGTCAACAAGAATCTCTTACAGTCCCACTCCAGAGAGAACCATCTTAAACATTTTTGACAGAAGTAAGTGGAGTTGAGGTGTTGGTGGAATGTATGGAGTCTGTTGTAGATGCTGATGCACTGAATTACGCCAAACTCAGACCTAATCTGTGTCTGTTGGAGCTCAGCTTCATCGCATATTGATGAAGAAAAAGGAGTTCTTTGGCAAGGACAATTATTTTTTCAAGTCTGCATTTTTGATCAAACTTTTTAACTTGTTTAGCATTCATATTTCTGTTTTAGTGCACTAAACAGTGGAATAAGTCTTTCCCATTTTTGTATATGTGTTTTCTCAAACACGTAATGATGCCATAAATGAAATTGATTTTTTTTTTTTTTTTTTTTTTTTGTTAGTGTACAACTGTGATTTTGAATCCATCTTAATGCTATTTCAATATGGAATAAAAGTAGAAATATGTTTGTTTGTTTGTTCATAGCATGGGGCTTTCTGCTCTCTTATTGATGTGTAGGAGTGTGCATGTTGTTTCCATCCAGAGTCCCACTGTGGCAAAAACAAACAAGTTATTACTCCTGCTGCTTTTCTGCTCCGTACCACATCTTCAAAAAAAGCAAATGGAAAATTAGGTTTCATGTAGCAATTTTTTACAACAACACTTGGATACCAACCAAGATTTCTCTCGCTCCAGCTTGTGAAGAGTTGCACCATCGCTGTTTTAGAGTTGCATTAAAGGCAAAAATATGAGTATATATTTCTTATATGTATGCATATCAGAAATCCCTGAATGTGTCTGTTAACTGCTCAAAAGTAGCACCAGATCTTAACGAGACTTAATGAGACCCACTGAATACCGTCAGGCCTCAAGCATCAATGTTTTCCTTTATCTCTGCTCTCTGATGAGCCTTCAGAAAGCTGACCAATCGGTGGGGAGGAGGTTGTGGAGCAGGGGGCCTTAAAGGGGCAGCAACTAAAATTGAGCATTTAAGGTAGAGGCTGAAAGAAAGGTTTTCTAAAGCACCAGTGTGAGAACAGTGCAGATTTCTTTGAGCTGTAAATTATGTAAAGCTACTTTGAGGGCACTGGAGGGACAGAATAAAAGTTTCTTGGGAACAAGGAACTAAACCACAGTAAAGCAGAAACAAGCAAGCTACACTTTAGCTATAGGAGTCGGAGACTAACATCATCACAGGTGTAAATGAGTGGAACCTCTGTCACAGATGTTTATATATAATGGTTAGATTAAAGTCTTAAAGAGGTACATGAAGAGCAGTAACAGCAGGTCAGAGCCCCTGCTGGAGATTCACAATATTCCTTTATTTGTTGGATGCTGGAGCAATGGTGTATAAACATAAATCAAACAGAGATTATGAAGAGCTGATTTACATTTGTCGCCAGAAAGGTTATCATATTGACACTAAAGCCTCAAACTATGTCAAAAAATTGCATTTTTACTCAAAGCAGATTGAACCAGACAGGAAGCGCAGTACAAAAACAATGCTGAAACATCTAGTTGACTTTCAGAGTAAAATACCTTGTGTTGATGCCAGATTTTCTTAACTTTACCACAACATTACATTGACAAAGTGGGAGAGGCCAGACCAAGAGTCAACAGGTATGAAAAATCCTCAGTCACGTTGTCATAGCTGTCTTGTGGTCCTGAAGTGTGGCTCAGTGGTCCATCCTGGAAATGAAGCTGGTGTGAAATGATGGACTAGTTCATGTCATACTAACTACATGCATTTCATTCTCACTCAGTCAGTTTGAGGGTTTGATTAGAGGTGAGCCGGGGATCGGCTTTTCTGGATAATCTCAGCTGACTGCAATTTCTAAAAGCTAATGAACAATGACTGGGCTGACAGCAGCTCCTAACACTGTGGGAATACCAATAAGCTGCAGCCAACATACATGCAGCCTGCTGCAAACAGCCAGAACTGATGTCAGATAACTTACCCTTCACGCCTGAGCCTGTCATCCATGGGCATCACTGGTTGAAATGCTTCTTAAAGCTTCTATTTTCTGTACCCAGTTAAGCTCAGGTTAAAAATTCAAGTGTACGAAAATGGACGTCACTTATAGACAGTTGATGCATCTTCGCCACTTGAAGCCACGTTTCCACTGGCCTCCTGGAAACACTCCTGTCAAATACGCTGGAATGAATCTTTGAAGTGATCAACGAGAATGGTAGAGCTCCTCATTACTGGGTCCTTCATTTCATTTTATTATTCATATTTTAGGGGTTTCTAGGTTTTTTGAGCTATGGTCTTAAAGTTTTGTTCAACTGCACTTCAAAAACTAAAATCTAAGCAGGTCATTCTGTCTTATTTTTAGTAAAAATTGTCTTATTAGTCTCAATATGATCTACACTCAACTGATAAGGCCAGGAAAATGTGTTATTTCATGTTGTTTAAAGACAAAAATGAGGTCTAAATTTCTTGTAACAAGTCAAAAAAATCTGCCAATGGGATAAGAAAAAAGTTTCTTGCATTGAGACTTTCTCTAATTTCAAGAAACCTTACAAGTTTTTCTTTTTTAAATCCCATTGGTGGGTTTTGTTTTTTTTTTTTTAGATTTGTTACGAACAATTCAGACCTCATTTTTGTACTGTAATAACTTGAAATAAGACATTTTATATACTGGTCTGGTGAATTTGGCTCAAATCAAGAAAAATAAGACAATTTTTTATTACAATTAAGATGTAATGACTTGCTTGAATTTCAGTTTTTGCAGTGTAATGGACAGACTATTTCACTTTATTTGTTGTTTGTAATAGATGTCTTACTCATTTTTCTTTTGTCTCACCCTCTTTTGCATTTTGAAACTATACTTGGGACTCTAACAGTGCAAATGAAAATGTGTGTATTTTTTAAACTGGTCTCAGGGTTTTGATCAGGTGTATATGTGGTAAGGACAACACTGTTGGTGACCCCTTTGAGGTCGTGTTCAATCTTGTGGGAAAAAAAATAATTATGTATTTGCTTAATGATTTGTTGGTGAAGAAATGCAGATTATAATCACTTTATGGATTACTACAGGGCAATCTAATTATAGGAGGAGGTGTTATTGTGCAACATGGATTTCTTTCCCCTTATCCCTGGCACCTGTGAGCTGGTTACAGAAGCTTGTGCTCTCACATAATAACTAGAATCAGTAGCATGGCAGCAGTCACACTCTCTTCCCCTTAAAGGTTTTTGTTAATGTGTTTAGCATAGATAACAATAAACAACTGTTTGAAAGTCTATTTGACTCTCCTTTATTGCTCCTGAGCCAGGGTTGTATTGGGACAAATACTAATATGTCGGATCAATCTGCTGCTTACTGCATTTTTTTTGACAAATCTGTTTTGTTGTGCTGTCTCAAATGACTGTTTTATCGATTTCTTTTTTTTTTTTTGTATTTGTCTCCGTCTTGCCTGAAGGGAACAAACTTGCACCTAAAAGTTCATTTTACAAGTATCTGGGAACTAAGAGCTCACACAAACTTTGCACCTCACAGACCTCTGCTTCTGGAGGCGGAAGTCACGCAGAAACAAAGTTTAATTGGTCAACGGCACACAGGCAGTAACCTTTGTGTGTGACCCTTTGTGCCGGAAGAGACACAAGCATAAAATTAGTTTTAAGTGTCCTAGCTGTGACATTAAGGGGAAAGCTCTGTAACCACTTCGCAGTTTCACTTTTCTTCGGCGATGAGAAGACATGGAAGGACAAGCTCAAACCCCACCAGCTGGCTGTCACCACAAAAATACACCTTTGACGTCTACCCCTGTCAAGACCCGCCCACAGGACAGCCTGGAACTGTCACAGTAGGGCTGCAGTCTGGGATCTGTTTCACCATCTGATTTTACAGTCGAGGGATGAAACTAAAAGAGAGCGGTGGAAAAGTTTCAAGACAACAATTCTGTGCAAATATAACTTCATCACTGTGCCTGAAAAAGCGTTAAATAATGCAATGTATGAACAGAGTTTAAGCTTCAAAATGTTTGGTGTCTTTCACAAAAATGTCACAGGGAAATCTAGTTTTACAAAGTTAGCAATAAAACTGCTTTTAAAGGAAAAAAGTCAGTGTTTCCTCAGTAAATTAAGCTACAGACATAGGGTGACCGTACTCTGAAAACCCCAAAAGAGGATTTTCTACCCAGCCTACTGGAGATGTTGAAAAAATACCCAAAGATGCTCACAGACAATTAAGAAGCTTCAAAACTCAAACATTTATTTAAAACATTCCTTTTTTGTCGGAAGAAAAATTTCCTATAATGAAAAATGAACGATGCATAGATGCTGATTTCTCCCAGTTAAAATATGAAAATGAAAAAATGGCTTTGTCAAGAGTTTCTTTTCTTTTCTTCCTTTTTTTCCCCACATCGAGTTAAAATTTTGCAATAAGGTCAAATTGTTACAGGAAAGAGTCATTTTTTATCTTTAAATTTTGATTTTTTTTTTCCCCTGATGAATTTAACTTTATAATATCAAAATATTTACTTCATGATTTCAACTTTTTAATTTCAAACTTTTGACTTTGTATCCCAGAAGTTTTACTTTCTTTCCTACAGTTTTGACTGTTTCAAAATTTTAACTCTTTTTTTCATAACTTTGACTATATAATCTCAAAGTTATGACTTCATCACAAAATTATGATATTTTATCCCAAAAGTTTAAATTATCTGATGATTTGACTTGTTAATCTTAGAATTTTGACTGTTTTCTAAATTTTGACATTATAACCTGAATATTTTGGCTTTTTATGACATAACTTTAACCTTTTAGCTTAAATTCTAACTTTTGATCCCATAGTTTTGACTTTGAGGATAGGGCATCAGAATATTGTGAGTGGCCCAGACCAGCCACTTACTGTGGATATCACTGGTCTGTAGAACATGCTGAGAATAACTCTCACATTTTGGGAAATTTCATGACCCCCACAAAAAAATTTACGGCCAAATAGGAGAACATGTCCAGGCAAAAGAGGACGCTTGGTCACAGGTAGCACAGGTTGAAGGTATATCAAATGAAAAAAAAATTCCTGTCCTGTGGCGCATGTATCTCATCCAAAGGCAAACACACACACACACACACACACACACACACACACACACACACACACACACACACACACACTCATGGACACGAGCATACAGAGTGGCCACAGATGCATAAACTCACATGCAGTACATAAATGTAAATGGATTACTTTATAAGCTGCAGCCTACTGTTTGGTGCGTTTTACAATCCATTCACAGTGAGGAAATGAGAGTCATCCATATTATTTATTGGGCTTTTCCACTTTGTGTGTGTGTGTGTGTGTGTGTGAGAGTGCGTGTGTGTTCTGCGTGAGCATCTCGTCTCATATTGATTCAGACTGCAGGCTACAAACCAGTCAGCTAACATGCTTCTGAATAAAATAAATCTGGCCTCGGAGCCAAAAGCTCCTGACACAGAGCTGTCATATCCCCTTACTCTCTGTCTCTCTCCCCCTCTCTCACACTCCCTCTTTCTCTCTCGCTCTCTATCTCTCACTCACACACACACACACAAATACAGTGATGTTCATCTACCCACTGCTGCGAATGCACCAATGAATGATTAATCACACCTGGGTTGAGGTGTTGAGCTGTGTGTGTATGTGTGTGTGTGTGTGTGTGTGTGTGTGTGTGTGTGTGTGTGTGTTAAGACAGAAGGAGGGAAAGACTAGAGGAAGGAGAAGGATGTTCGTTCTGTCCCAGCCCGCTCAGCCCTCCTGACAGAAAGACGTCCGACAACACACAAACACAAACCAGCGTCCTCTCAGTGAAAACGAGTGGGTGATGAAAAGCTTCGGGCCAGGTTGTGCTTCAGGCTCTGTGTTGCTTCTTTTTTTGAAGGCAGTGATGTGCAACAGTTTTCGACAAGATGTTGCTGACGGTCAACGTTGGTGCATGATGTCGTCTCAGTGTTGTTGTTCTGCTGACATGAGACCACCCAGAAAACATCTAAGCAGACATCATGGTAGGTTACAAGACATCAGGTTGGAGAATAACATAATGCCAATGCTCCTGTCCAACTACATCAAACCTCCACAACCTCAGGGATACAAATTCAGACTCTTACCTTCTCACCTTAAACCTTCACACAAACAGCATCCAAGTTATATAAGCAGATTTTCCAACTAGGCAGATCACTTCAACACTAATGCATTTTCACTGTACCTGGAACATAGTACAGTTATAAGAGGCTGATTAAATGACAGAGATACACGTTAAGTTAGAGCCTGGCTCTTGATCCCATTTGGCTTTACAAAAAAGGTTGTCAAAGTTATTCCACAGTTGAGTTCCCACACTGATGCCCTTTTTGAAAAAAAACATTATATCAGTCAGTGTACAAAGGGAAAAGAAATACAGGGTGTCAACAAAATCTCTTTACAATTAAAAAAAAAATAGTTCAAATGCAGTTAATCAGATATCTTCACCAGATTTGTTCAACTGTAATCAGTGTTTATGAGAGTTTATTATCCCATTAAAATTGTGTTTCAGGTATCATTTTGGTGGAAGAGGTAAATGAAACCCAAAATAATAGCTACTCCTCAAGAGAAGGCACAATGTGTATCATGGTTTATTGAGACAAAATCAGATGTGCAGACTCAGCAAAACAGAACTAACTAGACGGATAGATAATTGACGAAGACATGGGACATTACCGACGAAGCAAATGATTTCTGATGCCATTTCCACCATTTATGAGGCTATGCAACAGGGAACATAGCAAGAAATCAAGTGCCTCCTTGATGTGCTCTGTGCAACTTATGGCACTGATTACAATAAAAAAATCTGGTTCAGATATCTGATCAACTACCTTTGTAATAAATTTTTAAAATTATAAAGAGATACCCTGTATGTTACTTCCATTCGAGGCCTTAACAGCTCTGAAGCACTGACATGGTGTTTGAATTCAGTGTCGTGTTTACATCTCATCATCAAACAACTGCTGCTTTTTGCTGAAAACACTTGGTTCCTCACCATCTCTAGGTGCTTCTTTGGAGGAAATTCAATGACTCTTTGTGTGAGGCTCAATACCACCCACGTCCACCACAGCAAAGATGTAAAAGTTCACACTTGTCACACATAAAAATTGAAGCATGGACTTTTGCAGCTCATTTATCGGAACCATCATCTAATTTACAAATCCTTACCCTGAATGTTGAAACCATCTGCCATCCAACAAACTGAGCAAACAGCAGAGAGTCAATGTTAGCAGCGAGCTGGCAAACATGGTGGAGTATCCAGCTGATGAGCCAGATAATTCCCTCACACACTGGTTAGGACCAAGACAGGGGAAAATATGTAAAATGTACACACAGTTACAAAAGCTCTGACAGGCTTTGCAAATATTTCATAGCAATCAGTCACTGGTTCACACAAGTGTCTCCAGTCTTCGCAATGGTGTCCAAAATTAACAAGTAAGCGCAGATTCCAGAAATTATCCTCCGTTATTATATGTTAACAAATATTATATTAAAATGCTGGATTTCAACACTTAATAGAATAATCCCAGGATGAAACTCCCAGATACTGAAAGCAGATTGATCAAACAGTCACATGAGAATTGAACATGAGATCAGCTCAAGCCCTATCTTAACTCACTGGTGAATCTTCTTAAACAAGGACAATAAACACTGACTAAACAGGAACCTCTTCACTGTTTTTTCTTGCTGAAAATAAGTTTAAATTATAATCAAAATCATGTTGCTACATTAATCAAATCAAAGCTTTGACAAAAGTCAATAAACAAACCCCAGGCAAAATAATCAAAAAATGCTTTAACCACCTCATCAGTCCTTTGAGCTCAATCTCAGTGAAAACTTATCTCTTTTTTTAAATTATAAATTTAAAGTATTTATTTCAAAGACAAATAACAAACCGAAAACTCATTAACAACTCAAGTACTACTCCACTATTCAAGTTATTCAATTTTCTTTAGTTGATTTAATTTCCACTATCTACAAAATACTTAAAAATAGGAAATTATGCTTTCTTTATAAGTTTTACTCTGCCCTTATGGTACCCCAAAGAAGCTTTACATGATTTACAAAATAAAAAAAATATTTCCAGTTTTACTCACACTGGTGTTAAAACCCTCATTTCATTCTTGGTCCAAGTCGCCTTGTTTTATCTGCTGTCTCTTTAAGGCGCCCTGCTCCACAAACCCCTTTACTTTATTGGTCGGCCCTCTGGAGGTTAATAGAGGGGGGGACTATGAGCAGACCTTAGTGTTTTAGGTCCAACCCTTCAATGAAACATTAGGAAATTCCTTATGAGATGACTTCACCTTTTCAACAAGTCATTAGGATCTTGTGATAATCTCATTCAGATTTCCTACATGGTTGGATTTGATTTGTACCATTTCAAGATTTCTTGGTTCCATTTAATTTGTTGACCTACTGGGAAACAAGAAAGAGGGACACCCAACCAGTAGCAATGCATGTAACACAAACAAATAAAATCTTCAACTCTGCTCTTTTTTTCTGGGTATTTCTGGTTCCTTTCTAAACTTTTCTGATCAGATTTGATGCTCAAAACCCTGATTCACTTTCCAGTTAACTCCTGGAGACAACTTTGTAGCATGTCAACAGTGGATGAAGATTTTGGAGCGGCTGAAATGATATGAAATGTTTCAGACAAAAGCTGAAATGAGGGTTTTCAAAGAGACTGTTTGAGATTAGCACGAGCTATTAGCTACAACAAAACTATCAGTCGGGCAGTGAAAAGCTTGGAAATGAGCACAACACTCATTTCCAAATTTCCCCATGAAAAACATCACAGACCAAATCCTCCTAATTACTCCAGCACTGTCAGTGGTACGACCTCAGTGTTTATCAAGCATTTTTTTTCAGGAATTTATGTTTCCATACAAACCTACAAAGCATTTAAGGGGTCTAATCACACAACATTTATATCAAAAGCAGTGAAAGGAAATGTTTTAATAGAAATTTTAACAGGCTTGCAATTAAAGCAATACTATGCCAGTATTTCCTCAGCTCAGTGTGTTTGAATCTGCTGTTTGATTCAGTGTTAATGTGATCTGCTCCTATTTTCTGAAGAGAGCTCATAATGTAGTGCTGGTATCATAGGATGTGAAAGTTCACAGACAAGAGGAGTGAGAGCATAATTAACAAAAGGGAGTTCCAGATGCTGCACACACAGCTGTGGGACACACACACATTTATACACACTCCTCGAGGTGTTAATGGGTCAGAGTGAATCAAAAGAAGAAAATTTCCTCCTCTTTTCATCAGTGACTGGAAAAGAGAAATCATTCTGTTTAATTGATGTTGCTCTGTGAATCTCAGCTTGACCTCAGTAGTTAAGTCACTAAACCATTGTGTAATAGTCATAATGCTCAAGCTAGGTAACAACAAGTCCCCTGTGCTTTTAAAAAAGGTCATATATCCCGATTTTTTTAATCAAAACACTGCTTTTTGGTTCTTCCCCTAATTTTCTTCTATCACAGCCAAACAATCCTTCTTCTTAGATCACTTTCATAATCACAGCAGGAGAGAGAGTGATGTTACTCAGCAGCCAATGGACAGAAATATATTTATTGAAAAAGTCATGGCCTTGGACCTTTGCTGAATGAAAGTCTTGGAAGGTCGCCGGTTCGATTCCCCGTTCGGGCATGGTTGACCTTTCTGTGTGGAGCTCGGATGTTCACCCCGTGCATGCGTAGGTTCTCTCCGGGTACTCAGGCTTCCTCCAACAGTCCAAAAACATGCCCACGTTCAGTTAATTGATTATTCTAAATTGCCCGTAGGTGTGAGTGTGTGCGTGAATGGTTGTTTGTCACTGTGTCAGCCCTGCGATTGACTGGCGACCAATCCAGGGTGTACCCCGCCTCTCGCCCAATGACAGCTGGGATAGGCTCCAGCCACCCGCGACCCTGAATAGCAGGATAAACGGTTAAGAAAATGGATGGATGGATGGATGGATGGCTAATAATAATAACAATGATAATAATAACAATTTGTAAAAAATGCTAATTTAGGAAGACTGGTGTTTAAATCTGGGTAAAATTATCAAGATCTATAAATTGAAAATCACTTCCTAGAAAAGAATGGTTACATCAAAACACACATACATGGTGTGAAAGGAGCAGGATTACCCAAACCAACTGATTAAATCAGAAGTCTGACTGGTTATGAAGCCTCCTTTAGCTTCTGCTCACTAAATACTGTTTGAAAACATGACTCAAGAGTGTTTTACAAGAGGAACACTATTTCAACTGGAGGCAGATGACTTTGAAATTTGAGTGAGAAAAAGCAGTTTGATATGCCATATATTGTGACAGCTGTCTTAAAAAGTTATCACTTCTGGGCTCAGAGTTAGGACAGCTCTTCAGTACTGGAAGAGTTTAAATGCTGTGAAGCTGGTTCAGGGGTAAAATGAAGTGAAAGGATTCATTGTCAAAGTGGCAGAAATATAGGATAAACCCTGAAGAAGATTTTAATGCTAATCATCAGTGTGTAATTGTGCCTTTAAGACAACACATTTACAGAACATGAGGATGTATCTTTGTCTTTATCTCTTTGCTAAAACACAAGAATCTATTGACCAAAACATTACTCAGACTGACCTTTGCCAGCTAATGATTTTTAGTAAGGATTCCATGCATCTCTATAAATGAGACCCCAGTTCTTTTCTTGGCTTTGGCACACTTCAGAGCGGTACACTTTATGCACAAGCACAAGCATGCATATGCAACAAGGACATGATGTATAATCCATGAGATATGATCACTGTGACCGCCTCTCGCAACTATCATTTCAACCTTTCTCTTGACTTAGGGTCAATTTGATCTGTTTTCAAAAGTTAATGTGTCAAAACTTCTGTTGTCTTGGTTTCTCTATCTAATCTTTATTCCTGTGGAGGAGGGAAGAGATAAGGAAGAACCTGGTGAAGAAGAAGAGGAAGTATCAGAGGAAGGGAACACCACTGGAAATTATGAAGATTTTGCTACGACTGTTGAGGAGGAATAAACTGATGAAAAGGAACTTGGTGAAAATTGAGATATTTTCCAGTCTAAAGATGGAAATGTTCTCTGGCAGTGCATCACTTTAAGGTTCAGAAAAGGGAGAGGAGAAGCAGAAGGCCAATAAGGTATGCGGGACACTGCAGTTAGCACCATGGAGGACAAAAAGCCCCATATCATCCTGGTTTACAACAAGAACAAGGTGTGAATCAACAGCCTTGACAAAGTACCAGCTGCAGATCTCACTGCATCATCGGTGTCTGGCGTTGTCTCATAGGAGGTGTCACAAGTTCTCTTCAAAGTTCTTCAAGGAACAGCTTCCTCTTGTGGCACTTCCCCTGATCCCAGCTGGAGTCCATCTCTTTCCTCGGCACAAAGGAGATGTATGCAGACACATCGAAGCATGTCGAAGAACACTGTCTGGGGCCAGAGGGTTGTCATTTCATTTACCGCTGTATACACTGGTAACCAGCAACAAAAGTAACAAACTTATATCAGTCAAAAAATCATTCTTATTGTCCCATTACAAAAAAATGTGATGCATAGACCTGAATGAATAAATATTACAAAAAAAATAGGAGAACCTTTAATAATTTATCATCAAAATGGTTTACGTAAATATTTGAACAAAGCTGAAAAAAAAAGATAGAGATAGATCCATGAAGCTTCAATGCTGCTTTTTCTCCCTGAAGAGACTGACTTCTTAAAAGCATAATCAACATCTGAGTGTGTGGTGTTTCTTTTGTTCTCACTGAGCTTTGCTTAGTGGAGGTCTTCATGTTTTCTGTTGTCAGAGGATTGGAAAGAACGAAAATCAAACATCACATTGGATAGGATCAAAGTTACTGCTGATTATTGATGTAGACAGAAAAACAGAACTGGTTTTTGACATAAATAATCGTAGATTCAGACTTTCCATTACCCTGGTCATGTGACAAGGTGTTTAATGTTAGTTTCACATTGTTTGGCACATTTTCCACTGCTGCTACTGACTAACAAGAGAATGGGCCAGGCCAAGACTTCCTACTTGAAATCATTTACTCTGTGACTCACCTAAAAGCGTAATAGGCCTCAGCATGGAGCTGCACCACAGGACCTATGGTGTGACTCACTCAGAGCGCCACTCAATCCACCAAAAGAGAAGCTGGGTGCCATGCATCACCAGGCTGTTCTTTGAAAAAAATGACAGTAATTGCAGAAGTTCAAAAAAGCCAGTCCTGCATGTGTAAGATGGGAAAGGGTGGTGATGTAGTTTAATGTAATGTAATGTTGGATGTAATGTTCATCCATAGGGAATCATCACTTCATCTGCAGCCTTGGTGTGTGCTTTTATCTGCAAGCGCACTCCCTCCCACATCTATAGGAGACATGACTACATGAGGCTAGATGGTGTGTGATGCGTTTAATCAGCACCATGCACTAAGGAGGCAATCTATGCCTCCTATGCCTGGTAAATGCTCTTATTTCCTTGGGGAGCACCACAGCATGTCTCTATATCCCAGAGGCACCTACAGCCTGGTCCTGCCCTGCTTGAGATGTGTGTCTACTCCAGTTTTGACCAACCTGGCCAAAAACACATCATGCTGTACACAGAAATCCAGCCTGGACAATAACAGCTAAAATACACTGATTTTGCAGCTAGCTACGTCTCCGTGTTGAAGAACAGAAGCAATGTGGACCACAACCATGGACCAATATTAGATGTGTCTGAATACTGTTACAGCAACACTGTCACTGAGACCATTAAGCAAACCACTCCTACGAAATCATTAACTCGGCTCCCCTTTGACTGCATGCTCATAAAAGCCAAAACATTCAGAGAAATCCATCAATTCTATAATGAAGGTTTTGAAAACTTTACTTTCAACTTGTTATTTGATGCTAAAAACAATGAATGTGATTTCAGAACAGACACCAGGCTTCAGGTTTTTCAAACAGTCACAGTGGTCATGGTCATTAAATTATATTCTTTGCTTTTACTATTTGATTGAAGATGAAAAGCAATCTAATAAATGTAAAAAAAAATGCAGACAAATAGAAAAGTTGTATAATAAATAATGTGTTTAGTTCCTTCATGGCAAAAACTAATTGGGAGCTCTTCTTCTTACCTGTAAATGTATTCAGCCTCGAGTTGAAATCGTTATTGTTGAATGGTCTGTTGAACACTTTGTGCAAATTGCTGCTTGGCATAAAAGTTGGCCTGTTGAATTATTTCTTTTGTTCTTCTAACAGCCAAGGCAGACAGAAATATATTAGCAATGGATTCTGGGTTAATCATGCCATGACCAAGCTGACAACAAATTAAAAACCGTCTCTGGGTTTTAAATTAGTTATTAAATTGAAAAACATCAATGGATATTAAATAAATAGGGGACTTGATGGGAATTCCTAAAGTGTAACTGAAACTGTTCGAATTTCTCTGTTATAAACAACTAGAATTAAAGTTTATTTTACTCCAATCCATCCATTTATTTAAGGGTGAGCAGCAGCCATTGACAAGAGAGAGACATCTCTCTTCTAGCAATGTTCAAGCTCCCTCTGGAGGTTAAAAAAGTGCTAAAGGCAAGAGGACATATAGTATGAGCCATCCAACAGTCTCTGACTCTATGCACCAGTCTTTCTAAGCTGAGGTCATCCAATCATCAAGAGTTGCTTACAGCCACTTGAATCTGCATCCTCATTCCTTTGGTCACTAAATGAAGCTGAGCAGGTCAGTTTGATCTTAGATTATGTGGTAAAAAGTGAACTCTGCCATCTGGCACCTTTACCAGCGCTACGGTTCAATAGATTTTCTGCTTCACTGCTGAAACCGAGCCCATCTGCCCGCTGACATCAGGATCCCTCTGACCCAAAATATGCTGAGACTCCTTCACTGAAGGCAGTATCTCTTTTGATTCCTAAAGATTTCACAGTTTTCCAGAAAACAGCCACATCAGGCTGGACTGGGTTGACTCTTCTTATGATTTCACCCTCAGCAGAGGACTGTGCTGGCTGGAGGTCACAGTTTAATGACTCCAACAGACAACTTCTGCGAAAATTAGGGTTTCTAATCTCAGGTCCCCAAAAAGACTAATTTTCCACCCCTGGGTTGTGCCTCAAGTTGCTGTCCACCAATATTATAAACAGAACCATGACAAGGAGAAACCCCAGCAGAGACCAATATTTGTTGCAAAAGTGTTTGACTTTGTGCCAAGAACAAGGTCCCAGCTTTCATCATGGTTATATTGGGACCTGCTGGCTTAGGGCAGTCGCCACAGCACTTCATACTGGTACACCCCCACGGCCCTGCATGGCCCCATATTTACCAAGAAGCTGTGAATTGCTCTCGGTCATAGTCAAAGAGTGCCTCGTTAAGATTGTGATTCCTGAAGGGCAAATAGAAGAGTCATAAAAATGCTCAAAAACAGAGCTGTTACACTCAGACTCATCACTCACAATACAGCAGGATGGCTTCACAGAGAAACTTAATAAACCACTGAAAGCATCATCATTAGGTGATTTATTTTTTTAAGACTTAATTCATTCAAACTTCTGCTCACCTGCCTGATAGGAATGTGATATCATCAGATTTGATCACCTTCGATCAAACAGTCCAACAGTTGTGTTTTCTTTGCACTTCTTTTGCATGTGGTGCCTGAAAGAATTTAAGGTAGTGCCCAAAAGTTCAAGATCAACCATAAAACAATCACTATGTGTTTGTTGCACTCTTTTTCAATTATTTAAGCTCAGATTGTTACTGATGTCATGAGTTATTCATGAATTTGAAGTTTGATCACCCTGAATAGTTTTACCTGTGTCTTGTTGGTCACACCTGTGATTGAGTATTTCTGTATATTTGAGATTTCTGTTTGCTGATAATATTCCTTTGCTCTTTGAGCATTGCCCAAGTGTTTTTACCCCCAGTTGGACTCTAGTATTCTTTTCTTTGATTTTTTGTTCTAGTTTAAAAAACTCTATAGGGATTAATTTCTTCTTATTTAGTTTATTTCTTTGTTGGGCTTTTGTCGGATACATCTTTCTTTCAGTTTGCAAATTTGTCCAATTTCCTGTGCTGGGTACCAAACTGTGACATGCAAAAAAAAAAAAAAAAAAAGATCAATAGTTTTTTCTTATAATTAGGGTTGTAACAACAAAGTAGCAACAACAGAAAGTGTCTTTTAGAAAGGGGAAATAAAGTATATTGCTTTATAGGAGATTGATGCGTTGATGATTAAGGGCTGGTAATGCTTGAAAAAGGTTGGGTTTTTTTTCTGCTGCGTTCGTTGTATTGGTCTCCTATCATTTTTCCTAAAGCTCTATTTCCTTTGAAAAGAGAGTGTTTGTCTCTCTGTGTGTGCACACGTGTTTGTATCTGGGGCCATAAGGAACATTATTCAGAAATGTCCTGTCTGTATGTGTCGGGGTGGAACTCTGCCATACGCGATTCTATAAGATGAGTAACATAAGGCTATTTAGTCTGTTAAATCAAAAAAGAAATACAAGGTGAAGACCCAATCTATGTGGGAGAGGTAAACTGCTGATTTATTTTCCCCACCCACCATGATGTTATCGGACTATTTTTATAAAGAAAACTGTCTTTTTCAGTGATTCCCAACTTGTGGGCTGTGTAATCTGAGACACTTTATCATGATGACTTGTGGGTAAATCATTGTGTCTGAAATCTAGTCTTTATGGTTGATAAAGAAAAATTTCAGTCACTTCTCTTTTTATCACTACAAAAAATTTTATGGGTGTTCTCAATTAATAGTGTGACAATATTGTGGTTTCTTTGCCACATTTATGAGGTGAAAATTTGATGTGGCAACAGTATCACTCAAATTTTAAAAGCTACTGAAACAGCCAAAAAAAAAAAACAAGAATGAGACACACAACCTGCTGATAAAGTGAACAGAGATGAAATAAAACACTGAGCTAATGCAACTGCAAAACCACATGGATAATAAGGCATTTTAAACCTTGTATTTGGTGGAGGCAGGTTAATGTAGCACCTTATTATTATTATTTTTTGCTCAGCACAGGCTTACACCTTCCTGACATCATACGCAGAGTGTGAGGGGGGAAGGAAGTGTTGACCTAATTTTACCGAGTACAGAGGTTCAAAGGGTGTCAAATGATTGGTCACCCCATGCCTCCACCTTAGGTCAGCTTCACAGACAGCACATTCACACAGTGAGCTTTTCACAGTAATATACAGCAGTAGCTCAGTAGTCGAAATTTGACCGCACACTGATTGTGGTCTCTCTGCCTGCTGACCTGTCACTCTCTGTTCTGTGTTACAAGCTGTTGTTTAATTCCTACATGGAGGGGAGGAGAAGAAGAGTTCAGACTCTATAAGTATGTTCAAAGAGCCACAGCACCAAAGCATGTGCAGAGTCTCCCAGCAGTCCCAGACCACAGCTGGCCTCTTTACAGTTTCAGGCTAAACTGCAGGGGATCAATGAGCAGCAGGAAAGCCCCGAGTGTGGCTGTGAGAGCCCAGCAGTGTCCGTCTGACTCAGAGCCATCTGTGGGCTGGGATGAGGATGCTAAACTGGAAACAGTACCAACACTGAGGGGCAACACATTAAACTTATTTTGACAAAGTGAGTGTCTTCTTCAAACAACACACTGGAGAGGAAACCAAAGTTTGTGTCAAGAAAAGTAGTAGAATTGTGTTTTCCTTAATGGGAAATGTTTCTAAAGGAGAAAAATCATGGTTACATACTCACTTTTAGTAGCTTTCATTCAAATAATGTGTTGGTAATACCCTGCAGTTCTAACACCCCTGTGCCCTAACCAGAGTGTGTTCCATAATACAAATAGAAAGACTGCAACACCTTCTTTGCTCAATATATTTTTCATGTACCCACAATGTTTTACAAAAATCTTTAACTACAACATTAGAGAAGCACTGGACTGTTTTACCCTTAAAGCAGTGCAGCACAAATCCAAACCTCAGGTTTTTGGCTTCCAGAAGATGGACAGGGACAAGAGGAGGACACTTTTCTCTGTAGTGACTGCTTACAGAAGATCGGCCAACATCTGGTACTCTGTTCACATCCACATGCTGTTGTAAACACCCAGAAACTGGCTTATTTAGAAAAATCTCATCCTCACCTTATCTGGCTTTAAATTTCTTTAAAAAGGAAAGCGTCAATAGCACATCCCATCCCAGCCTATGTGGTGGAAGTGGCTTTGTGAAGACTGAATCGTTGCTAAAGAACCTTTCTTCTTCCCAAAGGTCTAAAGGGTAACCTTTTTCTTCATAAGAGAATCAATATTTGCACACTGCAGGTGATTTCTATCAGCTCATGTTGTTTAATTATTACAGAAATTATTTGATTTTGAAAGTGCGGGTGACTTCTTGATGTGTTGCTGCTCTAAACCATGTTATTCACAAAAATCAGTCCCTAAAGTATTTTCAATGTTGCTTGATAAAAAAAAAATACACTGCCCTGCCAAAAAAATGAAAGTCTCCTCCAGCTCATCCAAAAGATTCTTAAGGGGGTTAAGGTCTTATCTCTTTGGTGGCCAATCCATGTGTGAAAAAAGACGTCTCATGCTCCCTGAACCACTCTTTCACAAGTTGAGCCCGATGAACCCTGGCATTATCATCTTGAAATATGTCCATACCATTAGGGAAGGAAAAATCCATTGATGGAATAACCCAGTCACCTTGTCATTCAAAATATTAAGTAGTCAGCTGACCAACCCCAGATCAAAGCACTGCCCCCACAGGCTTGTACAGTAGGCAATAGGCATGATGGGTGCATCACTCCCCCTGCCTCTCTCCTTACCGTGAAGTGCCCAAGACGATGGTTCCGCACCAACCTTCCCTTTATTGATTATGTATTAAAGTTTTTTTGTGTGTGGGGGGGGGGCTAGGCAGTGTAAAAGAACCCTCAAAAGACCTTCAGAGCTGCCCTCGTTTTCATCCTAGGAGCGCCTAACAGCCAAGCACTTCCTCATATTTCCCCCTCTTAATAATCATGCATGAAGGGCTGGAAGACCTTGCGCCTGTTGACTCCTAGCCTGGCTCCCCTCATTGTTTTGGTTCGTTATCCAAAGTTAAATACAATCTGCTCTCGTCAAGGTTTATCTTTTTTAAAAGTCAACCATATTTGATTGTGGTTTCAGTGTCTGATTTCCTTTCTCGCTTGATCTACTCTGTGCAAATTGATGCATCGTTGCTTCGGCACCCGGCAAAAAAAGGGTTTGACTATGTAATCCAGAGGGCTCAGAACAGGAGCTGAGACTGCTAAAATTCATCAGAGGAAAGCCAGAGGGGGTTAACACATTGGCTGGAATCGAAACCTATCAGGTGCCGTGACAGGTGAGGAAAAATTTGGTGTGATTTGGCTGTGACATACTTACAGCCACAATGCTGTGTGTCAGTGTGTTGCTGAGGTAACATAGTGCCCAGCACTTTTTTCTTTTTTACTACATTTTTCTACATGTTTAGGCCCATCGATCAGGGTTCAGTACATGAACATGAGGAGTTGATCCAAATGAGGTCTGACCGGAGACTTCTGAAGTTTATTTTCCAAATCTTTCTCTCTTTCCCTGTCAATTCTCTACTGCTGAATAAAAAAAAAAACATCAGTGTTGTATGTATTAAAAAATGTGCTACTCATGCTGTACTTTAAGTGTAGTGTAGTTTGTTTGTGAAAAAAGGCTGTCAAATAAAAATAATACTCCACTGATCACGTGAAGTCTAAATGAGCCAATGCATTTTGGCAGTGCACTGCTGTACACACAACCCACAGAGCACATTAACACCTAACTGCAAGCTTTTTTCTGATAAATATGCTTTGTTATGTGTACACAAATGTTTGCTTTGGTGATAAAATTTAAAGCCATTCAAACTATCTACAAATCTGACAGCCCGGTGATAGTGCAGTGTGGAGGGCTGCCAGTGCTTTCTACGATTGGTAGTGTTTGTTTACAGTCAATATTCCAATGTCTCAAAATTTATGTTATTTATTGGTGTTAAAGTGCTACTCACTGCATCTTTTAGTCCTGTTTGAGCCAAGTACTTTGTTCTTGGCTGAGGTCTGACAGAAGCACAATAGCTGAATGAAAGCAAATGACTGGATGACGCCTCTCACTGGCTCATTAAATCACAGCGGCAGGCTCATGTCATGTTGAGCTCTGCCATCGAACAACCCTGCAGATCTCTCCAGATATTGACCAGGGGCTGTGGAAAGCTGGCCCTCTCCTCTAGTTAGCTGCTGCCTCCCTGAACTTATTTTGTGTGTCTCATCTACTTTTGATGTTTTCCTTCAGCAGTGCATCAAGCACTCAATAAAACATCCCCATCTGAGGATACGCTGAGATTTATTGGTCCACATGGCCGTCTGTTGGAGGGATGTTGAAATGGGAAGACCTCTGAATGTCAATTGACAGGAACTGGCTTTCTCTCACACACATACTCACACACAGGCACACACATATTCTCTCCTACTGTCAGCCTGCAAAAACTATAATCTCAGTGAGCATTTGTCTAATTTCATGAAAATAAAAGCCCTATAGAGTTGATATGAATGACATTCACTGACAAGTCCAGTAAAGCCTCTTTCAAGATATTACAAGACATATGATGCTAGAATCTCTTAAAAAGAGTAGAAACAAATCTTCCAGTAAGTTCAGAAAAGTTTGCTTGACAAGTTTTTTTTTTTTTTTTTTAAAAAGGAGTCCAACATAGATTTGAATCCATGCATTGTTCATTCAACTGATTTTCAATTAAGAATAAAAGAAAAACAAAGCATTGAAAAACAAATCATTTTCTGGTTTTGCCTTTTTGAATTGAATTTTTTTTAATGAAAATTTCCCTTAAATCTTGGATTCAACAAGGTGCTGGAAATCTTCAAAAGAGATTTTGCTCCATATTGACACTATAGCATCATGCGGCTGCTGCAGATTTGTGGACTGAACATCCATGATGAGAATCTGCTGTTCCTACACATCCTAAAGGAGCTCTACTGAATTGAGATCTGGTGACTGTTTTTTTTTTTTTTTCATTTCAAGTAATCCAGGCATTTTTTGTCTTTCAGTAGCTTTAAATGAGACATTTTCCTGGCTCGAATTTAAGTCTAACAAGACATTTAGAAATCAGACCGAAGCTCTGGCTTAGTCCTGAGTTTGTGCAGTGAAGCTTATTACTCGCATATGCACACACACATTCCCCCCAACACATAAATTGGCACAGTATTTCAAGCAGTTAGAGGTGCTTGCACTTACATTCTAATCTATGTCCAAGCACCAGCAGCAATTTACCTTAATGTCACCAGTAACATTTTCCCCGCCAGGCGCAGAGACACATTGTACATGAATGACACGAGTGAATAAAGGGCCTCATTGTGTGCTCGTGCCCTTTGCAGTAATCCATCCTCCAATGAACAGTGGTTTTAATTAGCTGAGAGAGCCCAGAGAGAAACTTAGGGGTTGAAGGAGAGGGGAGGGGGGGGTCGTCTCTGAGTGTTTGTCAATTTACAGAACAGACAGTGACTTCAAACAAAGCCTCAGCCGCACACTCCTATCTGCCCATGCACACACACACACACACACACACACACACACACACACACACACACACACACACACACAAACACACTGATGGCCTTTAACATGTGGGTGCAGGTACATATTGTTGATCAATAAGTGTGCTTTTTCACTGCAGTTCCTTTTGGAACCAAAGACTCTCATTATGAACAGATTTATCCACTTCTTTCTTTCTGTGACATTTCCACTCATCATTTTGTGTAAAGAATGGGTAACTCCAAGGAAACACAAGCTGAGCTTTAGGACTTTTAAGGGCATCAAAGATTTTGTGATAATTAAAACTTGTGTCTTTTTTAATTTTCTATTTGTCTATCTTGTCTCATCAATAAGACAGTTTATCAAGAAAACAGTAAAAAGTTGTGGATGGCAAAGCAGAAGAACACGCAACATTAATATACCAGAATGAACACGTACAAGAGCAGATCAGTTTATCTTTCCTTCTGGGATTATTTTTGGGGGTTTTGGGAGAAAGTGGGCAAAGGGCCACAGAGTCATAACTGACTGATGATAACAGGGCATAACCTCTGTACATAAAAAGCTCAAGCAATATCTCAATCACCATTTTAAGTCATGATCTAAGATTTTAAAAAGAGTCATTGGTCAGTTTTTGGAGGTAGGAAACATAACAATCTTTTTTTTTTTTCAGAAGCCTTTTCCCTATTTGAGAGCATGACCTATTGATTTTGAGTTCAGATTGTTGATACCTCTTCTCTAAGAGCCCACTGCAGAGCTGGAGCTACAATTTGCATATCAAGTTTCAATTGGCTGTAGATTTGAAACCAGATAAAATAGATGGGTCATTCGTTTTGCATATAGAAACTGGGGAGTTACATTTTCATTTTGTATTTTCAGCATGCTCAAGAGCTCTGTTTCCTTCTACAAATGTGCTTGCAGAAATGCACTGCAAAGGGTAAACCACAAAAGCTGTGACATTCCGTATTTCGAAAAAGAAAAAGGAGTGTGTTGTAGTTATCTATGGCAGCTGTTTTGTGCAAAAAAATGACACTATAGCATGATCATTCAGCACAGTCATAATCCTCAGCATAATAAGCATAGATCATTCCCACAAACAGTCACTCTTTAACTGTATTTAACTACCCTCCAGGACTTTAACATGGATCAACTGTTTCCGTTCCTAACACATTGTGGAAGAACATTTATCGAGCATTGCAACTGAAAATCCTGTTTTATGAAAAATGCCAAAAAAAATCCAAATCTTACGCAAGCAATGTGTCAAAACAGTTAGGACAGAGATATTTTACCAATGTGTTACATCAGCTCTTCCTTAAACAAGACTCTGTATATGCTTCTGAATCAAGGAGACAAGTTTGGGATGTGCAGTGAAAAGTAAAATGATGTCCCATTCCTAGCTGATACAGGATTTTAGTTGCTCAGCAATTCTGGTTCTGGATTTTTTTTTTTTTTTTTTCAATGATGTGCCAAATATTTTTTACTGCATGACAAGTCAAGACTGTTATTGCCTCATTTAAGTGCTTTAACCTTTCAATAATGAAATCTCTGTTCAAAGTTGTCTGGCTAAAATGTGTTTGGTCTTCCCTGAGAAGGTATTAGCTGGATGGCACCAAATATTGCTCCAAAAACCTGTTTGATTATTTACTGTTGCCTCCTTAAATAAGTCTAAGCTCTCCATGCCACAAGTACTAAAATATTTCAATATCTTCACAGACTTTTTAACTGTGTGCCTGGTAACAAGCTGGGTCATCCCTCTTGTTTATAGAGTGGAGGACATGTCATTCCCGATTGATCCCTCATCATCTATGATCATCCCTGACCCCTGCTCATGTGGTGATTTACAGCCTGTTTTAATGCAATGGTGCCTCAAAACCCAAAGATACCAGCTAGTTTTTATCCTTGGAGACGTTTCTACAGATTTCCTAAATCTCCTAAAGTTAGTATGCACTGTATGATAACAGTCACCAATTCTTTGCAATTTTTCCTTTGTGGGAAATTATTCTAAAATTGATGCTCTGATTTTGATGAGTCTGATTTGCAGACTCTCACATAGCACTGAACCTCCTCCTGTCTTCCCCTCTGACATCAGCTGTGTCCCTAATAGTGTACTTCTGCCCTTACATTAACTCTTTTGACTGCATGAGAGCAATCATACTGACTGTATGGCAAAACGCTGATTTCTCAGCTGACTCACTCAAACAATAAATGAAAAGTTGAGTGTGGGGTGCTGAACACTTTTCACACTGCCATATTGTCTACATAGCGCAAGGGATGGTTTCAATCAGTAAATACCAGAAGAACACCTGAGAATGGTTGTGTGATTGGAATAGTGTTTGAGCTGGAACAACACTCCTCTGTAAGGTTTTATGCTCCAGGGGGTTCAGAGTGTACACAGTGCACTTCATGTGCGTGGAAACATGAAGGCAAGTGATTTGTGACACAGACTTTGTCTCTCTTGTGAGTTTTATTGAGATGTCGCTGACCATTCCAAATGGATGTAATGAGTTGGAATAGTATCTTCCTGGTTTTTATAAGTATGACTTTTCTCGTGATTTGTTGCCCTCGTCCTTAGTTTGTGAAGCCTATTGGGAGAATCAAGGTGAGCAGGTATTTTCTATAGAACTATATCAGTCATGAATGAAAGAATTGTTATGAATGATGTCAAGCAACCAACCAATTTCTGTTTTTATTCATATTTTTCAGCCCCATTGCCAGGCAACTGAGATGAATGCTGCTGGGTTTTGTCTAGTACTAGTTTGGCTTATATTGTACAGTGCAGTGCAGATAAAATATTTACTCTAGACTTGAGTTGTGGAGTCCCATTCAGGACCAAACCTCAACACACGGTTTGAATGGCCTCTACTTGGAGCTGTATACTTTTGAATACATCACCCTAATTCATTCCTGTAATGTAAGAGCTCTGACCTACAAACCAAATGCATTCAGAAAAACCTGGAGTGCTGGATACTCCTTTACATTTCCCACTCACCCACATGTGCAGATAAACATTTTCACAAGCTGTATCTATCGGTTCCACCTTTTAAAATCTCATTTTATCTATTTGAACTTTCTAAAATCGGAATTTATCTTCCAGGCAAAGTGACTGTGCTTCACACTCAAACTGTTACAGCTCCACAAATCTGGTGTTGGAGTAAGATTTCCAGATTTAGGAGATCACCTAAGGGCAGCTCGGCTTGAATAAAAGATGGCATGATAAGTGAACCTACAGGAACATGGTGGCTGAACGTTACATAAGAGATACTTTTGCCAAGAGACACTTTATAACTACTTTTTCTTGGATCTTTCAGCAAAAAGAAAACTATTATCAAATATTAACTTTCAAACTTAAGGATGAGACAAAGTTAAAGGGTGCTGCTAGAGCTGGGTTATACATAAGCTGTCTGCCAGTCTGCTCAAGACGTCACCATGGTGTGGTCTCAAAAACCTGTTGAGTCCTCTCAAATCCAAACTTGTCAAAGCCTCTCAGTGTCATAAATAGAGTACAGCCTGCACCTTTTGTTTTTGTTTGGTCTTTTTTTTTTTTTAGCTTCCTCTCTTTTTCGGTTTTCCTTGGTGATACCTGCTGCTAAGAGGGTGCCACCACTGGGGGGGTGAGTGACCCTGTCAGAAGGGATGGACCCTGAAACTGCGTATAATAACCATGAGTCATGGTGAAAAACATCCATCGGTCAGATGGTTTAACAAAGCCCTTGAGTTCAAGTTCCTCGACGACAGGAGGTAGGATTTCAGAAAACTCAGCCCAGCAGAAAAAAACTGTCTCCCTTTACTGCTTTAGTTTCTCCAGTAAAGAGACGACATAATGTTTAATTTCAGTCAGGAACACTCTCATCATAGATTTGAACCATTTATTGCCAAATGGAAATACAGTAATAGTGGCATAATAGCCCTGCTCTCAGAGTGCTCCCTGGGTTCGTCTGCTTAAGCTTTCCAGGAAGTGCATAGCAAAACCCCCTAAGGGTAAAAACATATGCATCTATATGCAGACTTAATAGGAGGAGGCTGAGGTAGAGGAGGCACCTTCCAGATATGACGGAGTAAGGGTTGCATCGGAGTGGCAGGAATAGCTGAGAGTGGAGACGTGTTTGTATACACCGCCATGTTGCTACATACAGGCTGTGATTGGTTAAGCAAGATTGGGAGTAGTAACACGAACAAAGGCCTGTCAGCCTATAACACCTGGGCATACGTCTTCTGCGTCCTTATGGAGGCTTCATTTATCGATCCAAGGCAATCACTGAGCCTACTTAGCTGCACCCAGTAGGGGTCAGACAGTTCATATGCACTAAGTAAAGTCTCAACACAACAGGGCAAACTCAGTTCTTCCTGAACTTCTGGGGTGTTATTTTTCTCTGTAAATCACCTGAAATGCAGAATCAAAGATATAATAACTCACCGAAAAATCAAGGTTGCAACTTTTGTTCCAAATGGCTTTCTGTAAAAGAAAACTTAATTATGCGTGTGAGTGAGAGTGTTAGTGCTCACTGCTCTTTGCTTTGGCTCCTATCCTGTGACATCAGTGGTTATTAAAGAAATTGAGAGAATAATTTGCATTTGCACCCACCCACCCACACACTGGAATAACATCTGAACATGAGTTTACTTATCAGAGGAAAGAAAATGTTGAATAATTGCCCCCTGTAGCTGTAGTCCTGTGCTGGTGATCCAGTCCCATGACTAAAGAGGGCAAGGAAGAGAAACACAGTCTGACCTTTTCAATGAGAAATTACAAGCTTCTTGCAGCTGTACACAATTACATGTTCAAATACACTTACAACAAGCAACTTCATCAGAAACACCTTGCTAGTACTAGACTGGATCCACTTTTGCCTTCAACACTGCCTCAATTCTTTGACTCGACAAGGTGCAGGAAACCGTCCTAAGAGAGTTTTCTTCATATCCACATGATATAATTAAACGTTTGCTGCAGATTTGTCACTAAACATTTATGATGAGAATCTCCCCTTTCACCACATATCAAAGGAGCTCCACTGTGCTGAAATCTAGTGACTGTGGAGCTCTTTGGAGTACAGGTGACTCATTATCATGTTTAAGAAAGCAGTTTGAGACGACTTAAGTAATGTGACATGAAGCGTTCTCCTGCTGGAAGTCTCCATCAGAAGATGGGTGCACTGTGCTCATGAAGGGATGGACACCAGTTTTGGTGAGCCTGTGTGAATTGTAGCTGCAGTTCCCTATTCTGAGCTGACTGACCCTGTGGATGTGTTCTTCTGCTGTTGAAGCCTGTCTGCTTCAAGGTTGGATGTGTTAAATGTTCAGCGATGCTCTTCTGCAGACTCTGGCTGTGACCAGTGGTTAGTTAAGTTCCTGTTGTCTTTCTATCACCTCCAACCAGTCTGCCCATCTGCTCTGACCTCTGGCATCAACAAGACATTTAGTCCCAGAGAACTAATGCTCAATGAATATTTTCTCCATTTGGGATCATTCTATGTAAACCCTAGTGACAGTTGTGGGTAAAAATCCCAGTAGATCACCTGTTTGTCAGACACTCAGACCAACAACCATGCCATGTTCAAAGCTTCTTAAATCACCTGTCTTCTCCTTTTTGATGCGCAGTTCAAACTTCAGGAGTTTGTTTTCACTGTGTCTGCATGCCTGGATGCATTAAGCTGTTGTGATTGGCTGATCAGACATTTGCATTAATGAGCTGTTGAACAGTTATGCATTGCTGGAGAGTAATTATGCTAAAATTCATCAGCCTTTTGCTGGAATGACATCATTTGTATCCTGACAAATTGTAACTGATATCCCTGTGAGTTTAACCTAAGCATAGATTAATTTGTTGTGACAATGAGCCATGCGGCCAGTGACAAACGTCTTAAATAAAGTTTCCATCAAGTTCCCCTTATAGATTTCAATATTTTACAGCAGCAGGAAATGACTGTATGATTACCTGAAAAATATATTCTTAGTACTTCAGGATATGAAAGGCAGCTGCATAAAAAAGAAGAAGAAGAAAAAAAAGAGGATAGGAATGAAAAATTCAGGTTGGTCTCCTATGGTATTTTGCTTTGTACAGGTTGGGTTTGCAGATCAAGCGGCACTGGTCAACTTGCTGTTAGTTATTCAGGTCAAAAGCCAGCAAGAAACAGGACTGCAATTTGAACAGGTAATCACAGTATTTTCCAGCCAGGCTGAATGTTTTCTGGCCTCATCTTTCCCTCTGACTTTCCCTTTTCTGTGTCAGTGAGTTCCAGGAACTATTTGAGCTCGGCCAAAGGTCACTAACTGCCCTGAAACAGCTCTGTTTCACTCTGGAAGACACATTTGTCCTCTCCTGTACTCCAGCTTTTATGTGACTGAATTTGTCTGGGCTGCATTTAGACAGGAAAAAGGAAAAAAAAAAAGAGAGACAACGTTTCATTTTTGATATTTTGGATCGCTGATCTAAAAACATCCATGGTGGCTGCACGTTTGCTTTAGACTGTTCCCAATACATTTATCCATCAGAGACAGACACCTGTTTTTAGGGGCAAAAATTTTGATCTCAAAGGTTGGGGACATACAGTTCTTATAGTACGGACTAAAACTACTCTGTAGTTTTTCCACAAAGTCTTGCGCTGAGCACTGAAATAAATGCGAATGGTGCTCTGATATCTGTCCAACTTCTAAAACAGTATGTAGTAAATAAACCTAAACACTAAATCTACCCACAGGTTTAAATAAAATGACCTTGACTTCCTCATGCTCCAGACTCAACACACAGCCCCTGTTCCTTGTCCGTCAAATTTTTATAACATGGTGATAATGCTCTGAGTATCATCTGCATAAGCGTGCTAAGATACAATATTCTCATGCCTGAAAAGACGTACTAAAGAAGTTAGTGAGTGGTTAAATGTGTTGCTCTGGATCAGTTTTCCTGTATTTACGCCACAGCCCCTGTGTGAGTGTAGGTGTGAATTACAACCTTATCTTGTCCCAATAACAACCATGTCAGACATCTCACTACACTCTGTGGGGAAATAGGATTAGTGTACACATTCTGACTGTCTATCCTATGGGTCAAAAAGCAAGCCCTCTTACACACACACACACACACACACACACACACTCACACACACACACACACACACACACACACACACAAACACACTTGCATACACAGTGTAGAAGTGTAGCCTGGGGCTAAGATTGCTTAGTTAAAAGCTAAGCGTTTACAGCAGGATGTGCGTATTATCTCCTTTTATTTTTCTCCTGTTATACACACTGGCTGATAGCTCATTGCTCTGAAATCAATAAAGGGGTGCAGCCGTTTAACCTCTGGACGTGCAGAGTCGTACATATGAGATATTGGCTGGTGTACCCCTGCAGTGAGCTGTTTCTTCTTAAAATGCAAACAGAGGTGATGAAAATACAAATAATAATAGCACATGATGCAATAGTTTGTGTAGGTGTACTTTGGATCATAAACCACTGATTATTTCTAGCACTACATTTGCACATCACAGAGAAAAATTAATCTGACAGCTGCCTTTAAATATGTGAACAGCAGACTGAGGCAGCAGGAGCATGACACGAGGAGAGCGGGCATGTGACCTGAAGAGTGAAAATGTTGCACTTCATAGGAAAATGTGGGAGGGCAGAGGGAATGGTAATGGAGTTTCCTCTTATAACTGGGACTGCTGAAGGGCTCTTGTATACCATAAACCTAATTTACTGCCAAATGTGCCATTTGAGCTGCACTGTGGTTGAAAGTGTGCCTGTATAAATAAGAGATATTCAGGGTAAACAGACAGTTTTGGTAAGATATGTGAATATATTCTCCTGCATGTCTCATTATACATCCTGAGCCTCTCAGTCAATTTATGGGCTACGACTAGAAAAGCTGTAGGCTTTCATCCAAATTTCTGTCATATGGGTCTGGTAGGGAATCTCAATAATCCCCATGTCCATAAAAACTTTAAAATTAGAGTAATTACTAATGTCGGTTTGGGTATTATTGCACTTCTTGTCTATTTTCATTTTATTTTTTGTCTCAAGGGGGAGTTTTTGTATATTTAGGTAGTGGAAATTAAAACTCAACTGTACTGCATGCACCTCTGCCAGTGCCTTCTTTGTACTATCAACACAGGGGCTATCTCCTCTCTGTTTCCCCCCTCACATCTAATTCTTGCTAAATAATCTGGTGTGTTTGATCTTGTATGCTCCATGATGAACTCTCTTTTCTGCATGACACAGTTTAACTGTGATACGTTGTGGTTGTAGGTGTTCGTGGCTCACTGGGTGGTCTGTGCTCCATGCTGTGCAGCTTTTAGAGTATCCCCAGCTTCCATAACTTTCTCAGTTGATTTTTTTGTCATGGACTGACTATCGAAGTGAGATCTTCCTTCTGGATGTTTTGTGCAGATCATTTTTTTAGAAGATGGGTTCCGATACTATGATTTGTGTCCAAGCCTTTCCTCCAAATAAATAGAGAGGGAAATAATAAGCAAACTTGTTATGGTTTTCAGGATAAAGTAGGACTGTGAACTCTGAGCCTTGTAAAAAGTAACTCCACTTGTGGTCAGTCTGATTATTTCCCAAAGAGGCTAAGGGGCTGCATGCACCTCTGTAGTGAATGTAACCTAGGTATCCACTTTACCGTCTGGTGTTTCTGTAACTTTTTGGATCTTGGTTTCCCATGCAGCTCCTCCTCCCAAAATCATGCTTGATGAAATATCTCCCTTCTTATCGCAGTTTGATTTATCATTTGATTTCCATGGTGCCAAGCACAGCACAGACTGCCTGCACAGCTGTGTATTAAAGCAAAGGCAAAGGAAGTGAAGACATTTGGTTCAGAATCTGTACAGGAATTTAGAGTCTCCTGTC
The DNA here is from genome assembly GCA_008086565.1 of Thalassoma bifasciatum. Lineage (NCBI taxonomy): Eukaryota > Metazoa > Chordata > Actinopteri > Labriformes > Labridae > Thalassoma > Thalassoma bifasciatum. The sequence goes on along the minus strand of RPOG01000500.1, from coordinate 11,370 downwards.
ATTTTTGATGAGGAGAAAGAGCAGAAAATCAGCACTTGCACATTAATAATGTCAGGAAGTTCCAGATAGATGATCCTGTCGAAAGTTGAATCCGTAAATAACTTTGATTGTAAATATTTGTACCACAAATTATTTTTTCATTTATTTACATCTCATAAAGAGGTGATTACTTCTTTATGGTGCTGCAAGGAAAGCAAAACAAACAAACAATAAATAAATAGATAAATGGAGAGATTTTTGAATTGTTTTTCTTTCATTTGTAAGAGTCCTGTCAAGGTTTTCTACCTGTAGGTGATACTACTTTACTTGCTTTCCTCTTGGGATCTTATTGTATTATTATGAAAACTGCTGGGAGCTATAGTTTCCACACTGTAAACCTACATTTAGTCAGAACTTGTTTGCATGTATGACTTTGTCTCAGAAACTTTGTAAACTACGCTGCTGCCTATGCATGTGGTTATTGATGCATGACAAAGGGATTTTTAATGTCAATGAGCCCTTAGGCCCAAGAATCATAAAGGGGAAAGAAAAAAGACAATTTCTAAAACTTAACAAACTGGGCTTAATCTACTAGACCGCTTGATGCTGATTGATGTCGCAGATATAAGGTCTGCTTTAAATCAGACAGAGCAGAATTTAAATCAAAGGTTGAAAACAGCTGTGTGATAATAAGCAGAGATCTCCCCAAAACAACCTGATGTGTATGACAGATGGAGACAGACATTTACAACACTGCTAAAAGATTTGTTGAATGGCAGTTGTTTTGCATCAGCTGCATAGACAACAAAACATCAGTTTTATGTGGAAAAAGCTGGCTTGGCTTCAGATCATAGACAACATGGACAGAAAACAAACATAAGTCAAGGATGAGTGCCCTGCAGCCATAATTGGAGCAGTTTCATTGACATACAAACTCCCAGCTGTCCTCTGGACTGAGAAGCAGACAAACAAGTGTCACCAGACAGCACCCTGCTCGAGCAATTACTGTACGGAGAGCTCGGGATATTGTGAGAAACCATCCAAATTATAGATCCCTTCAGCTGAATACAGCTTGTTATTACACTGATTGCATGGGCTTTTCAAATTCCTCTCCCATATTCTGTAAGGTTTTCAGTAGAAGCGTAGAGGTTTCAATAATGTAGGGACATACACAAAGCCGACCGCTATAGGGTTCATGATTTATGTGTTTTTTTATCCTGCATGAAATAACCATCCAACAGCAGGGTAACTTTCAGTTTTCTAATCAGGAGATTAAGGGGCAAGATCCAGAGTTTGGTGGTGATAACTTCAACATAAATTACAGACCTAAACCTGTGCTTTAGCTCCACACGGATGCTGGGCAGCAACAGCAATTGCAGAGCAGACAGTGAGCTTGTTTTTAGTTTTGTGCGCTGAAGTGAGTGATTTCAAAAGCTGGGATAAATAAGACTGAAGGTTGGAAAATGTAATTTCTATTCTTCACGATGTGGATGTCTCCCACTTCTCATTGCACATCATGTTACAGCTTGATTTTCCTGTCCTCATGTACTGCCTCTTATTTATATTGACTAGTCAGTGCTTGGCAGGAAACTGTCTGAAAAAAGCTGTCCCTGAGCTGGAGCTAATACATGCATCAATATTAATACTATTGAGTGAGACACAGCACGATTTGTCAGAGAAAAACCAATACTGTTGCTCCAAAGATCTAAATTGCCGCTGAATAAACTTCATTTTTCTTGTATTGGAGGCACCTGATAACCACTGTGCAGTTGCAGAGTGTTTGGTGAGTAAACAGTCACACTTCAGTCATATGATCCTTGACCTTAAAGGAACTGTGCAGACTTTCTAAGTGATCTTGAAAAAGTCTCACGTCTATATACATGCCTGATAATAAGCCACATTTGAAGATGAGATGGGGGAAAGGTTATTTCTAAATGCTAATTCTCAGCTTACAGATCAGGTCAGACTAGACCTAATTGATTCACAGCAAGTTGAAGTCTCTATAACAATACAATGCCGACTAATGAAGTTTAGTAGTGAGGAGAGAGATCTGTTTTCTTCTCTGCTGCTGAACCACCATAAGAAACGCAGGAGATATTTCTGTTTTTTTTCCCAGCACTCTCAGCACTGTCTATACAAAGATAAGAGAAACACTGTAAACAGTGTCACCCTGCCAAAAGCCTGTACATGCAGTGACATGCTGACATTATACAGTGACACAATAACATGGCCCCAACTTTGCTCCTTGTCCATGGAAAATAAAACTGGTTCTTGAAAAACAAGGTTAGGACCAACTAAGCAGTGGCGCTAGCAGTGAACAGGAACTGGTGGAAAAGGGGCATACTTGGATTGGGCTTGACACACCTGCAATTTTGTGGCGCAATATCTCTGCTTTGATGGAAACAGGTTTAAGTGCTACACGGTAAGGCTGCTGTTTAGCTGTGTATTTTTAATTTGTATTTGCATGAAGTCAAAGCAACCTCATTAAATATATAATAGGTTGATAATTTAAGCTTGATTATGATCTCTGTGTTCACAGCCTTATTTAACATAGTCAGACATGTGCATTCATTGACATCTAGAATGGCCAACACCTGACTCTCCTGAATCAACTACAAGGGAAACAGTATTCAGGCTCAGCAAGGCAGTGTTAGTCACTGATACTGGTAATCTTGAGAAATGAATAAATGACGCCTGTTAAATTGATGGAAGGCATGCCTTTATCTCTGTTTGACTGTTGAGAGCTTCCCTTGTTATCATGGTATATTATTAATGTGCCATGCTAGAAAGGAGAGCAAGGAATGTGCAGTAATTACACCTTGGAGGGCCAGAGCTGGGTCAGGTGTCAATTAAGGACTGGATTAAGTATCATCATTGAACCCGTTTTATGGCACTCTATGTGGATGTCTGTACCGAATCCACAAAAAGCAGATTTAGACATTTTTATAACTTCCACAGACAGTACGTCACTTATTCCCACGTCTCAGTTGATCTCTTTTTATTCTCCCCTTTTTTCTTTTCTGTCTGTTTCTAATTCACTGCCTCTTCTCTCCCCTCTCTGAGTGCAATAATCCAACCATCAAGGGATAAGCTAAACAATAAAGCTGTCATGAGTCAATCTCTTCTGATAAACAAGTGCTTCCTGCTTTACAACCAATAAGGGACAGCATTTCAGTTCGCCCCATTTCATTGGATGTACTCCAGGAAGTGTTTGGATGGTGCTTTGTATATCAAATCCTGCACTGGGAAAAGGGTTTACAGTGCTTGACATGCCTTGCCAAAAACACTGGGTGCATGCGCGCACACACACACACACATGATCACACACACACAAAAAAGCTCGAACAGAGGCGTTTGCAGCGTTGTTTTTTGCCAAGCATAGAGTCAGGCACATGCTTCTTCTCACACATTCTCTGGATCACGTCTTTATGAAGACTAGAGCTGGGCATGAAACTAAACAGATTTTTAACACATGAGAATATATTTTACTGACAATCAAAACAAGGTAACAAACTAATACTGAATTTGTTCCACAAAGTCAAAGTCGTGCGGTTCCTACATGATCATTTGTACTGTTTTGTGCATACTGTTGTACGTGCCTGGATTTAATACATGGATAGGCTACTGCCTAACAGCAAGATGATCACCAGTTCAAAACCCAGCTCAGAAAAGGTGGACCTTTCTTGTGCATGCGTGGGTTGTCGCCGGGTACTCCTGCTTCCTCACACAGTCTAAATCATGCTCATCAGATTAACTGTTAATTCAAAATTGCGTGGAGGTGTGTGTGCATGTGTGAAATGTTATTCATCTCTGTATGTCAGCCCTGTGACTGACTGGCTACCATTCCAGGGTGTACTCTACCCCCCACCTGAGGACAGCTAGGATCGACTTCACAACCCTGAACAGGATAAGTGGAAACAAAGTTAAATGAATGAATTAATGAGGTCATGAATGCTTCTCAATTTCCCTGATGCTTTGTACCAAGGTGCAGCTTCTGAAAAGTTACATTCAAAACCAACATGAACCATAAGAACAACAGAGAGATGGCAACTAAAAACCACTGTAATGCATTTCAGAAAAGAGTAAAAAAAAACATAATTAAACTAGAAAATGAATAAAAGCACAAGACTGAGGAATGCTTGAATGATCAACAAAAACTGAATTCCACATCTTGTCTAAAACTGTATTCACATAAAGGCAAATTTCCTACCCATTACATTCTTCTATCAGGAAAACAAGACAATTAACTTTTTATGGTTGCTTTGACACATTTTCTTTTAGAAGCATTCATCAAAAACAAGAGTTTGTAAAATCTCAAGGGGAAGTGCACTTGTTAAAAGCTAAAGTGTCAGCAATCAATAATCCCTTGTCTCCTTAAAGTGACACTTTCAAAATACAAATATCACATTGGATTCTTTCTTTTTCAATTTTGTTCTTCTCGAAATGGTCCCCCTGTGAAAACAGTAATCAAAAAGTCAATGTCAGACTTTGTGATACTGAACCAAAAACAGACAAAAAGACAGAGCTTGATTATTTCCTCATTTACCCATCAACTGTTTAGCTTGTATTACTTTTGATACACCTAAAATGTGAGCCGATACGTGTTTTACCCTGATTAAATGTGGTCAGATTGTGATTATAAAATGTATATTTCAGTGCAGCAGATGTGGCAGGCAAAAAAATGAGGACACAGAACATGACTGGAAAAACTTTATCGATATGTTGAGTTTATTTATGTGATCAAGTTGTGGTTACATGTATGGCAAAAAAAAAAAAAAAAAAAAGCAGCAGCCTATTAGCCAGAGCAGCTTTTAGGTTATGAAGAGGGTTGAGTGTGTGAGGGGAAACCAGGTTCCTGCATCTCGTTTTCGGATAAGTTAGAAAAAACATACTTCTATTCATTTAGTTTAGAAAAACATGCTCACTGAAATATGATTCTGATAGACTGAGGTTTAAATTCAGAAGTAAAAATTAAATTTCATGTTCTGCTCTTGAGTTTAGAATACATGTGTTTCTCTAGTGGTGCAATGTTTTTTATTTGGTTTATCCTTTATGTGCATTTTTAGCATACCTTTTGTTTTTTATTGCACTTTTTGGCGGAGTTCAGAACTTAATCTTCATTATTAACTTGCTACCACATTACATAGTTGAAAAAGGATCATTTAAGGCATCATGTAGCACAACAGAAGTTGTCCCATGCTTTCTTCCCCACAGCCCTCATGTTATAAATGAAGTTTAGAGCTAACATTACCTATTAAACTTGTCGTAAGAGATTGATAACAGTTACAATGTTACAACTGTAACCCATATCCATTTTCAGTCTATTCCTGCCTCTTCAGCAATGTGGCTGAGCTGGCGAAGGTTGAGGATGAGAAGTGTCCAGCGTTCCAGACTCAACTTTTGACCGTTTTAAGTGTGCCAACTGAAAAATCCAGGTGCACTATGTTTTTCTGTACTGTCTCAGCAAATTTATGCACTCAAAACAGTGAGTCAAAATGCAGAGGTATGCGATTTGAGACACAGCCAGAGTCTCACATTTGATCAAACTTTTTGTAAGCATGTTTTAAAGGGTTTGAACTCTCAATGATTTTACTGACCTGGAGATGGAAGAGATGGAAGACAGTACTTTGAACCTCCGCTATAGCTGAGGAAAAGAAGGTTTAGCACCACCAGTGAAGAAAGTGCTTCAGTGGAGGAAACCAAACTGCTGTGACTGACCTGAGCCGTAGGTGGTTCAGCCATGATGACAAGACTCTCAGGGGTCTCTGATAGAAGCTGCCATCAGGCTACCCTCGGACTAATGTGCCGCTCAAGCAGCTAACTCAAAGGACTTGACATCAGTCCCCCGTCTTAGCCAAAAGAAATTCCCTGCTGCTGGCTGCCTTCAGCAGGTCATACATCCCCCACATGCTCCAGTGCTGCTGCTGTTTGGCGAGCCCTGACTCTCCTGTGGAGGCTCTCTGCAAAAGGCCCCTATGGGTCAGACCTGAAGATGCTTTACAAATGCTACAGGAGAGGTAATGTATTTTTTATACCTATTTGATGGATGTAAGTATGGAATAAACACATCTTGCATAAGATGCAGAAGAGATAAATTATTCATAGCAAACAGAAACAACCATTTGAAAATTAGATGTGAGAGCAATTTTGTCCTGGCTCTCCTCTCCTCTTTACCTCTCCTTTTCCCTCTAATGCTCTCCCTCTCTTCTGCTCCGTCTCTTTCTCTCTCTCTCTCAGCCCACTCTCTATCTTTGGAGTACCTGCCAAATTCTCTATGATATTTCCCTTTGAGAGGGATAAAGAGAGAGATGAGAGGCATGGATGGATGGATGCAGGGAGATTTGGGGAGAGAGGGAGGGCGCAGAGGGATTCAGGGAAGAGGGTGATGGAGCGGGTAGAGAGGCGGAGGCAGGTAGTATAGACAATTTAGTTGAAATAAATGGTAAATTAAGGAAGGAACAAAGTGAAGGATTAGGGAAAAAAACAGAGGGGTTCAGTGTATCAACAACTACATTTTACAGCCTACATTAGAGGTACAAAGACTACAAAGAGGACTATTATAATAAATGCTCATCCAAAGACCAGAAAGGTCCACACACACAGTTTCACTGTTACTACAGCTCCTCCTCGCTCTCTCCCCCTCATCCAGACCTTGTGTTTCTTTCTCACACCCACATTTATGAACTTACTCTTGTACATAACAGAAAAAAATGAACAGAAATTTTTAAAAATGTTACCAAAACTCTTCAGTTACTGTTTCATATTTGAGCCACAGTTTTCTGGACAGAAACTCTTTATGCCTTTTTCATTTTTTGACAGTTTTTATAGAGACGGAGTAAGCAGTGAGTAAACTCCAGTTGTGATGCAATTTCGAACAGAAACTTGGATGAAAAACATTGTGCACTCAGCATATTCAACCTATGGCAGACATTTCTTGAGACAGTTTTTCACCATGGGCTTTTTTAAACATGAATGTTTTCCCTGTGATGTCACACACTAGTTTCTAAATGTGTGAGGCCCATCAATTGGGGGAATTATGACACAACTTCATACCCAGCCAGCTTGGACACATGCAAAGGGAAGGAGCAATGGTAAACTCGAATATTTTTTATGCTGGCCTCTTGACAAACAGCTACGACACATCAACCTGCTCGTCAACCCAGCTCTATAATTCGTATTGTTTGTATCCTTATATTGATGATTATACGTTTAAGCTGATAAATTAAAAAAATAGAAAAAAATGCAAATTTCATTTTAATCATCAGTAATCATCAGAAATCATCACAAGCGATGTGATGCACCCTATTTGTCTCTGAAGAAGGGTTTGGTCTAACATATCAGGAATGCTGACTCAACTTAACTCATGGTTGACCCAGAAACAGAGGAGGTGGAGCTGAAGAGAAGCTGACTCTTAGCAAACAGTTTTATCATGTCCATCCATAGGTCACTTAACCACACCTCCAACTATGCAAATGTATGCACTGATTTTATTCTCAGTATCTTTAAAAGGTTCTTAAAAAGTATACCCTGTTATTGTGTGAGCATGTAGAAATAGGCTGAGGTTGAGTTAAATGAAAAAAAAAAAACAGTTAAGACAAGCAGGACTATTAGCATTTTATCCATCTCTGTGTCAAAATGATAATAAAACTTGTTAAACTGGCATCAGTTCTTGTGTCTGGCACATTTTCTGCCAAAGATAAGGCTGGATATTGGTTTTACCTGGCTCATTTTCATGTGATCCCGAGAGAGATCTGGCACAGGAGCAGTGAGTTCCTCTGTTAGAGCCAGGAGCTGGTATGATATGAAAGCATTATTATGATAGTGTTCTTGCTTTAAGTGCCTTACAGCTGTATCATGTCTGACCTTAGCACCTAATTGCCATAAAACTTCATAAATTGCACAAGGCATAAGCTGAGGACTCTATAATTGTGTTGGTTGTTGTTGTGGATTTGAGCTCAATGTTAGGTCTTGCATCACCAATAAGACACATGAGCCTGTTCTGTTCAGACAAGAAGAGAGCCTTCAAGCTTATAATGTAAAAAGTAATAAATTCCAACATAACTAGCACTGCCCTCCAATGGTTAAAACCATACATATTGAACAAACAAAAGCTTACCCTCTGTCATTGGCGCCCAACAGGGCATAGTGCTCTGTCCCTTCCTTTTTATTCTGCATATGTACTCCACTCATGTAAGTTATAGACAAACATGATCTCCATCCTCAACATTATACTAGTGACTTCCAAACTTACACTTAAACCAAGTCCATCACTGCTTCAAATCAGACTAACTCTCTGAAGTGTAAACTTGGATGCAAACTATCTCCCATTAACCAGAATATGACTAATCAAACATAGTAACTATTGGCTTTATGTATTTCACCAAAACCACCAATATCAATATCATTATCAATATCACTCTATTTCCATCACTCAATTTCACAACCACCTTCTGTTTAGCTCATCATCTAAAGTCCTCAATAACCTCTAGTACAAAGTTCAGCTGCTTGCTAACTCATTCCTATGACCATAATATCGCTGTCCTTCAGAACCTCAGCTGGCTTCATGTTCCCCAACCTTCCTCATTGACCTGCTTCACCACAAACCCACCCTTTTGAAATCCAATTCCGCCACTTGGAATCTCTCCCCAAACTCATTCACTAATATTGACCAAGCCACGTACAAACTACAGCTCAACTGATGATTGAAACATTTGGTCATGTTCTCACCATCACTTTACAGTGGTGCTTTAACACCCTGCTCACAGTGGCGCGGATTATCACTGCTATTCTCTCTATCACTGTTGTTCCTTTTAATTAAAAATCTACTTGATATATGTATTTTTTGTTAATGATTTATTTTAGTAAGCACAGAGAAAATGAAAGGAACTCATTTTTGGTGAGGATAAATGAATTTTTGTTAACACATTGTCACTTCATGAGAACTCAACAGCAGCTCATCCACAAATAAACCATTACAGCAGCTAACTCTTTTGTTTTCTTCCCATAGATCAAATTAAGGTGAACGTTCAGGATGGAAAACACTTTGTGTGAGTCATTGTTTGTGTTAATTTGTACTCTGTAAAGACTATAATGGTACAAAAGAAGTCCAGAGTTGAATTGTTTTAGAGAGTTTGAACAGCATGATAAACATGCTCACATGCAGGTGAGAGGAAAAAAGGAAACCACAAAAACCTCAAACTTCCTGGTGAGGTATGTTCTAGAAAATCTGTGCCTGGACAGAGGATAATTACTGGATAAAACACATATAAGACATGAGTTTTACAGAGAGAGAGAAAGAGAAAGTTTGGTACTGTCTGTAACTAACCTATCCTGTGTCACTCACATTCTGGCAGTGTCGTCATCTGTCCAAGTCACTTGCCCACCAGATGTCAGGCTCTCAATGTTCTCTATGATGAGTTTTAATTGCTGGCCCAAAAGCTGGTCCTTTATTAAATTCTGCTATGAGACACATGTCTCCTGCTTTCTAAATGTGTGATGGAGTGTGATGCATACACAAATGCATAAAAATGGAACATGTTTGATCATCGTATGCAAATTTGGTGAAGCCTTTGCTTGTGGCGTTATAATTGTACTGTTACATAAACGTCATCATTTAGAAGAGCCGGTCGAGACAGACAGTGACGTGAGACTGGGAATGAAAAGGAGCTTGTGAAAGGAAGGAGTGATAGATATAGAAAAGACAGTCATACAGACTCACACATGGAATTATTTGAAGAGTGAGAATCCATGTGCAAATTTTCAAGCAATGTAGCCTGACTTAGCCAAACGGCAACAGGTTTGGTAGCATTCTTGGCACACTCTGACTTCTGCCCCTGCGGCCTGCTCCATGTCACCACATCGTCCCACACAAAGAGTGCCACACAACCTCTCAATTCCAGGGTAATGTTTTTATGTGAGTTTTTAATGTCAGAATGGAATAACCGAGGACAGTAAAGACGGAGCACAATTTTTAGGGTTTAAACTGTCCCTCTGGTACCCATGTAGCAGCTTTACATGGTTTATTGTTTCAAACAATACCTATTTTTCTCACACTGGTGTTTTACAAAATGCTTCTTTCATCCTCTGTCTGAAACTCTTTGTCATATTTTCTGTCTTTTTAAGTTTCCATGCTCCACAAACTCCCTTCTCTCCAATTGGCTGGCTCTCTAGAGTCCTGTTGGGGTAGACCTTTGTGTCTGAGGTCCGTCCCTCCAACGTGTCTTGTGCCAGGTGAAGAAACCTCATGTGATGTCTTTAACCAACCAGTGAGTCTCATGGAGATCTCGTGCTATTTTTAGAACCAAATGGTCTGATCAATCTACAAATTTAAGGATCTCTACAACTTATGAATATGAAGTTTAAAATCTGCATTTTTAATCTGCACATCCAATATTGTTACTTTATATCCAAATTTAAAATATGGGAAAGCAAAATACCTCCACTTTACAGCATGTTTTGTGCTGCTATCTTTTCAGTTTTTATCATCAGTGCTTCCTCTGTTTCACATACTGCTGTGGATTCTTTTATTAAAAGTCATATGTTAGAGGTGGGTGAGATCACTTCCTACTCCTTTTGCATCACTAACAGCCAACTTTTGCCCCGTCATGGTAAAAATATTCTCTCAGTGGGTTTCTGGCAGGAGGAACACTCCATTGCAGGGTGTTAAAGGTTCATTAAAGCAGCTTAAAATGATTTAGAGCTTAATCAGAGAATGGCCAAGAGCAACGTTACCCGGTTCAAGTAATCAGAGACTTTACTCTCAATCGAATCTCTTAGTGCAGTGTTAACAGCTGTTTAATTAGATATCAATTGTAAACTAAAGTCTTTCTGTATACGTTCTTGGCTCATAATCTCCTCAAGCAGACCTTTGAGGTGCAATGTTGGGAGTATTTGGGCTCTGTGCATTGAAACATCCACAAAAACAAAAATGGTGAACATAAATCAAGCTAAAAGAAATCCAACGCTGTAAGTACAAAACGGCACGGACTGGTTACACAAGCGTACAAGCTGCTAAGTGGCTGTGCAAGCGAGGCGGAGAAAATCAAACGGCTTTGGATCAAAAGACAAAATATAATTTTTCCTCTGTGGCTGATCACTGTGTGAGTGTGAGTGTGTGTAAGTGTGTAGGTTTTTCCACACATAGGAAACCGTGTGGGCTGCAAACACTCCGGGCTATTCCGCTTTTTTGCTTGTATGAGTGTGCATGTGTGTGTCTGACAGAGTGTGTGAGTGTAAGAGAGAAAAAGAGGAATTGTGTACGTGGGTGTAGGCAGTATTTGTGTTCTGTGTGTGTGCGTGTGTGAGAGAGAGCTGGTGTTTGTTGTGGTAGTGGTGTGGGTGTGTGTCAGAGAGAAGGGGGGTGAACAGGTCTTTTCTAAATGAGGGGGAGAA